>CM069085.1:2074258-2421758 GCA_035578085.1 Solanum pinnatisectum | reverse complement strand
AATGAAAACAAATAAAAAGTCGTTTGTATACAAAAAGAAATAAGAAACAAAAATAGTTGTGAAAATAGAATAGTTATGTAAAGTTTTCAATAAAAAAAGATTTAAAAATAAATTAATTGGGATAAATGTGTAATTTATCTTTTTAATACATGTATAACTAATACCCACATAACTTATTTCACCTTCTATCATTTATAACTTATACATAGAGTCCCTCATAAGTTATGTTGGTATTAATTATGTAGGATTACAAAAAAATGCAACCAAACACCGTATAAAATTAATACATGAATAACTTTTATACAATATTTAGAACTTATCAACCAAACATATTATAAGTTATGTTGACTTTTCAACCTAATAAATTTTTTTTTACCAAACATAGTAAAACTAATACAATATTTTATACATGACTAACATACTCTCTAATACCGTAACCAAACGGCCCCTAATTGTTTTGCTTGTTATGCTTAAGAAAATGACATAACACAAATTGAGTTATGCACACAAGTAATGATTTGTCATCATAAAAAAGTGATTTGTTAGATCGAGAAAGATTTTGTTGATTAACAAATAGAGGAATATGTTGTGCTGACATGTTTCTATCAGATCGAGTCCAACCGGAATTAGGAGAAGATCAACCAAGCAAAGCAAAAGTTATGGGAGGTGGATTGGCTGCGTTTATGACAAAAATCCAGTTACATAAAGTTTCCTTTATAGAGAATTTCTACCGGGAAGGAAATCTCAACTCAAAGCCACCAACGAAACATATAACAGGAAAAGGAAACCTTAAAAACAAGAAGTCTCACATCTATAAATACAAGAAGTACTTACCTAGAAAGCTACAAGCAAAATATAATCAAATCGAGGGAGTTCATATTTGAAAGAGTTCTGTTCGAAGATCCAACTGCAGCCAATGCAAGAGAACATGATTGAAGAACCTGATCCACAAGCTTATATGTCAAGTTTGCTTGTATTGCATTTTTATTGAGTTGTATCTTTATCGCTTTCTAGACCCAGTGAGTATAAACTGGAGTAGGAATATAGCCATCAAGTTGGGACAACTTGAAATCTTGGTAACATAAACTTTGAGGGCATCTCGACCATATATATATATATATATGTTGTTAAAAAAATCTCATGTATTAATAAATTTGAAAATATTTTTGGGTAGAAAATTTAATAATTTTTCACTTCATTTAATATCGGGGTTGTTGTAATAATTCAGAAATGAACCCTCTGTCTCAATTTATGTGACTTACTTTCCTTTTTAGTCAGTACCAAAAAGATGACACATTTATATATTAAGTAACAATTTAACTATAAAATACATATTTTACCCTTAGTGAAATGATTTACAGCCATACAAATTTCTATCATTCATTTTGGACCACCAGTTTTAAAAGTCTTCCTTTCTTTTTAAACGCCGTGCCGAGTCAAACTACCTCAAATAAAATGGGACACAGGGAGTAGTGTTTAGTTAATTGTAGCATACTTTATTTTTTTTATGTGGCTATTTATTTTGTTGCCTCATTTATATTCCGGCAATTATCATGAACAAACATTATTATTCTTACATTTTTTTTATTCTCCTTTCACCATTTTATTCTTTCATTACTGAATATTTTAAAGTCTCTCAAACGGGCAAACCTTCTATATTATGCAAAATTTATTGTATTGTGTTTATAAAAAGATCAAATGTATTTGGTGTCTTCTTCAAATTTCGAGCACTAAAATAAACCAACACTATTTTAATATCATTATATAAGCTTTTCAAATTTTTGAGTGATATTTTATTATTCTGACTTTATATTATATATTTTATGCAAAAGGGTCTGATCGACCCTTGTATTTGTATGTGTTTGTATTGTGAACCCTTTTACTTGCTCCTTTGTCATCTGAACCCCTTAACTCATCAAAACACAAACTTTTAAGCACTATTTTTGACTTGGCATCCTATATGACAGCTAGTACCAAAGGGCGTGTGACGCACACCTATTAGGAGTGTCAGACCCTTGAAAAAGGGGTCTAACAGTCAAATTTGGGCTTTATCAATCTATGATGTTCCTAATATCTAACACCATTGTTGGACAAAATTTGAGGTTTTCTTGGCCTTTTGTTGATCTTTTCCCCTTAAATTTTTCCTCTATTGTTTCTTATCATTATATTGCTCTTTGTATTATGAAACATGTCATGGAAGATATAACATTACTACCAAACTATATTACACTAACATTAGGCACAAAATAAAGTAAAATCCCCAAAAGTTTTCAACAAAATCAATGTAATCGATTAAAACCCCAAAACCAAACAAAGAAACAAATAAAAGATCAAATCCAGACTAAACAACAAATAAATAAAAAAACCTACCTACATAAGTTGAAAATCAAATTAAAAAAAAAAATCAAATAATTTTCGACATTGACCTCCTCTCTCAGTCATTCACCACCCAAATGACCCCCTATTTCAGTTCCAAACCCAAACTTACTGCCTTCTTCTCGTCCTTCTCACCTTCTCCGACCAAACCGCCTTCATTCTTACCATCTCTGACAAGCTTCAACTAGCAGCTATAAGCGAGATCTGATTGAATTACGTTATCAAAGACACTTCATCCGATTCTAAGCGTCAACGATCATTAGACAATATATAACCCAACTAAATGAGTTTGGGTCGAATCCCACAGGGAACGTACGTGTTTGAGAATCAATTGAAAAGCATGAATATGTTCAAATCATCCATAGGAATAGACATTTAGGAATAAAAACATAATTCAAATTAGGGGGTGACACGAATGTCAGATAACAGGGGGTTTTGGTTTCAAATTATCAACTACAACAACAACAATTAATACAAAATAACAATAATGAGATGGGTTCTTGGGATGTGATTCATTTATAGGCTAATGTAGGCGAATAAGTAATTGCAACTGTTAGTAAATAGCTATAAATCAGTGAATAGGCTAGACTATAGAAGAGGTAAACTTTCTCTCGAACAATTTACCCAGAATCAAGTCGATTTTTTCTCAAACATTGTTGCGGCCAAATCGTACACGCAAGTGCACATGGTCGTTCAAGTATTAAAGTGGCTCTTTTGAAGAGCCGAGTATTATACCCATAGGGACTTACGCTTAGAAACACTAAATTTCTCTAACTTTTAGCTAAACACAAGAGTATTTAGAATTTCAAAGGTGGTTTAATTTCAGCTACTAAGATTGTAACAAAATGTAAATAACATGATTCAATTTCAAGAGTGTGAAACAATGATTTGGGTAAAGTCTAGGGCTGCAACTTTTTATCAGGAATTATGCAATCTATATAATTTATATGAGTAATTATCAACTATCCAATCAATGACTCACAGGGTTAGATATATGATCATGGTCTCCCGACCTCTAATCGCCTATGATAGATAACACTCTAACTACATCGTTGAGCGGGGGATACGATGGATTAAATACCGAGCATTACGATTTCTTCCTGTATGGTGATCCAAGCAAGGTTTCTAGGTATATCCCTATCCTAGATACAAATTAACCCTAGCTCTTTAGAATTAATCATGCTCCTTATGTCCCACGTTATCCTCTTATTCCTCTCTCGAGTTCAATTTGGACAATATATTTATTTCAATGGTGATCAGTCACAAAATACAAAAGCAAGAACATAAGAGAGATTCATATGATAATTGAAATTAACTCAATAACAAAATCAATAGATTACATTCATCCTGTAGACACAACCCTAGAACTAGGGTGTTGAGCTTCTCATAATCCGATAATCAATCAAACAATGTTTTTGAATCATCAAGAGATTGAAAGGAAAAGAGTTTAAGAAATAACCCTAAAACTGATGAAAATGTACTCCAAAGTCGTCGTTCTTCGAAACCCAGAAAAAAATAATTTATAAAATTAAAATAATGACCTATTTATACTAAAAGTCGAAACGGCCAAAACTGGGAACCAATGGCGTAACGCGGAGGCAACCTCAACTTTTGCTTCCAGTTGTCTTGTCCTTCTCCACGATGCGGGCGTAGTACGGAGTGCTCTGCCTCGTTTTGAATTTCCACGACCAAAATTTCACTCCCTCTCCACGACACTGAGAGGGCACAGAGTGTTCTGCCTCGTGATAGCTCCCTCGAATAAATTTTGGGACTCCTTTCCACAACGCAGAGAGGACACGATAATGCTTTATTGGCAATTCCTCCTTCTTATTCCTTGCTTTCTTTCGACTAGGATCTTTTGTGTTCCACCACTGTCCATTTTCGAGCCCGTTTCTCCAATTAACTTACCTACACGACTAATCATGTTGGTTAGTTCATAAACAAGCAAACAACTCGATAAGACTATAAACGCACAGATATTGAATTCAAACGAGGCATAAATGCGGGCATAATTAGCATTCTAGGCATATAAATATGCCTAAGATCACTACCCCACACTTAAAGCGTTGTTCGTCCTCGAACAACTTACTTACTACTCCTAGACCTAGACTCACTACTATGGTTTTGTGCATCCGCTACTATATTCCAAGGATCTGTTTACAATTTACACCAACATGTTTTTATCCATAATATGCATGACTCATGTAGATGACTTGACAACTTTTTGCAACCAACGCATTCAACAACTATGCACCATTACCTATCACCTATCCTTCATATAATAAGTGCCGCTCACTCTAAGAAATATTCCACACACTCAAGTTAGCCAATTGAATATAATTTAAGGACTTTGCAGACAAAATGCACTCTTACTCAAGAACAACATCACACATTCATGCACTGAGAATCATATGCTTGCCCATTATGTACATCTCTACTAATAAAGTGCAAAATGCTTAAAATTGAACAGGACTTATTCTGGTTGTAATGTAAGCTTAAGGTAAGGGAGGATTCGTTCAGATGAAATTAGTGACTTGTCTTCCCTAATGCACTATATTCAGCTTTCCTCTCACATTCACAACTTTCTCTTTTCGTTAGCCCCCTATCATTTTTCACAACTTTCCACTAGTGTTACCACCTTGCCTTTATTGCTCACTTGGCCTTTTATTTCTTCTATACATATATATATATATATATATATATATATATATTTTTTTTTTTTTTTTTTTTTTTTTTTTTTGACACTCAACAATAGCCGTCCTTGACTTAAAGATTTCCCTCGCATTAAGGTGCACAATGCGCTTTTTAGGGCCAGGGCCAATCTCAGATTCACACTCATGGGGTATTGTTTTACCTCTTCTTTCACTCTCCCCCAACAACTACACATTTCCACCCTATCTACTATTTCTGTTGTTTTCACCTTTCTTCCTAACATAGTGCATTAGGGGTTGGGATCCAAACTACGGTATCAATAGAAAGGGATTCGGCTTATTATGTGGGTTAGAACAAAATTAAGGCTAAAAGGCTCAATTGGGCTATACTAGGGATATTTATTTCTGAACAGGCTCAAATTTCACACACTTCAAAGAAAGCCTGTTATCATCTCTTAAACACAAAGACACTTGTATTTCGCTTCAATAACAACCTGGGCAAGTTCTAGACTTAGATGCAATCATGGATATCATACAAAAGTCATCGCTTATGGCATAAGTTATATTCAGAATGGATCAATCTCAGCACACAATCATATCATACACAAGGTTCGGATTAAGCTTAAGTTGTACATTCAAATCATATACAAGAGTTCAACTGCATTCATACATCAATTTGAACCATACTTTTCATACATATTCCTTTTAGACTTGTAGCTTCATCACAACCAAACCTAAGAGTTAATGACAAAATTGCCCTTAAGACGATCGTCATCCATCTATCATTGGGCATCTTGACTCATCTATGACTACATACTCAATCCTATATAACAAAAATCTTTTTGTATTTTGTACGGTTCAAAGGGACTATTTTTGACAAAAGAACCGAAAACAACTACCAAGGAACCTTAAAATAAAACAAAATAAAGACAAAGACTCTAACAATGTTCAACAATAATTATATACAGATCAGATATGATTTTCACCCTCACCCCATACTTATACAATAGCACTGTCCCCAGTGCATTACAAAAATCAGAATAGTTCAAGAGGTAAGGTGAAAACACTTCCCGATCAGTCCTCCATGACATCACCTCCGTCAGCCTCATCACCAGCCTGCACTGGGTCTATCTCCTCCTCTGAATCAGAAACCATATCTGAGCCAGTGCGCAAGTTCTCTTCATCAGTCGGAATATCATTCTCAATCGGCTTCCAAAACTCAAGGCTAAGGACGAGTAGTGCCTTGGCATGGTCATTCAGAAGATAGCGCTTGTGGACCTCGCCCAATTCCAGATCAGTGGATGGCCGACCACCAGTCTTATGTCGTAGCATCTCCAGGCCATACATCCTAGCCATGATCAGCTCATCTCTCATGTGGCGCTCTGCAGTGGTGAGGGTTGGGCCAAAGTCAGTGTCAGGCCCCTTGGTCCGAGTAATGTCCACCGCTGTAGGATATAAAGGTGCCATGTAGTCTAACGGCTCTTTCGAGATCCCTGTAATACGACATATTTTTGTAATCAGCCCACCAAACGCATAATTGTGCCCTTTGTGGACTCGAGCCTTTCACATCGTAGATTTAATAATAGCTCAAATGTTCAACTTAATGCCCACCATCAATGCATACACCAGACACACCCGGTCAAGAGTGATATCCGTATAATGTAAGCCCAGGATCAGACAATTTATCACCACTTTCAGCCAAACACGTGTCTCCCGAAACATGTGAGCGTAGGAAAGAGATTTATGATATCTCTTCTCACTGTGCTTAGTCTATTGAGCCATGGACTATGGCCCGCATAGCAAGTGTCTGATGGCCTGGTAAGGGGGTGTATGTTTAGCCCTGTCAGTACAAGTGGGTCGAAGTCCACCGAAATTCTCAATATATCATTGATACTCGTGGGTGTGATGGGCACAATCCTTTCTCTCACTGTCACATAATGTGATCTGGCTTTAGACGTCCAGTTTGCGTAAAACTCCCTGACCATGTGCAAATTGCACTCCTCCGGTTCAACAAAGGTGAACTCTATCCTTAGCTCCCTCATCCGCCTCAAAATTTGCGGGAACTCACGTGCCAGACTGTCCCTATCAATACAAATATTCAAGAAATATGAGGCCTCGGTATGATTTTTATTCCACACTTTCCCTTCTTTGGTGACGACCTTGGCTCAAAATCACCTAGTTTGGCCTTTGGGGGCTGCAGACGCTAGTGGCACGTTCCCACTTCGGGGACACTTCTTCTGTCTTAGCTTGGTAACTTCCTTTCCAGGTCGTTGGGAGGTAGACATGATGACCTACAAAGTTATACCACAATTATGCCCTAATGACTACAAAATGATAAAACAAATATAGAAGTAGTGTGCGTACACCACCTCAAACTTATCTTAAAGCAGTCATGAACCATGGTACTTAGACTTTCCCAGGCGTACATAGGTAAACCACATCAAATACCACAGACCTCACAATTTATAAATTAAGCATCAATATAATGGTTACTCAATAATTGACACTAGAATTACCAAGGAATTAAAAATTCATCAAGGTCAGGTCACTAGATGTAGCACCTTGAGTTCCAAAAAGAACTAAATTGGAAATAGAAAAATTTAAAATTTTGCAAGTTAAGCTAAGTATGAGTTTTGGGTCTACTTCAAACGACCATAACTCCTAGCTCAAGATAAGTTAGGTGTTCTACCAGACATCGTAGGAAGGATTTTGAATTATCTTTCCAACGCCACCGAGTTTACTAAGTTTCGAGTTCGGATGATTGAGATATGACCTTTTTAAGTTAGGATGTCTAGTTAAGGAAAGTTAGCCGAAAATAATAAGGGGTATTTTGGTCTTTTCCTTACCAAATCAGATTTAATTCATTTTTAGTAAGGTTTTAAAGGTCTAATCCTATTAGTTTCAGTTTTATAATCCTAATATACGCCTAGGGTTTTAGTTAAGAGTTCAAGAAGAGAAAAGAGAAAAGAGGAGAGGATCAAGCATTCATCGAGATTCTTGTGTCTTGTTGCGGAATTTCGCCATGAGTTTAATCCCTAAGAGGTATGTAAGCTTTCATAGCGTTGGGTTTGTTCACCCATACGCCAAACATGTTATTTTTAGCGTAATTTGATTCTCAAAAGTTGAAGGATTTAAGTTCTGGATAGGTGTTCTTGAAGTTGATTATAAATCTTGTTTTGTTGGGGTTTTAATGATTTCTTGAGATGAAAGTGATGCTTTGAGTGGATTAGTGTGTACTTAGGTTGGGTAATTGAATCTAAGGAAAACTTGAGAAAAGAAATCAATTAGAAGTGAATTAGAATTAGAAAATGAGAGGCGAAATTCGTCGAACTTGGCCTAGGGAGATGCTGGGGCAGCGCTCCCCAGATGCACCTAAGGGGCTGGGGTGGCCCCTCTACAGTGTGCCCATGTGCAGCCTCTAAATGTTGGGGTTGTCGCCCAGCGCTTGGAACGCGCCAGGGTCGCCTGCCCCCACTATTTTTCTGTTGGTTGTCCCGTTTGAGCCCCTTTTAAGTGTGCCTTCACCCCTTTTGACTCTAATCACTATAAACAACTTCTAAACACTTAGAAATCATTCATAACATGAATCATAACCTTGAATTAATAATTCAAATTCAAGGTAAAGTTAAGAGTTAAGTGTTGAGAGTTCTTCCGAACATTTTGAGAGAGTCCCTCTAAGTCCTTTTGAGGAGTCTTTTACAACTTCTATTAACTTGTTTCAAGACTTGAACAAGTGAGTATGAGAGTAAGAGGAATGTATTCATGAGCCTACTTTATCATTTAAGGATGTTTCATATCATGAACCATATCTCTTGAATTCATAATTCACATTCAAGAGAGAGTAAAAGTAGAGTTCAATGAAGCCTTTGAGGTCAATTTTGAATCCTTTGAGATCCATCATCGATTTGAGTTAAGTTTTGAGTAAGTAAGTACGGTAATGATAAAAGTTGTATACATGAGTTCATTACTGATATTTTGACCCTTCAGTCGAGTCATTCATGCCAATAACTTCCGCATGAACTCCATCAGTTGAGTACCTTTGAGACGAGTAGTATCTTTAAGTTCTAAGTCTTGAGTAATGAACTCCTAATCCCCTTTGAGATTATATTTCTAATCATGGGACTATTACATGTTATCCATGAAGTCCTTGAGTTGAATAGTTCATGCCTATAATTTTGCATGAACTCTATAAGTCGGGTAGTTTGGAGAGGAGAAGTATCTTTGAGTCTTTGAGTTGAGTAGTTGATTATGCTCATAATTCTGCATGAACCCTCTAAGTTGAGCATTCTTGAAGTGAGTAGTATAATTGGAGTTCTTAAGTTCCAAGTATTGAGTTATATCTATGGTTATTGAAAACCATTGAGTCGTTCACGTTCATAATTCGGCATGAACTATATTTTAAGAAGCCTTTTACAAACGTTTTAACTTTATTTGAAGACTTAAGCTTTGAGTTGAGTAAAGAGTAAGAGCAAAGTTCATTTCTTTAAAGATTATATGGGAACTAAATATTCCCAAGAGTAAATGTTTTTACATTTAATATGAGAGGAAACTGAGATTTCCAAATGAGTTTTGAGCAAGAAAGGGAACATCGATTCCAAAAGAACTTTTAAGCTGAGTTTTTGAGTTATTATCTCAAACTAAAGAAAGAAGTTATGTTATTAAACATATAAGCTGACTATTTTGGGAGTAGTATTGAGCACCGATGTGGGGACGAGCTTAAGTTCAGATAACTCACGTCTCCATAAACCATGTAGCCATTATGGATAGAAAGTATCATACTTTTTAGATGATTCATTATAGACTAGTGGATCCACTTACTTAAGGCGTCCTATATGACGGCAAAGTATAAGAAAGTTCTGGTAGCGTGGGCAAGATGCTGTATCATCACTTAGGCTCATAATGGTGGTTGTCGGTTAAAGAAACTCTCACAAAGTTATATTGTATTTTTATATACACATTGAGTATTGTTGTATTTTTCAATACATTGAGTTGCTATCTACAGTTTTACCACTTTCCATATATATGACATCTTTTACTATTGCTTTATCCTTGAGTATCATGAGTTGAGTACCTTCGAGTTGAGTATCACGACTTGAGTATCTTATCCTTGAGTACTTCTGAGTTGAATAAGTTTGAGTAGTTTTGAGTATCCTTGAGTTGAGTGAGTTTGAAAAGAGGTAAGTGTATTACTTTTTTTTATCAAGTTTAAGCTTATGTTTATGTTTTAGAATTCCCCTTACATGCTCGTACATTCCACGTATTGAGCCATTTCGCCTACATCCTTTCATGATGCAGATACAAGTATTTAGGGTCATCAACAAGAGCTTCGTTGATACCATATGCAGTTCGAGTTAGTTATGTTGAGGCTCCTTGCATTCAAAGGATTTCATTTAGCTTTCAGTTATATCAGTTGTTAGGAAGTCGTGGGTCTTGTCCCGACTTCCATCTTTGTCATTTAGAGGATTCATAGATAGACAGTAGAGTTTCAGAAGTATGTTCATTTATTTTATTAAATGTTTTAAAGACTTAAGTTGCCTATTTTGGGCGAGTTGAATATATTTTATTATTCAGAGTTTTCTTTTGAGTTAATGTTTTGTATTTAAGTTTCAAGAATTTTTATTCAGTTTTTAAACTTTGTATGCTTAAGTTAGTCTTCCGCTTGTAGTCAGCCAGGATGAGGGTTCACTTGGGGACCAACAATAGTTCTCGAGTGCCGGCCTTGTCTAGTGTAGGCTCGGGTCGTGACATGCAAAGTCAAATTACTTCCCATTAGTATAAGTTGATGGTTCTAGAGCTATAAACATAGTGGTAAAATTACCTTTCTACCCTTGGTCGTCCCTCACTTCACTTTTCTATATAGTACACACACACACACACACACACACATATATATATATTAAGAAAACCAAGATCATAGATAGATAGGTAGATCTATTAATAGCTACAATATTGAAAGATGATCTGATCGCATTGACTCATAATTTTCTTTTTTTCAGATTTTGTTTTGATTAATTTGAACTTGTATCGAAAATTATATTTGAATAAAAAGTGCAAAAAGTAAAAGGCAGATGTCACAAGGGTGATTTTTGAATTTTGACTTCAATTACTAAACTCCTTTAGGGATTAATAGAAGGTGTCATGGATTGATGATAGTATGTATTAAATTTAAAGGAGATGGAAATAGGTTAAAGAAGTATTACGAAAAGATGATTAGACAAAATATGACTCATCTGCAATTTATCAAGGATATCACTGTAGTGTAGTCAAGCGTTTGTCTAGTTCCCCTTTCAAAATAATAATTAATATTTTCTTACTATCTTATTTCTTCAATTTTTGTATCACATGTTTTCTTTACTTCAAATATTGTATTATTTGGTGTTAAAATTGCTCTCTTCTCTTTTATTTTCATCATGATTTTTTTCGCTATTGTATTTGCACTTGTTTTTCGATATTTCTTTATTTGAACTAAGGGCCCACGGAAGTAACTTCTTTGTTTTCACAAAGATAGAAATAATGTTGCATATACACCATCTTTGTCAAAATCTATTTGTGAGATTACATTGTTGTTGTCATTTATTACTCCCCCCATTTTAAAAAGAATAATCTTCTTTCATTTTATCCCGTTTAATAAAAATGCCCCTTTCTTTTATAGCAATATTTTAATTTTAGCTTTCCACATGACATGTTTAAGGTCACAAAATTAAAAGATATTTTGATATATTTGACGTAACTTAAATTTAGCACCACAAAATTTAAAGGTCTTCTTTGTTTTCTTATATTTCATACCAAATCAAACTAATCATTTTTTTAAAACGGAGAAAGCACTAAAATTCTTTCAAAATAACCTCTATTGTCGAGAAAATGACATAAATAGTCTCTTAACTATAGGAGTAGGTCTAAAATGATATATTAACTATACACTTAATGGATTTAGTCCTTTAACTATTAAAAAACTTATCAGCTTTAGTTTCTTAAATATACACTTACTGTTTTAGTCCCTTAACTATAAACTTACCGATTTTAGTCCTCTAAGTATTTAAAAACTTATCAGGTTTGATCATTGTCCATTTTTTAATACAAATATCTTAGGTTTTATATTAATCGAAATCTTCATGAAAGTAAATGTTTAACCCATTTTTTAAGTTGTTTCTCTATCCCCGTACTTTTTTCTTCAAACTACTCTTATGAAAAAAACAATAACGTCAACGATTCGAAATAAAATTAACGAGGAAAGAAGATATAAGTCCTATTAATATTCAATGGAGAATAAAATTAACATATAATTGTTGTTAATGACTTGAATCCGTACTTGAATATGCTAATCAATGCAGATTTATTTAATTTACTCAAATTTCTTTACGTAAATAAAATGAATAGAATAATAAAATTGATCTATTTTAATTTTTTTTTTACAAATCTACCATTTTATAAATTTCAATATTTTTAAAATTAAACAAATTCCGTTGAATGAAGTCGTTGGAGTACAAACTTTGAATTTAATGGGTAATATTTTTTTCATTTAATAATAAAGTTTAGCATACTCAAGTCATTAGTAGCAATAATATGCTTTATTTTATCCTATGTTTAGTAAAATGATGACTTATATTTTCTTTCCTCGTGAATTTTATTTTAAATTGTTGAGATTAAGGTTCTTCGCATAAGGTTAATTTGAAGAAAAAGTAGCAGAGAGAGAGAACAACAAAAAAAGTTGCTAAAGGATTTAATTTCTTGATGCATGGATTCCTTCAATATAAAACTTAAACTTGTATAAAATTAAATAAGTAGACACATGTGTCCTACATGACATAATACATGTAGGACGCCATGTAGAACACAAAATTTCCATGTAGGGTGCTATGTAGGATGGATGTGTCTATTTGTTTAATTTTATACAAGTTTAAGTGCCTACTTGTGCACATCCAAAGTTAAAGGTCATAGTTGTTGGTTGACGCCAAGTTAGGGTCATGTTTATGTATTATGCCTATGATAAAAGTTTATTCATTTAAAATGTTTATATCAAGTCAATTCAAATTAAGTTTATCATTGGATGAACTATATTGCTACTATTGATCCCAAAAATAAATGATGAAGTTAGTTAGGCCGTGAACAACTAACCATCGTACTATTAAAAAATAGGTACATTTAATCCTCTAAAATTGATCTACTAAGTTCATCGAGTTGTCCCTGATTGAGGACTAAATTTGAATCTTGATTTCTAAGTTGTGTACTCAAGTAGTGGATTGATGGGGTACATCAAGTGAAGTTCTAAATATTTGACTTGGAATATGAGATTATTAGGTTCTTGTAGAAATTATTTGTTGAATTAGTTTTGGGTCATACAAGTTAATCCAAACACCACAATTATCGAAAATAGTGTAGATATTCCTCTCCCTAATGCCACTCATTTGCCACAAATCCAGCATAGGATTGAGGGACCATACAATACAATACAATACAACAATACACAGTGTATGTATACATCGAAGAAGAAAAAATGTCAACATATAGTACAGCTGATCAACAACAACAACAACAACAACGACAAATCCAATGTAATCCCACAAGTCGCATAACGTAGTCTCCATTTGAAACATTACCATAGTTGAGGTTTCACATCAATGTATCGAGAAGCAAACAACAATTATAAAGTTGAGGACTGAGTATATAGCAAGACAAATGAATAGGTGAAAAATGACAACTTTTATTGATAGAATGCTTATTCAGCTGTAAATCAACCATGGTTAAATGTCACATGTATATGTAAAAAAATACTTTCTAGTTGGGAGCGAAGATGATGTTCAGAGTAATCATCAGGCAATTTGGAATGGCAAGAGAAGCACAATGAAATGTCAACTATGCTCCTAATCACGGTTATGCCTAATCCAACACTCCAACATCTCTGCATTTGGGATACACAACACCATCCTGAGTCTGCCATAGTTGTACGTCCTAAATGTAGGTAGTGTTTTAATCTTCTCTGCTGCAGCGATTGCTGGGCTTTGTTCCACGTCCACCTTCAGTATAGCAAACAAAAGACCAAATATAAATTACTATGAGTTTTCTTCCTTCCCCTGTTGTGCATGTAAAATCATTATATAAGAGCAGCTTAGCATGACGTTTCCTATGATTGTTTACCTCGAGAAAACTTACTGAACGATATTTGGTGCTTAAGGTATCCATTACTATGGACATCCGCTCGCATTGTTCGTTGGATGCTTCTTTAAAAAGGATCACAGATGTAGCTGCAGTTTTCAACAGTAGTTGTTGAGTAGAGTTATGTAGTAAATGATACAAGGAAGGTTAAGATAGCTATGCAGGGAAGTCTACCATATAATGTAATTGCAGTGCGGAACTTGTCAAGATCCAAAATCAAGTCCACCTTGCCAACAAATGTCATATTTTGAACATCTTCTCCTTGTGACTTCTTTAATTCAACTCGGCAATGGAATAAATATTCAGCAAGCTCTCTTTCATATGGAAGTTCCTGCCGCAGAATCTCATAATCTCTCACAGCGTCAGCCCATCTTTCCAGCTATAATCCATTGCATACGATCAAATTTATGATTTTCGCAGTAAAAATAAGTCTTATAGTAAGATTTAAAGTTGGCATGTCACCTTGACATTTGAGGCAGCTTTTTGAAAAAGAGCTTTAGTATAATGTGGCTGGATAAGTAGAGCATGGTTGCAATCATCCAAAGATTTTTCCCACTGTTCAAGTTTATACCAGCAAGCTGCTCTATTGCAGTAGAGAATCGAATTCAAAGAATCACGCGAGAGCCCTTCCCCATAAGCACTACAAGCTTCTATATATCTTCCAGATTTAAATAACTCGTTTCCAAGAGAACGAGCTCGCCCCACCAGCCTCAAGTTTTTGAGTAAACCAATAATTTCAGCACTTTGAACATCAACTTGTGCAGCTCTTTCAATCAGAGCACACGCATTATCAAACCTGCACATATTCATGATCGGTTATGTTCTCTTTTTATATTACAAAAACCTATGCAGTGCTTATAATAAGTGAGAAACTCACTTTCCAAGTGTGTTCTCAATCTGAGCTTCGACAAAGAATATGTATGCTTCAGATATCATCCCAAAAAGTTTCGACTTGTATGCTCTCGCAGATGCCTCATACATCCGAGCTTTACACATGCAAAATTTAGCAACCTTTAATCGACGTAGCTTCAAATGAGCTTCCGCTTGACACGCAAATAGCTGTATATCAATTCAATATCACAAATTCAGTACCAACATTTGAATTTTCATTTCATCTATTCATCACACAACGTAATTACCTGAGCAGATGCCTCAGCTCCACGAGTAGTTGCTGCTTCAGCTTCTTTTAACACACTCTTCCAATCTCCAAGTCTCCGAGCCTCACAGCATTTGTTGATATGGTTCTCCACTGTTTCCAACTTGTGCAACTCCGCTTCGTCTGGTATCTGAACTATTTCAACTCTAGATGAACTCGAACTCGAACCCGAATCCGACTTTCTAGTACCGGAAGAACTCACACTCCGACCCGATGAACCTGTAGTACTACAACTCATTCGGGTCCTCAATGTTGAAACGGGTGAACCCAGTTTGAGTATTCGAGGATCGTCATGTCTCTTAGCTTCGTCAAACCTCAGAGAATTTTCCATCAGATCAGCTAAAGGGGTAGAACCCATTTCAGAATTTCTCTTAAATCTCCTCTTTTTCTATACAATTCAACAATGGTAGAAGGTTTCAAATAGAACAACAAGTCTTTTTATACTACATAGTTATGGTTTTAATAGGAAAATACTTAGCTTTTATATGGCAACAATTTTTTTTTTTAATGACTTGTTCAAATCATACAAAAATAGGCTTGAACATTTCAAACTAGTATATTTGATCTAATTTGAATATTTTTACAAACAAAACTTTAGCAAATTGTTAATACAACATATTAATGATATATACTTGTGTAATATTTATAACCTAATTGGTCCAACTTTGATCCTCTAAGGGACCGTTAGGGTATAGTTATGTGGGTGTTACATCCCTATTTTTCCTCAAAACGATGGAATGTTTTGGTGTTCCAAGTCACCTTATTTAAATCTCTAATCAAAAGGAAATTTGACTCTATTTTTATTGGTCTGCGAATTAGAGATTCAGGTAAGAAATTTTGTTGATCGAGGGGAACCCCTCGAGTCCCGTGGTTCTAGCACGGTCGTTTTATTGACTTTAATATGGCTTGACTTAATTTTTGGATATTGTATTATTTAATAATAATAAAAAAAATGTTTTTACCCTTATTCTTTGATTTATTTTAAAACCATCTTATTGATTTTTAAATCTATATTAAATTGTCTTATTTTTATCTGTGTGTGTCCATTAATAAAAATATGTATAAATACATAAATTTACTCAAGACAAAATAGAATAAAGTTAAGAAAATGACCTTTATGAATTTTGAAACTTAAAACTCTCGTGTTTTCTTTTTCCTTTTTTTTTTTTTATTATCGTGTATTTGTATTTTTTTTTTCAATGTTGTTGCGGGCAGAGTATATATATATCTAGTTGCTAGGAATTAGAATTTGTGTGGAAAAGAGATTTTTAGAGTTCAAAGTTATTTTAGGATTTTTTTTTTATATTTAAATAGGGAATAAAATTTTATGTTTAGGATTTTTTTTTTTTGTAGAAAAAAAAAGTTCTAAAGAAATTGGGACAAAGGTTATTTCAAAGAAAATTTTTCTTTTTTTTTTTTAATTTATTTTAAGCTACACGTTTTTTCTTTTGTTTTCATTTTTTTATGCTTTTAAATAATCTGTTACTCCCTTTTTCTTTTCCTTTTTTTTTTTTTCAGCACGTTCCCCTTTCTTTATTTTTTTTTTTTTAATTTTTAACATTCTGTTCCTCTTCTTCTGCTTTTTAAATTTTTTTTTTTAAATGATTTTCTTTCTTACGTTTTGTTTCCTTTTATATATATATATATATTTTTTTTTATTTATTTATTTATTTATTTATTTTTATTTTATTTTTTTATTTTTTTTATTTTTTACTTTTTTTTGTTTTGACATTCTGTACATTTTATTTTATTTTTCTTTTTAATCTATTTTAATTCAATTTATTTTTTTCTCCTTTCCTAACAGGTTTATATTATTATTATTATTATTATTATTATTATTATTATTATTTTTACTTCCTATTTTATCAAAATAAATAAATTAAAAGGAATCATATTCCACAAAGCTTTTTCTAAATCAACTAATCAATTAAGCTTTAGTTTATATCTAAATCTAACAAGTCTATGGTAAACTATTATCTCCTGATCACTTCGATTAATAATCAAATATCTAAGCAATTAAATAATGAGCACGCGATTAAATACATGAGATTATCATCTACTTGTCACAAGCAAACATGCTAATGTCTTCTTAAATTACGAAAAAAAAACATAACATGAGGCTAATCGTAAAATAAATAAATAAATCAAGAACATTATTCAAGAAAAAAAAAATGAGAACTTCATACGACACATATTTTCTCATGATTCTACATAAAAGGATCAAACATATAGTTGTAAAACTTTTTAATAAAATAAAATAAACAGGCTATGGCAAGAACGCACCTTCAAATTATTTTTGACTAAACAATGAAGAGTAACGTACAAATCTACAGATTTCCAAAGTTTAGCAAGGCTAACTTTAAGATTCACGAACTTAAAACCACGAACAAAACCTCGAACTCTAGACTTAATTCACAAAAGAAAACTCACTTTTTCTTCTCTTTGCTTTTGCTATCGTTTTTCTTGTTTTTCTATCTTTCTGTATTTTTTTTCTCTCTCTCGCTTCTTCTGTCTATCTGTGTGTTTATTGAGCATGTGTTTTTATAATAGTTTTGGGTATGAGTCTGGTGCTAATTAAAAGAAACGTGAGAGAGTGGGGAATTTAGTTTAAAATTTAGTTGAGAATTTTAGGGTTGAGATAAAGGAATAAAATAAAAATAGTAATATAATATTAACAAAACAACAAATAATAAATAAAAATAAAACAAATAAAAAGAAAAAGTAGGAAAACGTGTATATTGTTAAGAAAATTTCAGAAAAGATCGTGCAAGAGAAAAAAAAGAATAAATAAATAAAATTAAAATAAACTAGATGGGAGGAGGATTTTTAGGAAATAAGTTAAGGAAGTTGGGGATAATTATGATAAAGGGTAAGGTAATTTGAAATTTTAGGACTCTTTTTTTTTTTCTACTTTTTCATGATATATACAATTTTTTTTTTTTTTTAGACTAGTTAAAAGTTAAAGGATTAAAACAAATACATTAAATTCACAAGCTTTCTTTATTAAATTTTAAACATAAAGTGAGCTTATAATTTGTTGTAATTTTTTAAATTTTTTTTCATTTATTTAAATATAACCCTACTGAAATAATAATATTTAAATGTTAAAATTGGTGTAAAATCTTTATGTTTTGGACAAAAATTAGGTGTTCACAATGGGTATTAGTTATGTAGGTGTTATTTAGTTGGGAAAATTGTATATAATAGCAAACTTTTAATTCAAATTAAATGCTATAACCATATTTTGATTTAATTGTACCCCATAACAAACTGTTGTTATTTTGCCTCTCTCCTGGTGAATCTCGCTCGCCACTCTCATTCTCTCCCTTGCTTGTCTCGCTTTTATACAAACGCAAATGTATAAAATGCGTTTGTGTTTGTATAAAGCGAGAGAAAATTGTATATATACATATATTTTCGTTCCCCTCTCCCAGATCTCGCTCACCACTCTCCCAGATCTCGCTCATTGACTCGCCTCTCACTTTATACAAAAACGCAAACGTATAAAATGTGTTATATATATATATATATATATATATATATATATATATATATATGCTTTCCCAGATCTCGCTCTCTCACTCGATTCTCTTACTTTATACAAACACAAATGTATACATTGTGTTTGTGTTTGTATAAAGCGAGAGAAAATTGTATATACAATTACAAATGCATATATTTTTGTTCTATACACTTATGATTAAACAAATACGATCTTCCCCTGCTCAGTTTTCATTTGTCTTTCTCTCTTTCTCGTTTTATACAAACACATATTATACAATTGATCTTTTGTATATGTATACCAAAACAGATTATACAACTGCTTTCATTTTTATATTTATAGCAAAAGTATACAATTACTTTCTTTTGTATATGTATAGCGAAATATACATATTTATGTTTGCTATGGATCACAATTATGCAAACTATAGTTATAGCATACAAATATGATTTTTATGTTTGCTATATGTGAAAGTTACTCTATTTAGTTAGGTAGAGATTATATTACATGAATTATTAACATTTGAATATTGATTTTAATATAAATTAATATATATTATTTACAAATAAAATAAGTAAGCAAATAGTATAAATTCTCCCTTAAAAAAAAATTAAAAAATAAAATTTTTCTCTATACATACATAACTAGCAATTGTGTGTGTGTGTTTTTTTTTCTCTTTGTTTTTTTAATGTTTAAAGTTTAAAAAAATAAAATACTATTGATATATTTCAAATACATTATACTATCCTATTTTATATAATGTAAATTTCTATCAATATGATGCCTGTGTTGTTTGTACTTTTTAGTATTCCAAATATATAAATTATATATAAATTTACATTCTAAATAAAAAATTAATACATGATAATTAAATATGTTGATATATTTAGTAATACAAGCAAAATATAATCAAATCGAGGGAGTTCATATTTGAAAGAGTTCTGTTCGAAGATCCAACTGCAGCCAATACAAGAGAACAAGATTGAAGAACCTGATCCACAAGCTTATATGTCAAGTTTGCTTTTATTGAATTTTTATCGAGTTGTATCTTTAATGCTTTCTAGACCCAGTGAGTATAAACTAGAGTAGGAATATAGCCATCAAGTTGGGACAACTTGAAATCTTGGTAACATAAACTTTGAGGGTTTGCGCAGGGGTGTCTCGACCATATATATATATATATATATATATATATATATATATATATATATATATATATATATATATATATATATATATATATATATATATATATATATATATATATATATATATATATATGTTGTTAAAAAGATCTCATGTATTAATAAATTTGAAAATATTTGTGGGTAGAAATTTAATAACTTTTCACTTCATTTAATATCGGGGTTGTTGTAATAATTGAGAAATGAACCCTCTGTCCCAATTTATGTGACTTACTTTCCTTTTTACTCAATCCCAAAAAGAATGACACATTTATATATTAAGTTACAATTTAACTATAAAATGCATATTTTACCCTTAATGAAATGATTTACAGCCATACAAATTTCTATCATTCATTTTGGACCACCAGTTTTAAAAGTCTTCCTTTCTTTTTTAAACTCCATGCCGAGTCAAACTACCTCACATAAAATGGGACAGAGGGAGTAGTGTTTAGTTAATTGTAGCATACTTTTTTTTATGTGGCTATTTATTTTGTTGCCTCATTTATATTCCGGCAATTATCATGAACAAACATTATTATTCTTATTTTTTTTTATTCTCCTTTCACCATTTTATTCTTTCATTGCTGAATATTTTAAAGTCTCTCAAACGGGCAAACCTTCTATATTATGCAAAATTTATTGTATTGTGTTTATAAAAAGATCAAATTTATTATTTGGTGTCTTCTTCAAATTTCGAGCACTAAAATAAATCAACACTATTTTAATATCATTATATAAGCTTTTCAAATTTTTGAGTAATATTTTATTATTCCGACTTTATATTATATATTTTATGCAAAAGGGTCTGATCGACCCTTGTATTTGTATGTGTTTGTATTGTGAACCCTTCTACTTGCCCCTTTGTCATCTGAACCCCTGAACTCATCGAAACACAATATTTTAAACACTATTTTTGACTTGGCATCCTATGTGGCAGCTAATACCAAAGGGCGTGTGACACACACCTCTTAAGAGTGTCAAACCCTTGAAAAGGGGTCTAATAGTCAAATTTGGGCATTATAAATCTATGGTATTCCTAATTGTATCTAACACTATTGTTGGACAAAATTTGAGGTTTTCTTGGCCTTTTTTTTTAATCTTTTCACCTCAATTTTTTTCTCTATTGTTTCTTATCATTATATTGCTCTCTATATTATGAAACACATCATGGAAGATATAACATTACTACCAAACTATCTTACACTAACATTAGGCACAAAATAAAGTAAAATCCCCAAAAGTTTTCAACAAAATCAATGTAATCGATTAAAACCCCAAAACCAAATAAAGACACAAATAGAAGATCAAATCCAGACTAAACAACAAATAAATAGAAAAACTTACCTACATAAGTTGAAAATCAAATTTAAAAAAAAAAATCAAATAATTTTCGACATTGACCTCCTCTCTCAGTCATCACCACCCAAATGACCCCCTATTTCAATTCCAAACCCAAACTTACTGCCTTTTACTCATCCTTCTCACCTTCTCTGACCAAACTGCCTTCGTTCTTACCATCTTTGACAAGCTTCAACCAGCAGCTATAAGCGAGATATGATTGAATAATGATATCAAAGACACTTCATTCGATTCTAAGCGTCAACGATCGTTAGTCAGTATATAACCTAACTAAATGAGTTGGGGTCGAATCCCACAGGGAACAGTACGTGTTTGAGAATCAATTGAAAAGCATGAATATGTTTAAATCATCCATAGGAATAGACATTTACGAATAAAAACATAATTCAAATCAGGGGGTGACACGAATGTCAAATAACATGGGGGGTTTGGTTTCAAATTATCAACTACAGCAATAATAATTAATACGAAATAACAATAATGAGACGGGTTCTTGGGATGTGATTCATTTATAGGCTAATGTAGGCGAATAAGTAATTACAACTGTTAGTAAATAGCTGTAAATCAGTGAATGGGGTAGACTATAGAGGAGGTAAACTTTCTCTCGAACAATTTACCTTGAATCAAGTCAATTTCTCTCGAACACTGTTGCGGCGAAATCGCACACGCAAGTGCACGTGGTTGTTCAAGTATTAAAGTGTCTCTTTTTAAGAGCCGAGTATTGTACCCACAGGGACTTACGCTTAGAAACACTAAATTTCTCTAACTTTTAGCTAAACACAAATGTATTCAAAATTTCAGAGATGGTTTAATTTATACTACTAAGATTGTAACAAAATGTAAATAACACGATTCAATTTCAAGAGTGTAAAACAATGATTTGGGTAAAGTCCAGGGCTGCAACTTTTTATCAGGAATCATGCAATCAATATAATTTATATGAGTAATTATCAACTATCGAATCAATGAATCACAGGATTAGATATATGATCATGGTCTCCCGACCTCTAATCGCCTACAATACACTCTAACTACATCATTGAGTGGGGATAGGATGGATTAAATACCGAGCATTACGATTTCTTCCTGTATGGTGATCCAAGCAAGGTTTCTAGGTATATCCCTATCTTAGATACAAATTAACCCTAGCTATTTAGAATTAATCATGCTCCTTTTATCCCACGTTATATCTTCTTATTCCTCTCCCGAGTTCAATTCGGACAATATATTTATTTCAATGGTGATCAGTCACGAAATACAAAAGCAAGAACATAAGAGAGATTCATATGATAATTGAAATTAACTCAATAACAAAATCAATAGATTACATTCATCATGTAGCCACAACTCTAGAACTAAGGTGTTTAGCTACTAATAAACCGATAATCAATCAAACAATGTTTTTGAATCATCAAGAGATTGAAAGGAAAAGAGTGTAAGAAATAACCTTAAAACTGATGAAAACGTACACCAAAGTCGTCATTCTTCAAAACCCAGAAAAATAATAATTTATAAAATAAAATAATGACCTACTTATACTTAAAGTCGAAATGGCCAAAACTGAGAACCAATGGCGTGACGCGGAGGCAGCCTAAACTTTTGCTTCCAGTCGTCTTGGCCTTCTCCGCGATGCGGGCGTAGTACGAAGTGCTCTGCCTCGCTTTGAATTTTCGCGACCAAACTTTCACTCCCTCTCCACGACGCTGAGAGGGCACAGAGTGTTCTGCCTCGTGATAGCTCCCTCGAATAAATTATGGGACTTCTATCCGCAATGCGGAGAGGACATGACAATGTTTTAGTGGCAATTCCTCTTTCTTATTCCTTGCTCTCTTTCGACTAAGATCTTTCGTGTTCCACCATTGTCCATTTTCGCGCCCATTTCTCCAATTAACTTACCTACACGACTAATCATGCTCGTTAGTTCATAAACAAACAAACGACTCAATAAGACTATAAACACACACATATTGAATTCAAACTAAGCGTAAATGAGGGCATAATTAGCATTCTAGGCATATAAATATGTCTAAGATCACTAGCCCACACTTAAAGCTTTGTTCGTCCTCGAACAACTTACTAACTACTCCTAGACCTAGACTCACTACTATGGTTTTGTGCATCCGCTACTATCTTCCAAGGACCTATTCACAATTCACACCAGCATGTTTTTATCCATAATATGTATGACTCATGTAGATGACTTGAAAACTTTTTGCAACCAACGCATTCAACAACATATGCACCATTACCTATCACTTATCCTTCATATAACAAGTGCCCCTCACTCCAAGAAACAGTCCACAGACTCAAGTTAGCCAATTGAATATAATTTAAGGACTTTGCAGACATGATGCACTCTCACTCAACAACAACATCACACATGCATGCACTCTGAGAACCATAAGTTTGTCCATTATGTACATCTCTACTAATAAAGCGCAAAATGCTCAAAATCAAACAGGACTTGTTCTGGTTGTAATGTAGGCTTAAGGTAAGGGAGGATTCGTTCAGATGAAATTAGTGACTTGTCCTCCCTAATGCACTATATTCAGCTTTCCTCTTACATTAACAACTTTCTCTTTTCATTAGCCCCCCATCATTTTTCACAAGTTTCCACTAGTGTTACCAACCTTGCCTTTATTGCTCACTTGCCCATTTATTTCCTCTCTCTCTCTCTCTCTCTCTCTCTCTCTATATATATATATATATATATATATATATATATATATATATATATATTTGGACACTCAACAATATCCATCCTTGACTTAGAGATTACTCTCGAGTTAAGGTGCATAATGCCCTTTTTAGGGCTAGGGCAAATCTCAGGTTCACACTCATGGGGTATCGTTTTACCTCTTCTTTCACTCTTCCCCAACAACTACACATTTCCACCCTATCTACTCTTTTAGTTGTTTTCACCTTTCTTCCTAACATAGTGCATTAGGAGTTGGGATCCAAAATACGGTATCAATAGAAAGGGATTCGGCTTATTATGTGGGTTAGTAAAAAATGAAGGCAAAATGGCTGTATTGGGCTACACTAGGGATATTTATTTCTAAACAGGCTCAAATTTCACACACTTCAAAGAAAGCCTGTTATCACCTCTTAAACATAATAACACTAGTATTTCGCTTCAATAACAACCTGGGAAAGTTCTAGACTTAGATACAATCATGGATATCATACAAAACTCACCGCTCATGGCACAAGTTATATTCAAAATGGATCAATCATAGCACACAATCATATTATACACAAGGTTCAGATTAATCTTAAGTTATACATTCAAATCATATACAATAATTCAACTGTATTCATACTTCAATTTCAACCATACTTTTCATACATATTCCTTTTAGACTTGTAGCTTTAGCACAACCAAACCTAAGACTCAATGACAAAATTACCTTTAAGATGGTCGTCATCCATATATCATTGGGCAGCTTGACTCAACTATGACTACATACTCAATCCTATATAACAAAAATCTTTTTGTATTTTGTACGGTTCAAAGGGACTATCCTTGGCTAAAGAACCGAAAACAACTACTAAGGAACCCCAAAATAAAACAAAACAAAGACAAAGATAGACTCTAGCAATGTTCAACAATAATTATATACAGATCAGATATGATTTTCACCCTTAACCCACTTATACGATAGCACTATCCCCAGTGCATTACAAAAATTAGAATAGTTCAAGAGGTAAGGTGAAAACACACCCTGATCAGTCCTCCATGGCATCACTTCCGTCTGCCTTATCACTAGCCTGCACTGGGTCTATCTCCTTCTCTGAATCAAAATCCACATCCAAGCCAGTGCGCAAGTTCTCTTCATAAGTCAGAATATCATTCTTAATCGGCTCGCGAAACTCAAGGCCAATGTCGAGTAGTGCCTTGGCATGGTCATTCAAAAGATAGCACCTGTGGACCTCGCCCAATTCTAGATCAATGGATAGCCCGCCACCAATCTTGTGTCGTAGTATCTCCAGGCCATACATCCTAGCCATGATCAGCTCATCTCTCCTGTGGCGCTCTGCGGTGGTGAGGGTTGGGCCAAAGTCAGTGTCAGGCCCCTTAGTCCGACTAATGTCCACCGTTGTAGGATATAAAGGTGCCATGTAGTCCAACGGCTCTTTCAGTACCCCTGCAATACGACACATTGTTTTAATAAGCCTACCAAATGCATACATGTGCCCTTTATGGACCCGATCCTTTCGCATCGTAGATTTAATAATGGCACCAATGTTCAGCTTAATGCCCGTCATCAATGCATACACCAGACACACCCGGTCATGAGTGATATCCATATAATGTAAGCCCAGGATCAGACAATTCATCACCACTTTCAGCCAAACATGTGTCTCCCGAAGCATGTAAGTGTAGGGAAATGATTTATGATATCTCTTCCCACTGTGCTTAGTCCATTGAGCCATGGATTGTGGCCCACATAGCAAGTGTTGGATGGCCTGGTAAGGGGGTGTATGTTCAGCCCTGTCAGCACAAGTGGGTCGGAGTCCATCGAAGTACCCAATATACTATTGATACTCGTGAGTGTGATGGGAACAGTCATTCCTCTCACTGTCACATAATGTGATCTAGATTCAAGCGTCCAGTTTGCCTAAAACTCCCTAAGCATGTGCAAATTGCACTCCTCTGGTTCAGCAAAGGCGAATTCCATCTTTAGCTCCCTCATCCGCCTCAGAATTTGCTGGAACTCATGTGTCAGACTGTCCCTATCAATACATACATACGAGAAATATGAGGCCTTGGTATGCTTTTTATACCATACTTTCCCTTCTTTGGTGACGACATTGGCTCCAAATCGCCTAATTTGGCCTTTGGGGGATGCAGGCGCTAGTGGTACATTCCCACTTCGGGGACGTTTCTTCTGGCTTGTCTTGGCAACTTCTTCTCCAGGTCGTTGGGAGCTAGACATGATGACCTGCAAAGTTATACCACAATTCAGCCCCAATGACTATAAAACAATAAAACAAATATAGAAATGGTGTGCGCACACCACCCCCACACTTATCTTGAAGTAATCATGAACCTAGGTACTTAGACTTCCCTAGGAGTACACAAGTAAACCACATCAAACACCACAGACCTCACAATTTACAGATTAAGCATCAACATAATGGCTACTCAAGAATTCACACTAGAACAATCTTCTAAAAGTTTCCAATTTATGGTTTACAAAAACCTTCAAACAACCATCAGCAATAATAACAACACTCATGCAAGAGCATATAGAGGCGCTTCTACTATATGCAAGAGCATATAGTGCACACACCATGCATAACTCACAAACAACACCTATCATCCATAGGTGAACCCACGCCCCACATACAAGTAATTCGAAGTGTATTTACTCAAGACTTCGAAACACACATGAACAACAATCATTCTTAACATGCATATTCCACTTACCCACTAATGACCCCTATCCAACACCTATTAATGTATTAACTTCCCCAATAATCAAAACAAATGTGTGTTTCTACTCAGACTTCGAAACACACATAAACCAACGCAAATCAGACGATATAAACATCAGCAAACTCACCCCTCAAATCTCCAAAATCGAGCAAACAACAAATCCCCAACGTAACTCACATTCACCCACACCAAAAATTGTAAGAACAAGGCAACAGTACATACCTGGCGAGCGAGGTTGTGGCAAAGTAGAGAAGAGAATTGTGAGTGTACCCGCGTGACACGGAAACCAAGTAGAGAAATCGCAGGGGTGAAGGGAAAGGGAAAATAAAGCAGTGGTGAAACCTTGAGGGAGAATGGGGGTTTTTTCGGGTGAATTTGGGGATAAAAAGGGGATGTGGGTCGGGTTATTTTAATTAAAATGGGTTGAACCCATTTTATTTAATGAACACACAAAAACTTACCTTAGGGCCGCGATGCGGTGCCTAAATGAGGTCTTCTGGAATTTAATGCCAGGCGAGACCAATATTTGTCCCTTGCTTTGCGTCGTGGGGCTGACACGGTGATGCCTCATTATTGACGTAGCAATAATTACCGTCGAAATCAAGATTTGGGGTCCCCTCCGCGACGCGCTTCTTACACGAAGTACTCTGCCTCAAATGGGACCAGGCGAGGCGAAATTCTCCCCTACCTTCGCGATGCAAGCTTGTCACTGAATGTTCTGCCTAAATTTGGACCAGGTGAGGCCCAATATGACCCCTTCTCCGCGATGCTGCTTCTTCACGGAGCTGCCTTGCACTAAAATTCTTGCTTCTTGCACATGTCAGCATTTAACCCATTAGTGAAAACACGATGGGTTGCCTCCCATCCAGTGCCTTAGTTTTGGTCGTCGCACGACTCATATGTTTGTATTTTTCTGAATATTTCTTTTTCTTGTTTATTTTTTGGTAATTCCTAAGAACTAAACTACAAAAATAAAAACAACTAATTCCTAACTATTACAATGGTTCACGGGTTGTCTCCTGTGTAGCGCTTGATTTAACATCGCGGCATGACCCATCTCATGACTCAATCGTCATTCTATGTGAGCATTTCAAGCTCACGATCTACATCATTCCCGAAGTAGTGCTTGGCCCTTTGACCATTCACAAGGAAACTAAAGCTCTTATCCTTGTTCCGTAATTCCACAGCACCATGTTGGGTCATTCTCACTACTTCAAACGGACCACTCCACTTAGACCGAAGCTTTCTTGGAAACAGCTTCAATCTTGAATTAAACAGCAACACTAGTTGACCAGGCTCAAAGGTGCGTGACACAATATGCTTGTCATGCCACCTCTTGGTCTTCCCTTTGTAAAGCTTAGCATTTTTATAGGCATGAAGCCTAAATTCTTCTAACTCATGCAACTGTGTTACTCTCTTCCTACCGGCTAACTCAGCATCCATATTCAGCTTCTTGATCACCCAATATGCCTTATGCTCCAATTCAGCTGTAGGTGACAAATATTCCCAAACACCATTAGATAAGGAGAAGTCCCTATCGGTGTCTTGTATGCACTCCGATATGCCCACAAGGCATCATCTAACTTGTCAGCCCAATCTTTTCTTTGGGCATTCATAGTCTTTTGGAGGATCTGCTTGACCTCCCTATTCGACACTTCCACATGCCCACTAGTTTGGGGATGGTATGTTGTAGCCACTTTGTGCCTCACCCCATATTTGGCTAAAAGGTTATGCACTGAATTATTAATAAAATGCGTACCCCCATCACTGATCATAGCCCTTGGAGTTTCGAATTTGGTGAAGATATGCTTTCGAATGAACTTCACAACCACTTTGGCATCATTGGATGGTAATGCAACAACTTCCACCCACTTAGACACATAGTCCACTGTGACTAGAATATATTGATTATCACGAGATGATGGGAATGGTCCCATGAAGTTTGTCCCCGAGACATAAAAGATCTCAACCTCCAATATATTGCTCAATGGCATCTCATGCCTCCTTGAAATCGTGCCCATCCTTTGACACTGATCACAACATTTCACAAATAAAGCAGTATCTTTAAACAGAATAGGTCAAAGGAACCCAGATTGCAATACCTTATACACGGTTCATTTGCCTTCGTGGTGTCCACCATATGGTGAAGAATGACAACTCTCCAGCACTTGTGTCGCCTCCTGTTCAGCTATACACCTTCTCATCATTTGATCAGGTCCCTACTTGAATAAGTAGGGCTCATCCCATATATAGAAGTGTGCATCATATTTCAACCTCTGTTTTTGATGTGTTGATGCCCCAGATAGAAATAAATCACTCACTAGAAGGTTCACAATATCCGCATACCAAGGCACTTGAGCAATGTCCAAAGCAAGCAATTGCTCATCAAGAAACTCTTCACGAATCTGCCCCACATTCTTTACATGAGATAAATCATCCAGTCTGGACATATGATCAGCTATCTGATTCTCAGTTCCTTTCATGTCTTTTATCTCTAGATCAAGCTCTTGCAAAAACAGAATCCACCTAATCAGCCTCGACTTGGAATCCTTCTGGTTAAACAAATACCATATTATAGCATGATCAATGTAAACTATAACTTTGGTTCCCACCAAGTATGATCTAAACTTATCAAATACGAACACTAATGCCAGCATCTCTTTCTCAGTAAAAGTATAATTTGATTGGGCTGCATCTAGTGTCTTGCTCGTATAGTAAATGGAGTGGAACATCTTATCTTTTTTATGCCCAAGTACTACCCCAACTGCTATATCACTGGCATCATACATACGCTCAAATGGAAGCTCCCAATTTGGAGCAATCAGAATAGGAGCTTCAATCAACTTCTTTTTCAACATCTCAAATGCCTGCAAACACTTTTCTTCAAACACAAACTTCATCTCTTTCTCTAACAAGTTGCACATAGGTCTTGCAGTTTTAAAGAAGTCCTTGATGAACCTCCTATAGAAACCAGCATGTCCTAGGAAGCTTCTAACTCCCTTTACTGTGATGGGAGGTGGCAACTTCTCGATAACTTCCGTTTTAGCTTTGTCCACTTCCAACCCACTTTTGGAGATCTTATGCCCCAACACAATTCCCTCTCTCACCAGTCCCAGTTAAGCACCAGATTCGTCTCTTCACACCTAGCAAGAACTCTGTCAAGATTAGTCAAACAAAGTTCAAAAGGCTCACCAAACACTGAAAAGTCGTCTATGAAATCTTCAACAAAGTCCTCCACCATATCATAGAAGATTACCATCATGCACCTCTAAAACGTGGCTAGGGCATTGCACAACCCGAATGGCATGCGCTTGAATGCATACGTGCCATACGGACAAATGAATGTAGTCTTTTCCTAATCCTCTGATGCAATGATGATCTGATTATACCCTGAATAACCATCAAGGAAACAGTAGTACTCCTGGCCAGCAACCTATCTAACATTTGATCAATGAAAGGCACATGATAGTGGACCTTTCTGGTGGCATCATTATGCTTTTTGTAGTCCATGCATATTTTCCACCCAGTCACTGCTCTTGTTGGGATCAACTCATTCTTTTCATTAGTTATCACAGTCATTCCGCCCTTCTTAGGCACTCATTGTACTGGACTTACCTATTGGTTGTCTGATATTGGGTACATGATTCCTGCATCCAGCCACTTGATGACCTCTTTTCTCACCACATCCTTCATCAATGGATTTAGTCTCCGTTGATGTTGTGCACTTGCCCTATACCCTTCCTCCATGTATATTTTACGCATGCACAGCGCATGACTAATACCATGGATGTCGGACATTTTTCCATCCTAAAGCTGCTTTTCTCTTCCTTAGGATGATTAATGTTGCCTCCACTTGTTCATTGGATAATGCTGCAGATAAAATAACCGGTAAAGTTTTATCTTCACCTAAAAATGCATACATGAGGTGGGTTGGTAATGTTTTTAACTCCAACTTGGGTGCTTCTTCAATGGAGAGCTTGGGTGGAGGACCCAACACCCTATTTAGAGGTTCCCATCGATCTCCAAATATACCTATCAGTGTCACATCAAGAAACTGAACAATTTCTTGTGCTTCAGCATCCCCATAAATATCATTCCCTACCAGCACTCGCTTTAAAGGGCCCTTCGATGTAATGTATCGAGCCTCTGCCTCAAGATCTATCACGGTTATGACAGGAAACTCCTCATACACAACTGGAAATTTTAAAGCTTTGTACACTTCAAACGCTTCAACTTTATCATAAGTTTTCATGGTGAGTTGCCCAACTGCTACATCTATAATTGCCCGCCCAGTCGCTAAGAAAGGTCTTCCTAAGATGAATAGGACCTCAAGATCAGGCTCAAAATTTAGCACAACAAAATCTACTGGGAAAATCAATGATCCCATTTGCACTAACACATCCTCCACAACACCCTCAAGCCTAGCTACAGATCTATCAGTCAACTGCAAGATAGTGGTAGTAGGTTTAGGACTACTCAACCCCAGCTTTTTGTACAGAGAAGTCGGCATCAAATTTATACTAGCTCCTAGATCATACAATCCTTGCGCATGAATGCTCTTCCCTATAGTGATCTGAACCATAAAACTACTCGGATCTTTCAATTTAGTGGGCAACTTGTTCTGGATTCTGGAGCTGCACTCTTTAGTAAGTTCAACAGTCTCATACTCTGTAAGCCTCTTATTATTCACCACAATCTCCTTCACATATTTCGCATACCTGGGTATACCTTGCAAAACATCTAAATGAAAAGTTAATGTGAACTTGTTTTAAGAGATAGAGAAACTTTCCAAAATATTCATCCTCTTTTTGTTTTTTGAACTTTTGAGGAAATGGATAAGGTGGTTTCACAATTGGTTGCACTCTTTCTTCTTGTGCAACAACCTCACCCTCCTTAGGTTCACTCTCTTTATTCACCGTTTCAGTGTTCTTAGGAGCTAACTCCTCCAATTATTAACCACTGCGAGTACCTACTGCGTTTACACGCTTAGGATTTGGATCAGTATTTCCCATTAAACCTCCTTGCGATTTTGAGTTTTAGGCACTAGCAAACTGCCCAAATTTCTTTTCTAGATTCTGTGTAGCCAACTGATTATTTCTCACATCAGCGGCTAACTAGCTTGATCAGCCATAATCTTTTTCAGCATCTCCTCCATGCTCATGGTGCTAGATTATTGTTTAGGTTGCTCTCGTTGGGCCTGTGGTTGGTACCCTTGTGCATTTCCTTGGGGCCTGTACTGATTCTGACCTTGGCCCTGATTTTGATTTCCAGTCCAAGAAAAGTTTGGGTGGTTGCGCTAACTTGGGTTATATGAGTTTCTATAGTTCTGTCGTCCTCCTCCTCGTTGGACATTACCTAGAAAATTTACAGAATTCGGGTTTGCACCACATCCCTCTGCATTGTGATCACTAACTCCATAGATCTCACACCAAGATGGTGGTTGTTGAACTGCATTTACCTGTGCGGGCTGTTGTCCCAATGCTAGATTGCTAAAGTAGGTATTTATCATGTTCTGCATAACAACAATTTGTGCAATTAAGGCAGTCATAACATCTACCTCTAACATACATGCAGTTTTTTATATCACAGGTTCCATTCCTCCTCAATTCCATTCAGGATTGCCCTGAGATATCCTGTTCAGCAAGGTGAAAAGTTCAGCATATTTATGTCTTCTCCAACGCCTGACCACCTGCAACTGAATCAAGTAGAATCTTGGTGTTGGACTCCAATCCTCCAATGAAGGTATGGACCAACACCTCATTAGATTGAAGATGATGAGGGGAACTCATCAACATCGATTTAAACCTGTCCTAAGCTTGGTAAAAGTTCTCTCCACCTTTCTGGCTAAGACTCAAAATATCACTCCTCAGATTAGCTATTTTTCCAAATGGAAAAAATCTGATGAGGAGCTTCTGTTGCTAAATCATCCTAGGTGGTAATTGAGTTCGTGGGCTCTGAGTTTAACCATATTTTTGCTTCCCCAAGCAGTGAGAAGGGGAATAAAGTGAGCCTCACGTAATCCTTGTTCACTTCAATTGGAGTGTAAGTATCACTAATCTCGAGGAAGTTTTGAATGTGAACTGTTGGATCTCATGCGACAGACCCATTAATGTTCAATATTTGCACCATAATCTGCTTCCCACCAGGTTCAGGTTTTTGAATACATAATGTCATATTGGTGGGGCGTGGGATTGCCACGTCTCGTACTTTCAACTTAGCCATTATTACATATTTTTCTTCCTCGACTTTGCTAGCAACAAGAGGAATTGGGTAGGTAAGACGTCTTTGCCTTCTCCGATAATAAACAAACCTTTTTGGTTCAGATAGAGGCAATACCAATCCTTGGTCTTTATCCAGTTTGAAGTTTCAAACAACCTGCAACAATGAATTCCTAAGATCAAGTTGTCAACACTTGCTTTTTTCAACTTCAAAGATCAGAAAAATCAGATAATTTTGAATTCTAAAGTCCCCGGCAGCAGCGCCAAAAACTTGTTGTGGCTAAATTGCACATGCAAGTGCACATGGTCGTTCAAGTATTTGAGTGGCTCTTTTTAAGAGCTGGGTATTGTACCCACAGGAACTTACGCTTAAAAACACTAAATTTCTCTGACTTTTAGCTAAACACAAGTGTATTCAGAATTTCAGATGTGGTTTAATTTCTACTACTAAGATTGTAACAAAATGTAAATAACAAGATTCAATTTCAAGAGTGTAAAACAATGATTTGGGTAAAGTCCAGGGCTGCAGCTTTTATCACGAATCATGCAATCATTATAATTTATATGAGTAATTATCAACTATCGAATCAATGAATCACAGGGTTAGATATGTGACCATGGTCTCCCGACCTCTAATCGCCTACGATAGATAACACCCTAACTACATTGTTGAGTGAGGATAGGATGGATTAAATACTGAGCATTACGATTTCTTCCTGTATGGTGATCCAAGTAAGGTTTCTAGGTATATCCCTATTGTAACACCCCTAAATGCTAACAAGAGTCGCATGTCGATTTACCGTTGCTTAATTACTACAATATGTTTTACTCTCATTTTGGAAACTTGAAATTTTGTGATAATTGCTAGCTTGCTTAACATAAATTATATCGTAATTATGGGAATGTATTGGGGTATTTATGTAATAGTCTAATTAGAATTATGTATAATTTAAAAGGATGTGAAGGATATATAAATATAAGTGTATATGTATGCATTTTGGGCAGCACACAAAACTGTTTTGGGTAGCCCTTGAGTAGTGTGTATTATTTTTAGAATATCTCGTTCTCTAAAACTCATTTTTGGGTGAATATATATGATTTGGAAAGATAACTCATATAATTACAACTCTTATGTTTATGTAAATTCTAATTTAGCTATTATGAATTCGAAATATGGGACACAACACAGGACAAGTTTTGTCCAGATTTCGGATTTAGAAATCCTGTATGAGCAACTGTTAGTGTATCGATGATATCTTTTTGTACAAAATATATTTTGTGGTGATTCTTATTTGTTTCAAACCTTAAGAGATGTATCTACATATTTCATGAAGGATATACCATCCAGTTTTTCCATTTTCATTTTCAAATCTAAATTGCAACATGAGGTACTAGATTGGCCAGAAACACTGTATTAGGAGCATAGTTGTATCTGTATAGGCTAAGCTTACTTGTGATGATAATCCTATTTTATTTTGACATTATTGAGATATTAGGAATTAAAGAAGTTATTTAATTATATTTTTAAGGTTGTATATACTTGTGAACAAATTGAGGACCTTGATATGTTGGTTGGTTTACGATTTGAACTCGCGCAGTTGTGTTGGACTGTTCTATGCTAAAGTATTGAGGTTTGTGTATAAACTTGTACTTGCAATCTTTAAACTGCTGGTATATCTGAAATTTGATCTTGGTACCTTGGTTACCTCTTGTCACTTTACATTGTTGTGTTGGTATCCTTTAAGACATTAAAGACGCTTGTGTAACTCGCCCACTTGTACGGATTGTTTGATCACTTGGCACTCTTGTTGGGACCTTGTCCTTCTTGTGGCTATGACTTTGTCACTATTGGCTTGCCTCTTGATTCGGATCATTTGTCATCTTGACTCTGGATTTATAGTCCATCTTAAGAATAGAAGTTGTCCATTTTAAGTACGAACTAGAATGCCATTTTTAATATGGTTCTTGGTTCTCTTGATTATTGGGCTTTGACCCTTCTTGATACAGGGCGACGGCCCTTCTTGAAACCTGCTAGTGTCTGGTGTGACGACATGATGTATATATCGAGCGAGCCTTGTTAATGAATCTCTTGGAAAAAGGTGTTATGAGCGTTCTTGACATTTGGATCTTTAAATATCGAACTTGATACTCTTTATATATTGTTACTTGATTTATTTATATTTTTTCAATTGTGCTGCTTATGACATGAGAAAGGTAGTTTGGTGAATTTTGAGGGCTCTGAACCTATAGTTTTTACACCACTAAGCTATATGCTTAGCGATAGTTGTTTCTATCGTAGGGAATGATCGAGATGAGGCATGAAGCTGGCCATTGGAGATTGGAGATTTTGAGAACCTTAAGGAAGATCACATTTGTATATAGACATCTATATTTTGTATAAACTTTGGGACTTATGCATGATCTATGTGTTGTATATTTACATGGAATTTTAAGGGCTAATTTGATCATGTCACCATGGTTTGTAATAAGTATGGCTATGTGTTTTGTTCATTTGGGGTGTGTAAGCCCAAGTCTTGTAATATATTAAATTTACTACTTGTTTTGAATGATTGTATGAAGCATGAACCACCTAGTTTGGGTACTCAAAAAGTTGATAATATTCTTTTTATATCATTTTTACTAGTGTGAGGACAATATATGCATAAAAATCTCATGAGATATTGGCTTATGTTATTTCGGTAGGGTCTTTACACCTATCTTAGATACAAATTAACCATAGATATTTAGAATTAATCATGATTTTTATGTCCCACGTTCTATCCTCTTATTCCTCTCCCGAGTTCAATTTGGACAATATATTTATTTGAATGGTGATCAGTCATGAAATACAAAAGCAAGACCATAAGAGTGATTCATATGATAATTGAAATTAACTCAATAACAAAATCAATAGACTACATTCATCATGTAGCCACAGCCCTAGAACTAGGATGTTTAGCTACTCATAATCCGATAATCAATCAAACAATGTTTTTGAATTATCGAGAGATTGAAAGGAAAAGAGTTTAAGAAATAACCCTAAAACTGATGAAAACGTACTCTAAAGTCGTCGTTCTTCAAAACCCAAAAAAAGAATAATTTATAAAATAAAATAATGACCTATTTATACTAAAAGTCAAAACGGCCAAAATTGGGAACCAATGGCGTGACGCGGAGGCAGCCTCAATTTTTGCTTCCAGTAGTCTTGGCCTGCTCCGCGATGCGGGCATAGCACGGAGTGCTCTGCCTCGTTTCAAATTTCCGCGGCCAAAACTTCACTCTCTATCTGCGACGTGGGGAGGGTATGGAGTGTTCTGCCTCGTGATAGCTCTATCGAATAAATTCTGGGACTCCTCTTTGCGACGCGGAGAGGACACGACAATGCCTTAGTGGCAATTCCTCTTTCTTCTTACTTGCACTCTTTCGAATAGGATCTTTTGTGTTCCACCATTGTCCGTTTTCGCTCCTGTTTCTCCAAATAACTTACCGACACGACTAATCATGTTGATTAGCTCATAAACAAATAAATGACTCGATAAGACTATAAACACACACATATTGAATTCAAACTAGGTGTAAATGCGAGCATAATTAGCATTCTAGGCATATAAATATTCCTAAGATCAAACACCAACAAGCAAGCAATTAAGAACAGCCTACGCCTTAGTCCATTCACCCTCTCGAGCTGAATGTGTGGGAAAATGTTTAGTATTCACTCTCTCGAGCTGAACCTATGACAACCGAATACCCACAGACCATTAATCAATAATCTTGGTCTTAAAACCTCTCTCTCTCAAGAAAGCCAAAAACACAGAGGTAAAACTTCATTTGCAACTACAATTATTTAATTGAAACCACAATTAATGATTGAAATTACTTCTAAACAATATTTAAACTAACAATTAGCAATACCTATACGCTAAATCAATGCATAATCATATAATCACACCCCAAGATTTGGGGTTTAAGCTACACATCATAAAAATATAAAAATCGTTACCAAATTATTTTTCCATCAACTCAATAAGATTAATTTCATCTTTACAAAGGTCCAAATTAAAGAATCATAAAGATCAACTTCCAATTTCTCAAAAGTGAAAAAATTCAATTCTTTAAAGCTAAGAAAAACTTGTTTCAATTCTTAGAATTCAATGTCAAAAACTCAAAATAATTCCAAAAGTCTAAAATCTGATTAAAACAGATATTAAACTTAATGTTTGAAAATGTATTTATAGTCGCCAAAAATATGCTGCGAAAGACCATTCGGCACAGTAAGTTAGGCTTGCCGATCAACTTGGTGATCCGCCCTTTGGCCAGTTCCATCGCCTTTGTGCTTTTGCCTTCAGCATCCTCAAGTTCTATAACTTTGGGCGATCCAACACCACATCACAGAACCACTCAGCGACACGCCGACTGCTCCTTTCTCTCGCCAACTTTATTTTCTCCTTTAGGTCTTGGCACACTGGAACTTTAGGCTGTCAAATGGCCACTCGGCGACACGCCAAATGGACTTGGCGATCACCAGGCTCTCTTTTCTTCATTCTTTCAACTCGCTTTGTTCTTTTTTGCAAGTTAGTGTTCATGCTTTGTTCCTCAATCCATATACCTGAAATCAAGGATTTTACATTAGTTATTGGCACAAAATAAGCATTTGAGGACACTAAATCTATCCAAATAAAGCCCTAAATGAGACAAAATCTGGGACTCATCAAGATCCAACAACAATAATAAAAACCCCAAACCAACTTTCAACCAACAGCAACTTGAAAATGCATTTGTTTGCCCCTCGGGACAAACTCACACCATTAATAAGGTCATCACAAACGTTCATAAAAAATTTTGGCCAAAAAAAAATTGAGATCACATATTACCAAAAATGCGTGCACACATAGAAATCAATAAATTTAATTTTTCTCGCATTGGGCTTGTTTGAACTTGAAAATGCATATGTTTGCTCTTCGAGACCAACTCACGCCATTAGTAAAGTCGTAGCAGACGTCCATAAAACTTTTTGGCTTAAAACAAGTCGAGATCACTTATAACCAAAAATTTATGGACTATAACTCACGAAAATTGGAAAATTTGATTCCACACATATTGGGGCTCGATTGAACTTAAAACAATGTCCATTTTCCCCTCAAAAGTAACTCACGCCATTAAATAAGTTTGCAATGGATGTTCTTGAAAATTTTTGGTTAAAAATAAGTCAGGATCACGTATCACCAAAAATTCATAGACTATAGCACACAAAAATTGATAAAGTATGTTTTTCCTACTTTGGGGCTAGTTTGAACTTGAAAATACATCAGTTTGCCCCTCGGGACCAACTTACGCCATTAATAAGGTCGTAATGAATGTCCATGAAAATATTTGGCCAAAAACAAGTTAGGATCATGTATCACCAAAATTCATGGTCTATAGAACACGAAAGTCAGTAAATTTGGTTTTTAGCTCTTTAGGAATCGTTCAAACGTGAAAATTCTCTTATTTGTCCCTCGGGACTAACTCACGCCATTAATAAGATCTTAACAGATGTCCCTAAATTATTTTTGCCAAAAACCAGTTAGGATCACGTATCACAAAAAATTCATAGACTATAGCACACGAAAATTAGAAAATTTAGATTTTCCCGCATTCGAGCTCATTTGAAATTTAAAATGCGTATGTTTTCCCCTCGGGACCAACTCACGCCATTAATAAGGACGTAACGACTTCCATGAAAAAGTTTGGCCAAAAACAAGTTGGGATCACGTATCACCAAAAATTCATGAACTATAGCACATGAAAATTGCTAAATTTGGTTTTTAGCACTTCGGGGCTTATTAAAACTCTAAAATACATTTGTTTACCCCTCTGAGCTAACTCACGTCATTAATAAACTCGTAACAGATGTCTATGAAACTTTTAGCAAAAAACATGTGGAATCACCTATCACCAATATTCTATGAATTATAGCACACAAAAGTTGATAAATTTAGTTTTCCTGCATTAGGGCTCATTTGAACTTCCAAATGTTTCTGTATGCCCCTCGGGACCAACTCACACCATTAATAAGGTCATAATGGACGTCCATAAAAAATTCGGCCAAAAACCAGTCAGGATCACATATCACAAAATACCTATGTTTTTCTTGCATTTGGGCTCGTTTGAACTTGAAAATGCGTATGTTTGACCCTCGAGATAAGGTTGTAACATACATCCATGAATAATATTGGCAAAAAATAAGTCGGCATCATATATCACCAAAAATCCATGGACTATAGCACACGAAAATCGACAAATTTGGTTTTTCCTTTATTTGGGCTCATTTGAACTTGAAAATGTGTGCATTTGCCCATCAAGACCAACTTACGCCATTAATAAGGTCGTAACGGATGTTTATAAAAAGGTTCATCCAAAAACAAGTCGGGATCACGTATCACCAGAAATCTATGGACTATAACTTATGAAATCGGTAAATTTGGTTTTTCATGCATTGGGGTTCATTTGAACTTTAAAATGCATTTGTTTCCCCTCAGGACCAACTTACGTCATTATTAAGATCGTAACGGACGTCCATGAAAATTTTTATCCAAAAACAAGTCAGGACAACGTATCACCAAAAATCTATGAACTATAACACATAAAAATTGATAAATTTGTTTTTTCCCATATTGGGGCTCGTTTGAACTTGAAAATGTATCTGTTTTCCCCTCAAGAACAACTCACGCAATTAATAAGGTCGTAACAGACGTCCACAAAAAAAATCAGCCAAAAACAAGTCAAGATCACGTATCACAAAAAATCCGTGGACTATAGCAGACAAAAAATCACTAAATTTGGTTTTTAGCACTTGGACTCGTTTAAACTTGAAAATGTGAATGCTTACCCCTCAAGACTAACTCACGCCATTAATAAGGTCGTAACGGACATCCATAAAAAAAATTTGGCCAAAAACAAGTCGGGATCACGTATCACCAAAAATTCATTGATTATAGCATACAAAAATTGATAAATTTGGTTTTTCCCGCATTCGGGCTTGTTTGAACTTGAAAAAGCATCTATTCACCCCTCAGGATCAACTCATGCCATTAATAAGGTCGTAATAGACGTTCATGAAAATTTTCAGCCAAAAATAAGTCGGGATCACATATTGCCTAAAATTCATGAATTATAACACACAAAAATCAGTAAATTTGGTTTTTAGCGCTTTGAGGCTCGTTAAAACACTAAAATGCATCGGTTTGCCCCTTGGGACCAACTTATACCATTAATAAGATCGTAACGGACGTCCATTAAAAATTTTGATCAAAAACAAGTTGGGATTACGTATCTCAAAAAAATCATGGACTATAGCATACAAAAATTGGTATATTTGGTTTTTCTCACATTGAGGCTCGTTTGAACTTGAAATTTTGTTTGTATGCCCCTCGGGACCAACTCACACCATTAATAAGGTCGTAACAGACTTCTATGAAAAACAAATTGGGATAGCATATCACCAAAAATCTATGGACTATATCACACGAAAATTAGTAAATTTGGTTTTTCCGAATTGAAACTCGTTTGAACTTGAAAATGCGTTTGTTTTCCCCTCGGGACCAACTCCTGCCATTAATAAGGTCGTAACGGACGTCCATGAAAAATTTCGGCCAAAAACATGTCGGGATCATGTATCACCAAAAAATCATTGTTTATTATTGCACACAAAAATTGGTAAACTAAATTTCTCACGCATTAGGGCTTGGTTGAACTTTAAAATGTGTATGTTTGCCCCTCAAGACTAGATCACACCATTAAAAAGGTCGTAACCTACATCCATAAAAAATTTTGGCCTAAAACAAGTTGAGATCACGTATCACTAAAAATTCATGGACTATAGCCCAAGAAAATCGGTAATTTGGTGTTTTATCGCATTGGGGCTCGTTTGAACTTGAGAATGTATTTGTTTTCCCCTCGGGACCAACTAATGCCATTAATAAGGTCATAACGGCAGTCCATGAAAAATTTCAGCAAAAAAAAGGATCATGTATCACAACAAAATCCATGAACTATAGCATACAAAAATTGGTAAAAAAAATTCCAGTGTTTTGGGGCTCATTTAAACTTAAAAATGTGTCAGTTTGCCCCTCAGGACAACCTCATGCCATTAATAAGGTCGTAACAGGCGTTCATGAAAAATTTCATCCAAAAATAAGTCGGGATCACATATCACCAAAAATTCATGGACTGTAGCATACAAAATAGATAAATTTTATTTTTTTTCCCACATTAGGGATCGTTTGAACTTTAAAATGCATATGTTTGTCTCTCGGGACCAACCCATGCCATTAATAAGGTCGTAACGGATGTCCATGAAATATTTCATCCAAAAATAAGTCAAGATCATGTACCACCAAAAATCATGGATAGCACACGAAAATCAGTAAATTTGGTTTTTCCCGTATTGGAGCTCATTTGAACTTGAAAATTTATTTGCTTTCCCCTCTGACCAACTCACGCCATTTATAAGGTCGTAATGGACTTCCATGAAAATTTTTGGTCAAAAACAAGTCGGGATCATGTATACCAAAAATCCATGGACTATAGCATACAAAAATTGATAAATTTGATTTTTCCCATTTTGAGGCTCGTTTGAACTTGAAAAATGGGTCTTATTTCCCCTTGAGACATACTCACGCTATCAATAAGGTCGTAATGGACGTCCATGAAAAATTCTAGCCAAAAACAAGTCGGGATCTAGTATCACAAAAAATTCATGGACTATAGCACACAAAAATTAATAAATTTGGTTTTTCTTGTATTGGGGTTTGTTTGAACTTGAAAATGCATTTGTTTGCCCCTCGAGACCAGCTCACGCCATTAATAAGGTAGTAACGGATGTCCATGAAAAATTTGGCCAAAAAAAGTCAGGACCACGTATCACCAAAAATCCATGGACTATGGCATACAAAAATTTGTAAATTTGATTTTTCCCACTTTGTGGCTAGTTTGAACTTGAAAATGCATGTGTTTACCCCTCGGGACCAACTCACGCCATTAATAAGGTCAAATGGGCGTCCATAAAAAATTTTAGCCAAAAACATGTCGAAATCACGTATCACCAAAAATCCATGGACTGTAGCATATGAAAGTCAGTGAATTTGGTTTTTCCCGCATTGGGGCTCATTTGAAATTGAAAATATGTGAGTTTGTCCCTTGGAACGAACTCACACCATTAATAAGATCGTAATGAACATCCATGAAAATATAAGCCAAAAACAAGTCGGGATCACGTATCATCAAAAAATAATCGACTATAACACACGAAAAATGGATAAATTCTTATTTCCCATTCTGGGCCTCGTTTGAACTTTAAAATACCGAGCGTGTTGATATTCCGACAATTGACAATCAATGTGGATGTCGAGGATTTAAATGTTAGTAATGTAGTCAAGTGTTTGTCTAGTTTCCTTCCCAAAATTAGTATTATTACTTTGTTGGTGTCTTATTTCTTCGATTCTAGTATTACAAGTTGTTTCATTTGTTTCAGTTTATCATGTAATTTGTTGTTAAAGCTGTTCTCTTCTTCATTATTTTTGGTAGAAATTTTTTGCTATTGTATTTGCTTTACACGCTTGTTTTAAATATTTTTTTACATGAGTCGAGGGTTCAACAAAAGCAACCTCGTTGTCTTCACAAGGTAGGGATAAGTCTTGCATATATGTCGCCCTCTCTAAAATCTATTTGTGATATTATACCGTGCATATTGTTATTGTAATTACTAAAATTCTTTGAAAATAACCTCTATTATTCATCAAACATAAGTTAGTTTTATGTATGAAACAAGAGTTGACAATATTACAAAATTTCAAGTGTAACGTAATTTGTACACAAGCACTGGTAGTGTGTCTTTCTATAGACTTTGAAAGAAATATACTAGCAGCTTAGAGTCTTAGGTGTTCCCCTTGGTACCAACTCACGTCATTTATAAGGTCGTAACGGACGTCCATGAATAATTTCAGCCAAAAATAAGTCGGGATCACGTATCACCAAAAATTCATGGACTATTAGCACACGAAAATTGGTAAATTTGGTTTCTAGAGCTTTGGGGCATGTTTGAACTTGAAAATGCATTTGTTTGGCCCTCGGGACCAACTCATGCCATTAATAAGGTAGTAGCGGACATCCATGAAAAATTTCGGCCAAAAAACTACAAGACGCACATAACCTAAAATTCATGGACTATAATATACTAAAAATGAAAAATCCATATTTTATGTTTCGGGACTCGTTTGAACTTGAAAATAGCGACATTTATCCCTCTGAACTAACACACACCATTTAATAGGTCGTCACGGATGCCCACTAAAAACTTTAGCCAAGAAACCATCGGGCGCACATATCACCCTAAATTTATGGATTGTAACACATGAAATAATGGAAAAATTCATATTTCTGGTTCCGAGCCCCATTTGATCTCAAAAATATTGATGTTTGCCCCTTTAAACTAATGCACGTCATTGAATAGGTCATCACAGACACCCACCAAAAGTTTCGGCCAAAAAATTATAGGGGCACTTATCACCCAAAATTCATCGACTATAACACACGAAAAATGGACAAATCTCTGTTTCCTATTCTGGGCCTCGTTTAGACTTTAAAATACTGGAGTGTTGATGTGACAGCAATTTGACAATTAATGTATCTTATTTCTTCGATTCTAGTATAACAAGTTGTTTTATTTGTTTCAGTTTATCGTATAATTTGTTGTTAAAACTATTCTCTTCTTCATTATTTTTGGTTTACTTTGTTCGCTATTGTATTTGCTTTACACACTGGTTTTTAATATATTTTTTACATGAGCCGAGGGTTCAACAAAAACAACTTTATTGTCTTCACAAGGTAGGGATAAGTCTGCATATATGTCGCCCTCTCCAAAATCTATTTGTGATATTATACTGTGCATATTGTTATTGTAATTAATAAAATTCTTTTAAAGTAACTTCAATTGTCCATCAAACATAAGTTAGTTTTATGTATGAAACAAGAGTTGAGAATATTACAAAATTTCAAGTGTAACGTAATTTGTACACAAGCACGGGTAGTGTGTCTTTCTATAGAATTTGTTGTCTTCTTTTTCATTAATGTTCCGATCAATTTGAGCGTACATCAATTATAATAAAAGTTTATGAAAGAGATTAATCCCTTGATTTATTTCATTAACATCCTTAGTATTTATACACCTATTACAAGAGTATCATCAGCTATGAGTAAGGAAACTGCCTATCTATATATATAAACTAAATATATATAAATCAGCTACAATCTGTCAGAATATATTGTCATATATTCTAACATACCCCCGCAGTCGAAGCGGGAGATCGCCGAATGCTTAGACTGTCCCGAAAATCTTCGAATAACACCAACGGAAGGCCTTTGGTGAAGATATCTGCAGTCTAATAACGAGAGGGGACATGGAGAACTCGAACCTGGCCATGAGCCACCTTTTCCCGTACAAAATGTATATCCATCTCAATGTGCTTAGTGCATTGATGTTGAACAGGATTACCAGCCAGATAGATATCACTAACATTATCACAGTAAACCAAAGTAGCTCGTGGAATAGGACAATGAAGTTCCAAAAGTAAGTTACGTAACCAACAGGACTCAGAAACCACATTGACAACCCCTCGGTATTCTGCCTCTGCACTCAAACTGGACAAAGTTGCTTGACGTTTGGCAGACCATGAGATCAAGTTATCACCCATAAAGACATAATAACTAGATGTCGAACGCCGTGTATCGGGGCACCCACCCCAATCAGCATCAGTATAAGAGACAAGGGTGGTTGTGGAAGAGGGATACAGGTGAAGACCATAATCCAAAGTACCTTGTAGTTAGAGCACGATGCGCTTGAGGGCATGCATGTGCTCCTCTCATGGGTCATGCATGAACAAGCACACCTGTTACACTGCATACGTAATATCGGGTCTTGTGAACGTGAGGTATTGGAGTGCCCCGGCAAGACTCTGATAAAGTGATGGGTCCACAAATGGCATGCTCGTAGTAGCTCCAAGCTTCGGCTTTGTATCAACTGGAGTAGGAGATGGCTTACATGATGACATGCCGGCACGTTCAATAATCTCAGTTGCATACTTCTTTTGAGATAAAAATAAATCGGTTTTATGACGAGTGACCGCAATGCCCAAGAAATAGCTCAACAGGCCCAAATCCTTCATAGCAAATTCGGAGCTAAGAAGTGATATGATAGACTAGCGAAGCTCATCGAAGGAAGCAGTTCAAATAATATCGTCGACATATAATAAAAGATAAGCCATAGAAGAACCTTGATGATAAAAAAACAAGGAATGATCGGTCTTACTGTGAGCAAATCTCTTATACCAAGCCCGCGGAACCTGTTTCAGTCCATAAAGAGATTTCTGCAACAAACATACATGATTAGGCCTATCAGGATCTCGATAACCCAAAGGTTGATACATGTACACAGTCTCCTTGAGCTCGCCATGTAAGAACGCATTCTTGATGTCAAGTTGGTGAATCGGCAATGCCTTGGAGAGAGCCAGACTAAGAACCGTACGAATAGTCGCCGGTTTGACAACCGGACTAAACATCTCACCACAATCCACACCAACCTGTTGGGTTTTACCATCACCTACAAGACGAGCTTTATGTCGCTCAAATGAACCATCAGAATTTTCTTTATGAGCAAAAATCCACATACTCCGAATAACATTCACATTTGGAGGATGGGGCACCAACTCCCACGTCTTATTTTGAATAAGAGCATTATATTCATCATCCATAGCCAATTTCCAATTAGGGTCACGAAGAGCAGACACAGGGTTACAGGGTAGAGGGGATTTCGAGATGGATGTATGAAGGTTGAAAGACCTCTTAGGTTTATAGATCTCATGCTTACTTCTAGTAACAGGACCAGAGGGTAACCTAGAGTGTGACACGGGAGTTGGTCGATGAGGAGAGACAGGAGGAAGAGGGGAAGATGAGGCGGACTCACGCGCCCAGCAGTAACGATAAATGGCATCCAGAGGAGGCAGACCATTTAGCCGGGCACAATGGGCCGGATATGCGTGGCGGAAGTGGGGCCGGTGGGTTCATGGGTTTAGTGAGATGATAAACCACATATGGAGAGTGTCCATCGTCTAGAAAGTGGTACGTGTGATTTTGAGGAGTATGTAACTTGGCAAAAGGAAATTGTATGTCATCAAATATTACGTGACGGCTAATGATGATTTTGCGAGAGGACAAATCAAAGCATTTATACCCACGATGATGTGACGGATATCCCAAAAAAACACACGGGGTTGACCAAGGTTGGAGTTCTGTTATTAGTGTGGAGGGAATGAGAGGATAACATAAACACCCGAAGACACGAAGATGGGAATAAGATGGGTCCTTCCGATAAAGAATGCTAAGAGGAGATTGATAGTTTAACAGTTTATGAGGAAGGATGTTGAGAAGGTAAGTTGTCATTTGTAACGCATGATGCCAAAGGTAAGGAGGAAGGGAAGCATGGGCCAATAAGGTACGAACAATGTTATTAATCGTACGGATTTATCGTTCGGCTTTCCCATTTTGAGGTGATGTGTGAGGACAGGATAAACGAAACGACAGACCATTGGTTTTACAGAAGTCCCAAAAAGGGCCATTATCAAATTCCTTGCCATTATCACATTGGATATTCTTTATATCCCGCTCAAAATGAGTTCGAATAAATGTCTTGAAAGCTAAAAATGTGGAAAAGGTTTGTGCTTTTTGCGATAAAGGATATGTCCACAAGAATTTAGAATAATCATCCATAAACAAGACATAATATCTATGACCAGAGGAACTCAAAACAGGTGATGTCCAAAGATCACTATGTGTAATATCAAAAGGCATAAGAGTGCGAGAATTCGAAGCATAAAATGGCAACTTAACATGTTTTCCAAAAGGACACGAATGACAGATACGAACATCTCTACTTTGATTACAATCAATCAATTTATTCTTCCTAAGGGAATTCAACACAGGTGCGCCCGGGTGACCCAAACGATCATGCCAAAGAGATGGTGCCAAAGCAACAAAAGTAGATGGTGAAGTTACAGGATTAGTGATTGATACGCCTCTCCCGATCGTTACACTCATTACCAATTTCCCCGTCTGAAAATCCTTCACAGAAAACCCAAAGGGATCAAAATTAACAGAGACAGAGTTATCAGTGGTAAATTTGCGGACAGACACCAAATTTTTAACTAGATGAGGGGCATGGAGGACATTGTTTAGGTGCAAGGGAGGACACAGGGAAGACAACATTGTGTGACCATAGCCGTGAATTGGAATTGAGTGACCATTACCAACAATTATACTACGATTAATGCTCTTATTAAAATAGGACGTGAGGTTACCTTATGTGGATGTCATGTGGGAAGTGGCACCGGTGTCCATGTACCAATTTGCATCCGGAGGAGTGATCCCAAGAGTATGCATCGCGGCCTCAATGTCCGTAAGGGTAGGGGCTGCCGTGTATGCCTGCTGGGGACGAGGGCCAAGAACACATGCGCGTAGCGGCTGCTGCTGTCCATAATTTGGTCGGGACCAAGCGGTTGACGGATATGGACATGGAGGTACAGCCCAAGGACCCCAAGAGGCCATCCATGGCCACTGCTGCCCGGCAGTCCAAGGAGAATATGGCGGAGTGTGTTGCGCCGGCCGCCGCACAAAGGCCGCCGCGATCGCTGCCGCCTCCACCGCCACCACGGCCCGCAGTCCGCCATCGGCCGCGCCGCTTCCACGCCGCCGATGTTGCCGCGAGACCTGCCTCCATTGTTGTTGCGGTTGTAGTTCCTCTTCCCACCATTAGTAGGGCGGTTGGAAGAGGAATTTTCAGAACATCGTGAGGACCTCTGACGAGCGAGCAACTAATGCGCAAGGAACTTTGGTCGCTTTAGCACGCCGCTCTTCAAGAGTGAGCATCGAACGGGCTTGATAAAATTGCGGCAAAGGATCACGTTGGCGAATAAGAGTAGCCACACCTTGGTAGGGTTCGGTAAGGCTAGAGACCAATTGAAGAACTAGACGATCCTTAGCCACCGGAGAGCCAACATTCTTGAGTTGATCCGCCAGAGATTTGAGATGTTGACAATAAGCAGAGACATTCGGAAAATCCGCCATGTCGACATGAGTGAAGTCGCATCGCGGTGACAAAGACGAGAGTGTTTGTTATCCTGGAATATGTCATGCAAGCGATTTCATGCCTCCATCGCCGTGGTGTCAGGCTCAAGAATGGTATGCAAAAAGATCATGAGAAATCGTAGCATAGAGCCATTGGAGAATAGTGGCGTCAAGGGTGGACCACAATTATTTGTCCTCCTCTTGTTGAGGTCGTTTCTCCATTCCCACTGCCGGAGGAATAATATGATCAATTACCCGATGGGATCTTGCTTGAATCTTAAAGAGTTCTGCCCAGGTGGAATATTGGACGTTCTCCATCTCAAGAGTAATGGGAACATGATTCTTGATGTTGGAGACAGTAAGAACAGGATGAAAGGAAGATTTGGAGTTAGACATAGTGATGGAGAATAGCAGAAGAGGAAGAGGTGTGGGGAGGGGGGGGGGGCAACGGCAGCAGGGGGGTCAGCAGGGGGGTCACGACGACGAAGAAAGAATGTCGGATTGTGCCCTAGACAGCTGATACCATGAAAGAGATTAATCCCTTGATTTATTTCATTAACATCCTTAGTATTTATACACCTATTACAAGAGTATCATCAGCTATGAGTAAGGGAACTACCTATCTATATATATAAACTAAATATATGCCTATCTATACATATAAACTAAATATATACAAATCAGCTACAATCTGTCAGAATATATTGTCATATATTCTAACAGTTTACTTGTATCAACTGTTTAAATCAATCCAATATTTGCCCAGACAGTTACAGGCACTCTGTTTCACTAGTTCATATATTAAACAATTCAATATTATGTTCGTTCGGATTTGATTGTGTTGTAGCTTTATAATTAAACAGCCAAGATACAGTAACACAGTGAATATGTATACGTCGAAGACGATATAATAAACCCGATGTAATTCCACAAGAAGCGAGACAAATGAATAGGGAAAAATGACAACTTTTATTCACCAGACATCCACAATAGTAGTTTGTGTATACTTCAACCAGCACAGCTACTTTCTCTTCTTTCAGCTATATATTGCCGTAAAATCAACTCTATAATCTTCACTAATGCTAAAAATATCAAAAAGGTACAAATGGAAGAGTATAGGAGATGGGGAATGAATTCACGAGACTAGACTTTCCCTCTGTAGACCACGAACAACCATGTCACATGTCATATGTAAAATCCTTTCTAGATGGGGGGATAGAAGAGGGTGTTCTTAATCAAGAACTCCAACAAATCTGGAGTTGCGGTAACCGTATCCACCACACGACTGCCATCCTTGTAAAGCTTAAACCTAGGTACTACTGTAATTTTCTCTGCTGTAGCGATTGCTGGGCTCTGTTTCACGTCCACCTTCAGTAGAAAAAATATAAATTACAATGAGTTTTCTTCATTCCCTGTTGTGCATGTAAAATAATTGTAAGAAATATAATAGCAGCTTAGAGTCTAGGTGTTCCCGTCTGCCTGAAAAGCACGACGTTGCCTATGATTGTTTACCTTGAGAAAAGTTACTGAACGATATTTGGCGCTCAAGGTATCCATGACGTAGGACATCCACGTGCATTCTGGGTTGGATAATTCATCAAAATGGACCACAGATGCACCTACAGTTTTCAACAGTAGTTGTTGAGTTATAGAGTAAATGATATAACATACTCACCGATGCAGGAAAGCCTACCAGATGCAATCGCAGCCCGGAACTTCTCAAGATCTGAAACCAACTCCACCTTGCCATTACCTTCTCTGCGTGACTTCCTTAATTCAGCTTGGGCATGGGATAAATTTTCAGCAACCTCTTCATTATTTGGAAGTTCCTGCCGCAGAATCTCATAATCTCTCACAGCATCAGCCCATCGTTCCAGCTATAATGCATTGCATTCGATCAAATTTATGATTTTTGCAGCAATTATCAAGAAACAGTAAAAAGAACCAATTAAGATTTAAAGGTGGCATGTCACACCTTGATATTTGAGGCAGCTTTTTGGAAAAGAGCTTTAGTATATTGTGGCCGGAAAAGGAGAGCACGGTTGCTATCAGCCAGAGATTTTTCCCACTCTCCAAGTTTAAACCAGCAATTTGCTCTATTGTTGTAGAGAACTGAATTTGAAGAATCAAGCAAGAGCCCTTCCCCATAAGCAGTACAAGCTTGTTCATATCTTTTAGACCTATAATGCTCGTTGCCAATAGTGCGAGCTTTACCCACCAGCCTCATGTTTTTGAGTTTACCAGTAACTTCAGCACTTTGAAGATCAATTCGTGCAGCTCTTTCAATGGCAGTACACGCATCATCAAACCTGCAGATATTCATGATCAGTTCTCTCATAATATGGCTGAACCTCTTTTATTTCTATATTACAACCTATGCAATATTGATAAATGATAAACTCACTTTCCAAGAGTACTGTCAATCTGAGCTTGGACAAAGAATATGTATGCTTCAGAAAGCATTCCAAAAAATTTTGACTGGCATGCTGTGGCAGATGGCTCATACATCCTAGCTTTATAAATCCACAATTCAGCATCCTTTAATTGGTGTAGCTTCAAATGAGCTTCCGCTTGACATGCAAATAGCTGTGAATTCAATATCAGCACTTGAATTTTCATTCACCTATTCATCACAGAATGTGACCAGTAAAGATGCTTTACCTGAGGAGATGCATCAGCTCCAGAAGTAGTTGCTGCCTCAGCTTCTTTTAACATAGTCGTCCAATCTTCAAGTCTCCGGGCGTCAGTGCATTTGCTGATATGTTCCGCCACTGCCTGCAACTTCTGCAATGTGGCTTGATCTGGTTTCTGACCCAGGGAAAATAATTGCTCCCTTGCATTTTCAACCTGTCCTAAACTGCAAGTTTTACAGGAATGAAATTGTGCTCATAGTTCTAGACAAAATAGAATTCAGACAAGGAATTGACCGAATGCTGTGGCAAGTTTAATTATAAACTGTAAAGAAACGAAGAGGTTTGATAATAGAATTGATGGTGGAAGCTTCCAACAAAGAGGGGAAAAGAAAGGGAAAAACACAACATCTCGGAGAACAATCGAACTAAAAGAACAAGAAAACACCAAAACAGAAAATAGTTCTGCTGCCAAACATATTCAGAAAATAGTTGATGGTAAAGTGCAGCCCGTTGACACCAATCAACACATATCCTGCATCCAGTTTGACATTTCTATGGTAATATTCATAGACAAAAAACATCAATCAAGAAAGTTTTACGTTAGCAAATAACAAGGCCAGCAAAGATAAGCAAAATAACACATTTCCCGCGTAATATCTAATGTAACCTACAGAAAGCTCACCACATTTTCAATAACCAAACATTACATATCACTTGCCTAAGCAACAAAGAAAATCAAAGATTTGTTGATAACTGATTCGCAAACACACATATGGATTCTAAAGGTTTGAATCTTTTTATATCACTTACCCAAGTAACAAGATAATCAATTATCATATTTAACACTTAATCTCCTATACAACCTACATAAATTTCACTACATTTCCAAAATTTGTCAACTGATTCGCGAACACACACACATAGACTCTAAACATTTAATTGTTTTTATAATCACTTACCTAACTAGCACAGATAATCAAGTATAGCACATTTAACACTTAATCTCCAATACAACCTACAGAAATTTCACCACATTTCCAATATTCGTTTATAACTGATTTGCGAACACACACACAGAGATTCTAAACAGTTGAACCTTTTATATCACTTACCTAAGTGGCAAAGATAACCAAATATAGCACATTTAACACGTAGTTTCTGATACAACCTACATAAATTTCACCACAATTCCAGGATTCGTTGATCACTAATTCATTGCACTTACCAAAGTAACAAAGATCCCAAACGCTGGTGTGCTCGAACATATGTTGGAGATAATCTAATGGCCTCTTCACATTCCTTCACTGCTTCCATTATTCGCTTAAGACCCATTAACGCAGCAGCTCGATTACAATGAAATCTACCATCGCCCGGAAAAATTGCTATTGCTTTATCATAAAGACTCAACGCTTCTGCAAAATTACCCTTCTTGTAAATCTCATTCGCTTTTGTATTCAACTCCTCTGGATTATCATTCGAACTGGAGGCAACACCACTGGATTCCGGCGAAGCACTACCGGCTACACGACGGGTTTTCGACATTGCACCACCAGGCATTATGCTTCCGTAGCCGTACATCCCGGGTATCATCTCATTGTCACTTAACACAGTCCTTTCAGGCTTACAACGCATCCCAGTTATCACGTTACCCGACGGGCAAATATTGCCGGCGGGAACTATTTTAATTTTCCGGGAACCCGAAGAAGTCGAAGAACTCACATTCCGACCAGATACCGATGCAGATGAACCCGAAGTGCTCCTTGTATTACTAGAACTCATTCTGCTCCTCAATGTTGAAACAGGTGAACCCAGTCTCAGTACTCGAGGATCGTCTTCCTCAAACCTCATAGAATTTTTCATCTGATCAGCTAATGAGCTTGAACCCTTTTCAGAATCACTCTTCTTTTTAGAACCCGACATTTTTTTGAACCTACAATGTTAGAGACTTGAAAACTGTAAATAAGAAGAATAACAACAAAATGGAAAAAATGGTTTTGAAGGACGGAGAAAAAAATGGAGGAAAGAGAATTCTCTAAAACCCCATAAATAATCTCCTCTTCTTCTATACAGTACAATTCAAGAAGGTGATTTTTGAACCAATGTATCTATCTATATATATATATATATATATATATATATATATCCCTTAGAGCTTCAATTTTGAACTGGATTTTTCTGTAATTGAAAAATTGACTGAAACAACTTACAATGTTAGAGAATTGAAAATTGTAAATCAATCACCAACATGAAAATGGAAAAAATGGCTTTAATGACAAAAAACTGGGGGTGAAAAAAAGATGGGGATCTCGTGATTTCAATGGTAGAAACAATGAACGAATGTCAGCTTTTTCTAGAGAGAGAAACAAGCGGTTTACAGAGAGCGGTTAACAGAGAACTTGTTGAAGAAGAAGGAGGAGGAGGAGAGGAGGAACTATTTATATATTATTACATGTATTAATTATTTTTTTAATTATTATGATTTTAATTAAAAAAATTATTTTTTAAAACTAATTATTTAGACAAAATTATTAATTGATTAAGTTTTAGTCCGTCTCACCGTCTGTGTAAGCTTGTTCATATTTTTGGTTCTAAATTTGAGTAAATGAATAAGAGTCGCAATAAGATGATAGTTAGTTTTCATATTATCAGTTTTTAATAATTTGAATAAAGAAGAAGGATTGTAATAAGATGACAGTTGGTTTTCACATTGTCGATTTCGAGTTTGAGTAAAGAGAGGAGGATTGCGATAAGATGACAGTTGTCTTCACATAATTAGTTTCAAATCTGAGTAAAAAAAGTCTTCACATTATTGGTTCCAATTAAATCTGAGAAGCGTAGCGACAAAGTGATAGTCAGCGTAATTATTATGGTTATTGTCAAGACATGCTCTTTTATGACGTATACAAATTTAAATTATACTTGTTAAATAGTCAAATATAGTCAGTGAGATTTATTTACTCTATTTATGATGATGATTCATATAGCCGATTTGAATTTTTACATTTGATTTGTTTAATTCCTTTATTACGAATAACTATGTACACTTGTATAGACTTGCTTATATTATCAATGGAAATAGATTTTAAAAAAGGTAAAAGGAACAAATATACGATGAGCTATCGTAAATGGTATGCAAATGTCCTCCGTCATACTTTTGGGACATTGGTGCCCCTGCCGTCTAAAAACTAGAGCATATATACCCTTTTTACTACCAGATATACACGTGTCATAATCTTATCCACCAATTCGATATTTATTAAACATCAGATCGACGGAAAAGATTATGTCATGCACGTATCCCTATTTAGTCTTTCGTTAGAGTGAAGGGGATATATGCTGTAGTTTTTGGATGACAGGGACACCAATGTCCCAAAAATATGACAGAAGGTATGTGCATATCATTTATAATATTTCGGGAGTATATTTGTCATTTTTTCCTTAAAAAAAAAAGAGAGAAGAAGAAGAGATACGACAAACGATTGTAATAGTTAACTTAATCAATTTATAATAAATTTTCATAATATGATTATTATTGAGACATGTTCACCTTAACGCATATTACAACAAATATTGAATTATTACAAACATAAATATTAGTAAGACGTGATAAACTAAGTAAATATGATGATAAAAAAATTCCATCCAAACTTTTGGAAGACAAAGAAGTATTATTATTTTATTTTATTTGTCTTGACAGGAAAAGATAACAAAAAAAAAAGTTGCTACATATTTATATTCATATAAAAAATACAAAATTCTACAAATTGATATTCGAGTTAAATCATAAAAGACACGTATGATTTATACATTAGCTCTCTAAGTATATCATATTTTTATTTATTTAATTTATTTATTGAGAACATTAATTCATTAAGTTAAGTATCATATACTAATGGCATGTGTTAGAAATCTTTAATTATTAATTAGTGGCGTGTTTAGAAGATATTATTAAGTATCAAATATTAACTGATTTATATCAAGTTGTTATTGTGTGATCGAAATATTAGAAAGTTCATGCTATCAAAAAAAATATATTCTACAAGTTTAACTTATATGATGATAGAAGTATCCTACATTACGAAATGAACCTCGATCGTTGCACTTAATAAGATAGCAAATACCAATTTTTTTTTATTTTAATTATGTGATCGTCTTTTATATTATCTGAATAATCATTAGACTTATAGGGAATATTAGTCTGATTTTTTTATTCGATCGATATCCGTATTAAACTAATCACGATTCATATCAAGTAGGAAACGCTCCCTACCGAAAAAAATTCTTAGCCATGACCCTTAGAAAAACAGCCTCATTCGCTATGCCGCATATTTTTAGCAGTGGAAAATGTTCCTTTTAAACCACCTCACGTTTATTAGAACTAATTCTGTTTTACCATTGCCATAAAATATTGAAAATTAATATAAAGAAAGTATAAAAGTATTCACATTTAAAATTGGCACCAAAAAAAGAAAAAAAAATACCGTAAATAAATGATGAGATTGTTTTTAGAGTGTTTTTGACGTAAAAGGTCATAAAAGATTAGTTGATAATGAGTGTATATTTATAATTGAAGTATAATTAGTTTATTATTAGTTTTTTTAATGACGAGTTTATTAAGTATTAAGTTTTAAAAGTTTTAATCTGTATAAATTGTAGTTTAAAATATTTTTGGTAACTTAAAATATTTTGAAAGACAAAATTTTAAAGTCTAATCAAATGTCATGGTCAAATAAATATTTGAATATAAATTTTCAAAATCAATCAAATTTTATGGTCAAACAAATATTATAATAAATTTTCAAAACCTCATCAAATTTATATTTGATTTCATGGTCAAATTGAAATTTGAATATAAAATTTTAAAATCTAATCAAATGTCATGGTCAAACATATTTTTAAACATAAATTTTCAAAATTAGATTCAAAATTTGTAATTAAACGCTAACTTAGTTTAGATCATAAAATACGAAGAAAAAAATCTAAATTTTTTATGTTCATTTAAACTAAGACAAATAAATTAAAATTTGATGGGATAATAAACATTGGTAGGTATATTTTGTGATTACAATAAACATTTGAAAATGAATATATATAAAAATAAAAAAAAAGGTTACCACATGTCACAAATTACACTTCACCATTTTGTTTTGGGCCCATATGGTTATGTGGCATCCACATAGACTTTTATGCTGGGCCCGGCCCAATATAATATGTTTGTATCATAAATAGTAAGAATTATTTTTATTTCCTTTAAAAAGTAAACAATTATTTTCTTAATTATACGTTACAACAATAATAACACATAATGTAATTTCATAAAGTGGGATATAGAGACGACATTGTACGCAGACATTATCGTTATCCTAAAAATCTAGATTGTTTCTAATAGACGATCAGCTCAATGAAATACAAATAAAAATAGATTGGAAAAGGAAGTAACAAAAATGAAGAAGCCAGTGAAAAATATTAAGAATGACAAAGCATTACACACAACAAATAAATATATAATTAAAAGATAATCAAAGTACAAAATTTTGCAAATAATAATAGAAATCAAGGAACAAGAAATTACATGAATAATACTACGACTACTAGTATAGAGATAAACGAGACCATATTCTATACTACCTACTAGGCTACTACTCAGGGTCGTCGCAACCCCTAGGCCACTAAAGCCACCGCTTGGGGTCCCATTTTTAATTTTTTTTTACTTATAAATATTATTTTTTTAAAAAAATTATATGTGTTGTGAGTGCTATGATTTGTACTAAGGAAATTGCATTTGAATAATAGAAAACCTGAATTTTGTAAGAAACAGTTTGATGAAAATATTGATAACGAAATCACAAAGTCCCTTGAAATTAGAGTTGATAACTTTCTCTCTCTATATATATATATACACACTTCGAAATAGAATTGAACCAATTGAAGCATATGAAAATATTTTAGGTTTCTTATTTAGTGGTAAATTGAGATCACTAGATGAAGAGAATTTTTTTAAAAAAACATTGACTTAACCTTTAACTTTCTTTAACACATAATAGTTATTTGATACTGATGGTTTAAATTTATATTTTGAATTAAAAGTGTTAAGAGAAATAATATAACGTGGAAGATAATGATGTAATGAAAATACTCAATGAAATAAAAAGACTTGATTATTTTCTAACTATACATATTGATTATAGAATAACGTTAACAATTTTTGTAACCGTTGTCTCAACCCAAAGATTTTTTTTTGAAACTAAAATTGATTAAATTTTATTTAAGATCAACAATGCCTTAAGAAAGATTGAATGAATTAGCTATATTATCAAGTGAAAAAGGAATTATTAAAAAAAATCTATTATAAAATAGTAGCCAATGACTTCACATCTAAAAAAGCTATTAAAAGTAGATTTTAAATAAAAGCATATATTATGAAAAGCATAAAATATTAGGGCCCCTCTCTTAAGTTTCGCTTGAGACCCTCAATTTTATTGAGTCGGCCCTGCTACTACCATTATTTGTACCCTCCGCTTTGGAGTATTTGTGCATCTCCTCTCTTTACATGTTCAAACCACATCAGTCTCGCTTCTCGCATCTTTTCCTTCACTAAAGCAACTTTCATGTTCTCTTGGATATCTTCATTTATAATTCTATCACTCCTAATATGTCTACACATCCATCTCATCATCTTTATTTCTGCAACTTTCGTCTTCTAAACATGAGAGTTTTTAATTGGCTAACACTATGTTGCAACATAATTGGTCTAACAACCATCCTATAGAACTTCCATAAGTTTTGATGACATAGTTTTATCTCACAAGACTCTAGATGTGAGCCTCTATTTCATATCCATCCTACACCAATACAATGTGTGACATCATAGTAAATCTCCACATATATGAACTATGTTGTCTAGAGTAACTTTTTGATGACCTATGCATATGTTACAACAACCTAACACTAACATGAATTACAATAATAACATACTCAATGTGAATTCATAATTGAAGTATATGTGGAATATAGAGTATACATAGTTGTTATTCTTATCTTATCTGAGGCAAAGAGGTTGTTTCTGGTAGATCCCTGCTTAAGAAAAATTAAAGGTCTATTGAAACCAATGTTTTTATCTCCAAAATAGAGATAATGTATGTGTACATTCAACCTTTTTTACACCTTACTTCGTAGAATTACACTAATATGTTGTTTTTGTTCTTATTGCCTCTACTCAAGAAAAACATTTTCAAAACAAATTTGGAAAACACAAAAGCCAACAAAGCTCTGATAAAAACTAAACTTAGATTTAAAAAAAAATATCAACAATAAAATAGTAAAATAATCAAACAAAAAGAAATAAAGCAACATGAACTAATTGGACTAATTAAAAGTTTGCATTGGAAGTAAAAATGTTGCTTATATTATATGCAACATGATGCTATAAACAACATTTTTTTTTTCTAGTAGATAACAACAAAGATTCATGATGCATAGGACAAATTATAAAATGTTACTCCTTCCGTTTAATAATAGTTGTCCATTATATTATTTTAAAATGTCCAATAATATTTGTCCACTTAATTAACTAATAAATTACACAATAATATAATAAGGAATGTTCTTAATTACTTAATCTATCACAAGCTAGTATTATACTCCTAATCAACCTTAATTAGCCCATTAATATACTCTATATAGTAAATGTTTTTGTCATCACGGATCATTTGGTTTGTAGTAAATGTTTTTAAATTTACACAAATTAGATGAGAATACTAATTAAATGAACCATAAAAATAGTAAGATAATTAAAGCAAAAGAAATATACCAACCTTTTCTTTTTTACTTTTTGTGAGTTAATCAATGATGACTTTTTGAAAGTATTTTCAAACAATAATTGAAATTTATTCCCTAGTTAGAAAGGCCGTGATGCAAAGGGACAAATATTTTTCATAGGAGGAAGAATATAAGAAGTAGAAATTAATTAGTAGAAAAATTGCTTGGAAGTTTCTAATTATAGTTAATTAAAGAGTAATTATTAATGTTAACAACTTGAAAAACAAACAAATAATTAGGTTTTGTCTTAATCAAAACACTCACGAGAACTATCAACAGAATGTAAACATTTTTGAATGAACAAAAAAGTCATTATATTTTGGAGCGCACAAGCTTTATAGTGCGCTCTTAAGAAATTTAATCGTTTCATTATAATAAAATAGTTTAAAACACTCACAGCGATTATCGGCAGAGGCGAATCTAGGATTTCAAGGAGACGGGTGCAAGAAAGGAATGTAAACAAACATTCAAACCAGTGAGCCATCCAATTATTTGTGAGCACGGGTTCATTCAGTTGCTATTTGATATATTTTACAAATTATACAAGTAGTTATATCGAATTTGGTCGGATGACCACGGGTTTAGGTGACCCATTTTTTACACCTAGAATCGCCACTGATTATCGGTGTTATATTATGCCTATATAGTTTGGAGAATTTAAGCTCACATAAAAGTGAATTCATATATTTAGTAGTAACGTTTCAATTTTTTAAACTTCCCCTTTTGTCGAGATGATATATATTTAAATATTTTGATTTATTTTAGACCACAATTTTTTTTTAAGAAATAATCTTTTATTCCTAAACTTTAAGTTCAATGATTTTTGTTTATTTAGATGATGTCAAACTTAAAAAAAATATTTATATCATTCCTTTAAAAGTTTGCCCGCAAAGCCCCAAACACAATGATCAATCATTAGTTTGTCAGATTTTCGTCTGACAAAGCTTGTTGATTGGCTCTTTTACTTCACAGAAAATCATAGCACATTTATAATATTAAATACATAAAGTTTAGTATCTTTGATTGTTTTTGTTTTATCTCACTCTTACGTATACTTTTCACGTGTTCATGCAACTCAAATTCTTTTGCAAAACTACGGAATATTTAGCGACCATAATATAATACTTTAAGGCGTTTAAAAAAAATAGTTTAGTTTGACTTAACACAAAATGTAAAAAAATATGTCAAATGTATAAAATTACTTTTTAATTTTTGTGGCCTTAAATATTTCATATGTAAAAGTGAAATTAAAATATTACCAAAAAAGTAAAGAGATTATTCTTTTTAAAACAGACCAAGAAAAAGTAAGACATTCTTTTTTGCAGCAATAATTATTGCCGTTAAATGTTACCAAAAAAAAAGAGGTTATTCTTTTTAAAATAGATAAAAAAAAAATAGGACATTCTTTTTTGTAGAAATAATTATTGTCGTTAAAAAAAAATCTTTTGCCACTAAATGTTTTTTTTTGGTTGTAGTGTCAACTAAAATAGGTTGAGATTTAAGGCATAATATAAAAAATATGGTATATTTTAAGTGATTATCTTAGAGAATAGGCACATAATATCCATAAAGGTATATTTTTGGATCTAAAATTCAGTTATTTTGAGGATAATTTTAAAATGTTGTAAAATCTTTTCAAATTTTTCAAATTGTGTATTTAATTAAAGTACATCAGATAAATTAAAACTAAAGTAAGAGTATATTACATTCAAAGTTACTCAAAGAAAGAGAATTTTCCTCATGTCTTGCCAATTGAACATTTTTTTTTCATCTTTATTAAGTGTTTTAATATAAATGGTCCTATTTTCTGTTATTGTTCAGAAAAAAAAAAAGACCCTTTTGATTCAGTTCTCGCTTGAATTTCCGAATCCGAACCTCGTAAAGTTCAAGTCCTGGATTCGTCTCTGATTGAGATGTAATGGGAGATCGGTAAAAGAAATATTAGAAGAGATGACTTACATGTAGTTTATCAAGGACATTCTCCAAGATAAAAAGATGTGCATGTCTAGGATAATGTAGTCCAAAACTAATACTCTGGTTTCCTCTCCCTACTGTCACTCGTTTGCCATGAATCCAAGATAGGATTGAGGGACCAGACAGTAACACAGTGAATATGTATACGTCGAAGAAGATATAGTAGACTTGATCATCAGCAACAAGAATAAATCCAATGTAATTCCACAAGTCGCATAACGTACTCTCTATTTGAAATATCAAGAAGCAAGAAAAATGACAACGGTTATTCACCAGATATCCACAATACTAGTTTGTGTATACATCTTTATCTAACTCCAATTAGCACAGCTACTTTCTCATCTTTCAGCTATATATTGCCGTAAAATCAACTCTATAATCTTCACTAATGCTAAAAATATCAAAAAGGTACAAATGGAAGACTATCGGAGATGGGGAATGAATGAACGAATACATGAGGGTAAAAAAGGAGACTAGACTTTTCCTCAATAGACCACGAAGATGGCGTTCTCAATCATGGACTCCAACTCCAGTGTACGTGATCTATCCAACTGCGTCGTCATGCTGCCCTTCTTGTGAATCGTAACTGTAGGTACTTTTGTAATACCCTCTGATGCAGCGATTTCTGGGCTCAGTTCCACGTCCACCTTCAGTAGAAAACAGAAGAAAAAGTATAAATTACTATGAGTTTTCTTCATTCCCCTGTTGTGCATGTAAAATCATTGTAAGAAATATAATAGTAGCAGCTTAGAGTTCAAGTGTTCTAAAATTCAGCAGGCAACCCGGCCCCCCTTTCCCGTCTGTCTGCAAAGCATGACGTTGCCTATGATTGTTTACCTTGAGAAACCTTACTGAACTATAATATTTTGTGCATAAGGTATCCACGACTGAGGACATCTCACTGCATTGTTCGTTGGATATTTCTTTAAAAAGGACCACAGATACACCTGCAGTTTTCAACAGTACATAGTTGTTGAGTTATATAGTAAATGATATAAGGAAGGTTAACATACTGACTGATGCAGGAAAGCCTACCACATGCAATCGCAGCCCGGAACTTCTCAAGATCTGAAACCAACTCCACCTTGCCTTCTCTACATGACTTCTTTAATTCAACTCGGGCATGGGATAAAAAATCAGCAATATCTCTGTCATCTGGATGTTCCTGCCGCAGACTCTTATAATCTCTCACAGCATCAGCCCATCTTTCCAGCTACAATGCATTGCATACGATCAAATTTATGATTTTCGTTTAAACAGCAGTAAAAAGAACTCTTAAGATTTAAAGGTGGCATGTCACCTTTAAATTTGAGATAGCTCTTCGAGAAAGAGCTTTAGTATAATCTGGCTGGATAAAGAGAGCCTGGTTACTATCAGCCAGAGATTTTTCCCACTCTCCCAGTTTAGACCAGCAAGCTGCTCTATCGCAGTAGAGAATTGAATTTGATGAATCAAGCGTGAGCTCTTTATCATAAGCACTACAAGCTTCTGCATATCTTCCAGCGCGAAATAAATTGATGCCAGGGGTATGAGCTTTCCCCACCAGCTTCATCTTTTTGAGTAAACGAATCACTTCAGCATTTTGAGGATCAACTCGTGCAGCTCTTTCAATGGCAACATACGCTTCACCATACCTGCAGATATTCATGATCGGTTCTCTCACAATCTTGCTGAACCTATGCTGTACTAACAAGTGATAAACTCACCTTTCAAAAGTTATGTGAATCTGAGATAGGACAAAGTATATGTATGCTTCAGTGAGAATTCCAAAAATTTTTGACTTGTATGCTGCGGCAGATGGGTCACACAACATAGCCCCATCCATGCACACTCGAGCCTCTTCTAATTGGTGTAGCTTCAAATGAGCTTCCGCTTGACATGCAAGTAGCTGTGAAATTCAATATCAGCAATTCAGTACCAGCACTTGAATTTTCATTCACCTGTTAGTCACAGAACGTGACCACTAGAGATGCTTTACCTGAGAAGACATCAAAGCTCCAGAATTAGTTGCTGCCTCAGCTTCTTTTAACACAGTCGTCCAATCTTCAAGTCTCCGGGCGTCAGTGCATTTGTTGATATGTTCCGCCACTGCCTGCAACTTCTGCAACTTCTGCAACGTGACTTGATCTCGTTTATGACCCTGGAAACACAAGTGCTTCCTTGCATTTTTTACCTGTCCTAAACTGTAAGTTTTACAGGAATGAGATTGCGCTCATAATTACAAACTACAAAAGAAATAAAGAGGTTTGACAATAGATTTGATTACCAAAAAAGAAAGGGTAAAACATAACTTCTCGTAGCACATTTAACACTTAATCTCCGATACAACCTACAGATGTTTCACCACATTTCCAAGATTCATTGATAACTGATTTGCAAACACACACACACGCACAAATTCTACATCACTTACGAAAGTAGAAGAGTTCCTAAACTCTCGTGTGCTTGAAAATAAGTTGGAGCCAATCTAATGGCTTCTTCGAATTCCTTTATTGCTTCAGAAAATCGCATAAGACCAATCAACGCAGCAGCTCTATGACAATGTAATCGACCATTGTCTGGACTACTTGCTATAGCTTTATCAAAAAAACTCAACGCTTCTTCAAAATCAAGCGTTGCGTGATACTCGCTCCCTTTTATATTCAACTCTGCCGGAGTCATCGCTTCTTCAGCTGATGCAGATTTTCCCTCATTGTTAGAACCCGATATTGCAAAATTTACTGAATGAACCTACAATGTTAGAGAATTGAAAACTGTAAATCAATCACCAATAAGAAGAAAATGGGTTTGAAGAAAAAAATGGGGGGAAACAGAATTTCTCTTTGATATTCAACTCTGCCGGAGTCAACTCCACCGGCAAAGCACCAGCATAACTCACATTCTGACCAGATACCGATGTAAATTTTCCCGAATTACGCCTTACCTCATCATCTTCCTCAAACTTCAAAGAATTTTTCATCTCATCAGCTAAAGAGCTAGAACCCACTGCATAAACACTCTTTTTTTTAGGACCCGACATTGCAAAATTGACTGAATGAACCTACAATGTTAGAGAATTGAAAACTGTAAATCAATCACCAATAAGAAGAAAATGGGAAAAAATGGAATTTCTCTAAAACCCCATTATCTCTTCTTCTTCTATACAGTACAATTCAAGAATGTGATTTTTGAACAAATGCAACAATGTATATCCCTTAGAGCTTCAATCTTGAACTGGGTTTTTCTGTAATTGAAAAATTGACTGAAACAACTTACAATGTTAGAGAATTCAAAACTGTAAAGCAATCACCAACAAGAAAATGGAAAAAATGGGGGTGAAAGAAAGATGGTGATCTCGTTATTTCAATGGTAGAGACAAAGAATGAATGTGAGCTTTTTCTAGAGAGAGAAACAAGCGTTCTGCAGAGAGCTTGTTGAAGAAGAAGAAGAGAGGAACTCTTTATATACTATTACATGTATATTAAAATATTTATACTTTTTATTTAATTATGATTTTAATTGTTTATTATCGGAAGAATAAGGAGGATTGCGATAAGATCATAGTTAGTTTTCATATTTTCAATTTTTATTAATCCGCTTAAAGAAGGAGGATTGTAATAAGATGACAGTTGGTTTTCACATTTTCGATTTCAAGTTTGAGTAAAGAAAGGAGAGTTGCGACAATATGATAGTTGTCTTTGCATTATTGATTTAATTTTAAAATCTAAATGAAGAAACATGGTTATGATAAAATGAAAGTGCGTATTTATATTATTGATTTTGAATTCGAGTATGCAAGGAGGGTTGCGATTATTGATTCTAAAATATGAGTAAAGAAGGAGGATTGTGATAAGATGACAGTTAATCTTCATATTATCTGTTTCAAAATCCGAGTCAAGAAGAAGCGTCGCGACAAGATGATAGTCAACGTAAAACTAACTGATCATGATGAATACAATTTATATGCTTTATTGTTGAGATGTGCTCTTCTATGCATGTATGACGACTTTAAATTACATGATATTAAATAGTGAAATATAGTCTATGAGAATATATATACTCTATTTATGATGAATTATCAAAATATAGATAATACTAATTCGAGCTCACTTAAGCAAATATTATGATGTGATTTTATATAACAAAATATGAAGAATGGGGATTCATATAGTCGGTCTGAATTTATTTAGAAGTGAGGGTGAAAATCTTGCCATTGGATTAATTATGTTTGATTTGCTTAATTCCTTTATTATGAATAATTATGTCCACTTGTGTACGCTTGTTCATATTATCAATGACAAATAATTTTTTTTTAAAAAAAAAGTGTTATGATAAAAAATCAGTTGCCGTTAACTTAATTAATTTATAATAAATTTTCATAATACGATAATTGTTGGGACATGTTCACCTAGACGCGTATTACAGAAAGATGATATTAAATCGTGAGACATAATTTTGGGAGTATATTATCAATATTCAGTATGAATTATCATAATATTCAGCGAAATATGATTCGCAAGTATTTATATAGCCAACAAATATTAAATTTTCACAAACATAAATATTAGTAAGACATGATCAATTAGATAGACATTATAATCTAAAATGATTTTTAATTACAAAATACGATGATAGATAATTTATATAATCGATCCGAACTTAGTAGTTATATATATTCCATTGTAGTTATTGTTTTTATTTCATTATCCCCTTCCCACATATAGCTTCTTGCCTATATTTTGCTCTTTCTTTTATTTTTATTTTTGTCTTGATAGGAAAATATAAAAGAATAACCTGATAAAAAGGGATATTGCAGAAAATATTCTGAGATCAAATGGCAGAATATATTTAATATATATAAATTTATTTATCGCCTCTTAGAAATGAGCATACGTGGTATTATAGAGTGCACAATTAACTAATTTTTTTTATATTATTAGTAATACATTGAATTTAATAAAATAGATTTAATTTATCTAAAGACAAAAATATCCCTCAAATCTTTTTAATCATCATTTTTATTTTTTTGATTTTATGTTTTATATTTGTAGTTTTGTATTAATAAATTAGTTTACAAAGTTTATTATTTAGAGAGAATTGTTTGTTGCTAAATAATTAATATATTGTAAATTAGATAAATAATTAATTAGTGTTATTTTTCTGGAGTACCACATTCGAATTGATTAACATAAAAAAGGATATTATATCATTAAAAAAAAATTCTCTTCTTTGATTTGTAAAGCACCGATGATGATACATCGTAAATTTTAAATATATGGTACTATCATAATATTATCATAATATTTTTAAAAAAAATTATATAAAATAACAAACTATTAATTCAAATTAAATACAAAACATAGCTTTGAACAAAGGCAAAACCATCAAATTTAAATCCTCCTAAGGCAATCAGATCTGTTGGCACCAATCAACACATATCCAGCATCCAGTTTGACATTTCTATGGTAATATAGCACACAACAATCGGTAAATTTGGTTTTCCCCATATTGGGCTTGTTTGAACTTGAAAATGTGTCTGTTTGCCCCTTGGTACCAACTCACTCCATTAATAAGGTCGTAACAGACATCCATGAAAAATTTTGACCAAAAACAAGTTGGGATCTTGTATCACTAAAAATTCATGGACTAGCACACAGAAATTAGTAAAATTGGTTTTTAGTGCTTTGGGGCTCCATTGAACTCTAAAATGTGTCGGTTTGCCCCTTGGGACCAACTCACACTATTTATAAGGTCGTAACAGACGTCCATGAAAAAATTCGGTCAAAAACAAGTCGGGATCACGTGTCACCAAATATCAATGGACTATTATAGCACCCAAAAATTGATAAATTTGGTTTTTCCTGCATTGAGACTCATTTGAACTTTAAAATGGGTCTGTTTTCCCCTCGGTACCAACTCATGCCATTAATAAGGTCGTAACGGACGTTCATGAAAAATTTCAGCCAAAAATAAGTCGGATCACGTATCACCAAAAATCAATGGACTATAGCACACAAAAATTAGTAAAATTGGTTTTTAGTGCTTTGGGGCTCCTTTGAACTCTAAAATGTGTCGGTTTGCCCCTCGGGACCAACTCACACCATTTATAAGGTCATAACAGACGTCCATGAAAAAATTCGGTCAAAAAACCACCAGACACACATAATCTAAAATTCATGGACTATAGCATACTAAAAATGGAAAATCCATATTTTCTGTTCTGGGACTCATTTGAACTTGAAAATACCGACATTTATCCCTTTGAACCAACACACACCATTTAATAGGTCGTCACGGACGCCCACAAAAAACTTTAGCCAAAAAACCGTCGGGCGCATATCACCCTAAATTTATGGACTATAGCACACGAAAAATGAAAAAATTCATATTTTCGATTCTGAGCCCCATTTGATCTCAAAAATACTGGTGTTTGCCCCTTTGAACTAATGCACGTCATTTAATAGGTCGTCACAGACACCCACCAAAAGTTTGGCCAAAATACCACAAGGGCACATATCACCCAAAATCCATCGACTATAACAAACAAAAAATGGACAAATCTCTATTTTCTGTTCTGGGCCTCGTTTAAACTTTAAAGTACCGGAGTATTGATGTGCCGGCAATTGACAATTAATGTGGATGTTGAGGATTTAAATGTTAGTAATGTAGTCAAGCGTTTGTCTAGTTTCCTTCCCAAAATTAGTATTATTACTTTGTTGCTATCTTATTTCTTCGACTCTAGTATTACAAGTTGTTTCATTTGTTTCAGTTTATCGTATAATTTGTTGTTAAAACTATTCTCTTCTACATTATTTTTGGTTTACTTTGTTCGCTATTGCATTTGCTTTACACACTGGTTTTTAATATATTTTTTACATGAGCCGAGAGTTCAACAAAAGCAGCCTTATTGTCTTCACAAGGTAGGGATAAGTCTGCATATATGTCGCTCTCTCCAAAATCTATTTGTGATATTATACTGTGCATATTGTTATTGTAATTACTAAAATTCTTTGAAAATAACCTCTATTGTTCATCAAACATAAGTTAGTTTTATGTATGAAACAAGAGTCGAGAATATTACAAAATTTCAAGTGTAACGTAATTTGTACACAAGCACTGGTAGTGTGTCTTTCTATAGACTTTGTTGTCTTCTTTTTCATTAATGTTCTGATCAGTTTGAGCGTACATCGATTATAATAAAACTTTACTCGTATCAAATGTTTAAATCAAGCCAATTTCAGCAATTAACATGAACCCACACTTCATTATAAACAGCCAATAATGATAAATATTTGCCCAGACAGTTATAGGTACTCTGTTTCACAATTCAATATTATGTTCGTTCAGATTTGATTGTGTTGTAGCTTTATAATTAAACAGCCAAGATACAGTAACACAGTGAATATATATACGTCGAAGACGATATAATAAACCCGATGTAATTCCACAAGAAGCAAGACAAATGAATAAGGAAAAATGACAACTTTTATTCACCAGACATCCACAACAGTAGTTTGTGTATACTTCAACCAGCACAGCTACTTTCTCTTCTTTCAGCTATATATTGCCGTAAAATCAACTCTATAATCTTCACTAATGCTAAAAATATCAAAAAGGTACAAATGGAAGAGTATAGGAGATGGGGAATGAATTCACGAGACTAGCCTTTCCCTCTGTAGACCACGAACAACCATGTCACATGTCATATGTAAAATCCTTTCTAGATGGGGGGATAGAAGAGGGTGTTCTTAATCAAGAACTCCAACAAATCTGGAGTTGCGGTAACCGTATCCACCACACGACTGCCATCCTTGTAAAGCTTAAACCTAGGTACTACTGTAATTTTCTCTGCTGTAGCGATTGCTGGGCTCTGTTTCACGTCCACCTTCAGTAGAAAAAATATAAAATTACTATGAGTTTTCTTCATTCCCTGTTGTGCATGTAAAATAATTGTAAGAAATATAATAGCAGCTTAGAGTCTAGGTGTTCCCGTCTGCCTGAAAAGCACGACGTTGCCTATGATTGCTTACCTTGAGAAAAGTTACTGAACGATATTTGGCACTCAAGGTATCCATAACGTAAGACATCCACGTGCATTCTGGGTTGGATAATTCATCAAAATGGACCACAGATGCACCTACAGTTTTCAACAGTAGTTGTTGAGTTATATAGTAAATGATATAACATACTGACTGATGCAGGAAAGCCTACCAGATGCAATTGCAGCCTGGAACTTGTCAACATCTGAAACCAACTCCACCTTGCCATCACCTTCTCTGTGTAACTTCATTAATTCAACTCGGGCATGGGATAAATTTTTAGCAACCTCTTCGTTATTTGGAAGTTCCTGCCGCAGAATCTCATAATCTCTCACAGCATCAGCCCATCTTTCCAGCTATAATGCATTGCATACGATCAAATTTATGATTTTTGCAGCAATTATCAAGAAAAAGTAAAAAGAACCAATTTATGTTACACCTTGATATTTGAGGCAGCTTTTCAGAAAAGAGCTTTAGTATATTGTGGCCAGATAAGGAGAGCATGGTTGCTATCAGCCAGAGATTATTCCCACTCTCCAAGTTCAAACCAGCAATTTGCTCTATTGTTGTAGAGAACTGAATTTGAAGAATCAAGCAAGAGCCCTTCCCCATAAGCACTACAAGCTTGTGCATATCTTTTAGAATTAAAATGCTTGTTGCCAAGAATACGAGCTTTACCCACCAGCCTCATGTTTTTGAGTTTACCAGTAACTTCAGCACTTTGAAGATCAATTCGTGCAGCTCTTTCAATGGCAGTACACGCATCATCAAACCTGCAGATATCATGATCAATATGGCTGAACCTCTTTTATTTCTATATTACAACCTATGCAATACTGATAAGTGATAAACTCACTTTCCAAGAGCGCTGTCAATCTGAGCTTGGACAAAGAATATGTATGCTTCAGAGAGCATTCCAAAAAATTTTGACTGGCATGCTGCGGCAGATGGCTCATACATCCTAGCTTTATACATGCACGATTCGGCCTCCTTTAGTTGGTGTAGCTTCAAATGAGCTTCCGCTTGACATGCACATAGCTGTGAATTCAATATCAGCACTTGAATTTTCATTCGTCACAGAATGTAACCACTAAAGATACTTTACCTGAGGAGATGAATCAGCTCCAGAAGTAATTGCTGCCTTAGCTTCTTTTAACATAGTCGTCCAATCTTCAAGTCTGCGGGCGTCAGTGCATTTGTTGATATGTTCCGTCACTGCCTGCAACTTCTGCAACGTGGCTTGATCTGGTTTATGACCCAGGGAAAATAAGTGCTCCCTTGCATTTTCAACCTGTCCTAAACTGCAAGTTTTACAGGAATGAGATTGCGCTCATAGTTCTAGACAAAATTGACCGAAGCTACCAACAAAGAGGGGAAAAGAAAGGGAAAAACACAACTTCTAGGAGAACAATCGAAACAGAAAATAGTTGATGGTAAAGTGCAGCCTGTCGGCACCAATCAACACATATCCTGCATCCAGTTTGACATTTCTATGGTAATACACACAGACAAAAACAAAAAACATCAATCAAGAAAGTTTTACATTAGCAAATAACAAGGCCAGCAAAGATACTCAAATATATCATATTTAACTCTTAATCTCCGATACAAGTTCACCACATTTCTAATAAGCAAACGGGATTGAACATTGTATATCACTTGCCTAAGTATCAAATATAGCACATTTAACACTTAATCTCAAAGGCTTACCCAAGTAACAAAAGTCCCAAAGGCTTGCGTGCTTGAGCATATGTTGGAGCCAATCTAATGGCTTCTTCAAATTCCTTTATTGCTTCCGTATATCGCATGAGACCAATCAACGCACCAGCTCTATTACAATGTAATGGACCATTGCCCGGACAACTTGCTGTAGCTTTATCAAAACAACTCAACGCTTCTTTATAATCACCCTTTACGAAATACTCATGCCCTTTTATATTCAACTCACCCGGAGTCAACTCCACCGGATAACTCACATTCTGACCAGATACCGATGCAAATTTTCCCGAATTCCTCCTTCGCTCATCATCTTCCTCAAACTTCAAAGAATTTTCATCTCATCAGCTAAAGAGCTAGAACCCACTTCATTAACCATCTTTTTTTTAGAACCCGACGTTTGTTTCTCTGTAATTGCAAAATGAACCTACAATGTTAGAGAATTGAAAACTGTAAACCAATCACCAACAAGAAGAGTATTGAAAAAAATGGGGGGAAATAGAATTTCTCTAAAACCCCATTCTTCTATACAGTACAAATTTTTGAACAAATGCAACAATGTATATCCCTTAGAGCTTCAATCTTGAACTGGGTTTTTCTGTAATTGAAAAATTGACTGAAACAACTTACAATGTTAGAGAATTCAAAACTGTAAAGGAATCAACAACAAGAAAATGGAAAAAATGGGGGTGAAAGAAAGATGGTGATCTCGTGATTTCAATGGTAGAAACAAAGAATGAATATGAGCTTTTTCTAGAGAGAGAAACCAGCGTTTTGCAGAGAGCTTGTTGAAGAAGAAGAAGAGAGGAACTCTTTATATACTATTTATTACATGTATATTAAAATATTTATACTTTTTATTTAATTATGATTTTAATTGTTTATTATCGGAAGAATAAGGAGGATTGCAATAAGATCATAGTTAGTTAATTTTTAATAATTTGCGTAAAGAAGGAGGACTGTAATAAGATGACATTGGTTTTCACATTGTTGATTTCAAGTTTGAGTAAAGAAAGGAGAGTTGCGATAAGATGATAGTTGTCTTCGCATTATTGGTTTAATTTTAAAATTTGAATGAAGAAAGATGGTTCTGATAAGATGAAAGTGGGTATTTATATTATTGATTTTGAATTTAAGTATACAAGGAGGGTTGCGATTATCGATTCTAAAATATGAGTAAAGAAGGAGGATTGCGATAAGATGACAATTAATCTTCAAACTATCTGGTTCAAAATCTGAGTCAAGAAGTGTCACGACGAGATGATAGTCAACGTAAAACTAACTGATCATGATGAATATAATTAATATGTTTTATTGTTGAGATGTGCTCTTCTATGCATGCATGTCGACTTTAAATTATATTGTATTAAATAGTGAAATATAGTCTATGAAACGTTATATACTCTATATATGATGAATTATCAAAATATATGCTAGTTCGAGCTTACTTAAGCAGAGATTTTGATATGATTTTTATATAACAAAATATGAAGAATGCGGATTCATATAGTTGATCTGAATTTATTTAGAAGTGAGGGTGAAAATATTGCCATTGGATTAATTACGCTAGATTTGCTTAATTCCTTTATTGTGAATATTTATGTTCACTTGTATAAGCTTGTTCATATTATCAATGGCAAATATTAAAGTGTTATGACAAACAATCAGTTACCGTTAACTTAGTTAATTTATAATAAATTTTCATAATACGATTATTGTTGAGACATGTTCACCTAGACACGTATTACACAAAGATGATATTAAATCGTGAAACATAATTTATGAATATATTGTCAATATTCCATATGAATTATCATAACATTCAGCGAAATATAAATTAATAAGTATTTATACCGTTAATAAATATTGAATTATCACAAACATAAATATTAGTAAGGCATGGTCAATTAGGTAGACGTTACAATCTAAAATGATTTTAAATAACAAAATATGATGATATATAATTTATATAATCTATTCGAACTTATTTAATAGTTATATATATTCCATTGTTAGCTTCTTGCCTGTATTCTGTTCTTTCTTTTATTTTTGTCTTGACAGGAAAAGATAAAAGAATAACCTAATAACAAGGGATATTACAGAAAATATTCTGAGATCAAATAGCAGAATATATTTAATATATATAAATTTATTTATCGCCTCTTGGAAATGAGTTCTACGTGGTATTATAGAGTGTATAATTAATATTTTTTATTTGGTAGTATTTGTAATGCTTAGTTTTAATAACACGGGATTAATTTATACAAAGATAAATGTATCTCTCAAATCTTTTTAATCATTATTTTTATTTTTTTGATTTTATGTTTTATATTTATAGTTTTGTATTAGTAAATTTATTTAAATAAATTAGGTTATAAATTTTATTATTTAGAAAGAGTTATTTGTTGCTAAATAATTAATATACTGTAAATTAGATAAATACTTAATTAGTGTTATTTTAGTGGAGTGACACATTCGAATTGATTAACATTAAAAAGGATATTATATCGTTTAAAAAAATCTCTTCTTTGATTTGAAAATTTTAAATATATGGTACTTCCATAATATTATCATAATATTTTTTTTACTAATTGAGTGTATCCGTTAAATGGGTTTTAAAATTTTATTTATTTGTAGGTTCATATTTAAATAATATAAAAAATGAAATTGCCATGTCAAATTTTTTTTATACAAAATAAAGGTTATTGCTTGCTAGATAAATTCTCAAAGTTGAGTGACCTTTCAAGATATTAACTCTATATTTAAACTAAACTTGCAAATTTTATGTGTAAACGTCGATTGTTTATTCGATTTTACTATTATTTGTCGTCTTTTCAGTTTTAAAAGTAGATGGTCTATCTTTATTAAAATGAAAATTGTCGTTTATGAGTGATCAATTTATTAAAATGATAATCAATGGTGGATCTAGAAATTTTATTTCATGGATGCTCAGTTATTTTTAGTTTGAGAATCGCTATATAAAGTGGGTGTTTATTTGATACATTTGAATGAATTATTAGATATTACAAACAAATATTAGTGTTTATCGCAAAAAGCAATGGGTGCTTAAGCACCAATAATCCATAACATACATCCGCCACTGATGATAATTATTTACACTCAAATAATTCAAACGAGTAAAGAGCAAACATGGGGACGAAATTGTTCTTTCTCCTAGCTAGTTAGAAAGCCACAACAAATAATATTGTTCGGCAGTTAATTACCATGATCCAATTACATGAAATAGAAAGATCTCATAATGTCTAAAAGTATAATTGGAAAGAATCTTTTTGTAGAGTTTTAAGCCGAACACAAGATTAGATGGAAAGTAGTGAACCAAACACTTAATAAAATAATCCACACATTACTAGTCTCTGCCTTATTAATCCCCGATTTACTAATCTCTATGTTACTAATCTCTATATTATTAATCTTTGTAACGAACGATCTCTTAGATTAGTAGTCTCATTCGTTACCCCATATGCTTTAGCAGTGGAATATGTCCCTTTTAAACCACCTCACGTTTATTAGAACTAATTCTGTTTTACCATAGCCAAAAAATATTGAAAAATTAATATATAAAGAAAATATAAAAGTATTCACATTTAAAATATTAGCACCAAAAAGGAAAAAACACCGTAATTAAATGATCGGATTCGTTTTTAGAGTGTTTTAGACGTAAAAGGCCATAAAAAGATTAGTTCAGTTTTTTTTAATGACCAATTTATTAAGTATTAGTTTTTAAAAACTTTAATCAACATGAATTGTAGTAGGATGATTGTGATTCCTTCACTCATAATTAAAGTTTCAAATTTGATTATTTGAAAGTTGAAAGTCTACCATTGAGAAGGTCGACCTAATAAATGAACCTTACAACACGCTAATTTACATTTAATCAAATTTTAATATGCGTATAGAATTTATGTGAGGAAAAAAAGGGAAAAAGCTAAAAAGTTCTAAAAAATATACATTGCTTGCATATCAGCCATATTAATTAGTTCAATCAACCTTCTTTATATGCTAATATTAGTTCTTTAATTCGAAAATAGTTTAGCATGAGTTACTCAACCTTCTTTATATGTTAATATTTGAAGATTGATTTTTTAAAGGGAAAATTGTGTATAATGGCAAATTATTAATGAAAATAAACAATATAGCTATTGTTTCACTTATTTCCTTTGAATAGCTACAGATTCGCATATCTTGCTACTGACAGGTCCCACAAATTAAAAAAAAAAAAGAAGTCATTTCCTTTATACAATTCACTTCATCTCTTTCCTCTCTCCCATACCCTTCAATTTCTCCTAAATTCTTTCCACAAAATCAGTTTGAATTTCAAAATCTTCACTACTACGCTCTCAATCACAATTTCAAAATTTTCAGGTACCGCCAAAATCTCTAAATCGATTTTTTTTCCAATTTTTCCCTTATTTCTTTAACTTTCATATGAAATCATAATCCATACAGATTTTTCACTTATACAATGGATGAACATTTTCCTTGGGTCTAACTCAGGATTTTGCAGAGGTTGCAGGTTCAATAGCAAAATCCAAAGAAATTAAAGACATCATATCCAAATTTAAGAATGACCCAATCAGATTGGGTGAAATTAGTGCAAAATCGAAGTAATATGAAATTGTTGAGGAGGTGACAAAGATCAGTACAATGCTAGTTCAAGTAAGAAGAGGAAATGAAAAGCAATTGTATATTATCACGTGTACTTAAGAGTTTTCTCCGATATAATTTTCTTCATTTAGGCATAAGACTTTGCTTATGCACCTAACAAGTTTCAAACAACCCTACTATTACCAAGATTTTATGATCTTATAATATTTGTCATCCATATCAATCGAGCTAGTAATATTTATGACTATCAAAATCGACAAACTTTTTTTCTTATATGCAATTTCAAATTATCGATATAATAAATGGACTTATAGACAAGCAAATTAAGATACTCACAAATCAAGTATCACAGCATCACTTTAATTTTATAATCTCTATATTCATCTCGTCTACTATTATTGATCGTAGTATCAATTATTAGACTAAAACAAATCAAAATTAAAAAAAATACTTTAATTTTATCAAAGCTCAAAATAGTATGATAGAGAATAAGTGGTACGGTTTTACAAATTTTATAGTAATAGAAAATATGACCAATCATTAATTTGTTAGATTTTCCTCTGACAAAAACATGTTGATTGGCTCTTTTACTTCACAGAAAATTATAGCATATTTAAATGTATAAAGTTAAACTCAACTTTTTTTTATAGTACGTAATTGTTTTTGTTTTATCTTACGTACTCTTTTCACATGTCCATGCAACCCAAAATTCTTTTACGGAATACATCTATAACCCCTTGAAATATTATTAGTTAATTTATTTAGATATTTAAATTACAATGTATAATTTTAATTGATTATGTGAACATATAATAAAGTATTTTTAAAAAAAATTATTTAAATTTTGAAAATAAAAATATGTGTGTTCTTAAGTATTTATTATGTATATAAAATTTATAATCACATTAATTAATATGTCACTTTTTTTTATTACACACATCAATCTTACTTGCACTACAACATATTAAAAATTTAGTAGCAATAACATAATTGTCACATTTTTTAGCTTTTTGGGTGTTACCCAAAGGAAATGTCAGATAGTGATATCATTTGGAATTGTATAAAAGTTATATATGATATAATTGCATATCTCCTATTTTATTTGATTCATCTTAATTTGATTAGATATGTATAAAACTTTTAAAAAATTCAAAAAAATTATTTTTTTTTTTTTAAAAAAATATGATTTTAAATTAAATGTGTACGTGATATTTTTAGCATCACATGAATATTGAATATAAATGAAATATATACTGTATGAAAATTAAACGACGAACTATCTTCTTGTAACGTAAGATTTGTTTGAATCGCAATTGAAATTCTTGGTTAGCACTTTTATTTGTGAATCAATTTGTTTAATCTTAGTTTATATATACATATATTATAAATATAAAGTACATTTTCCATATGCAAGGGCTTATTGTCCTCCATCTTCCCTCCTTCCTGTTCTTTAAAGTTCAACATACCACAAAGGTGAATCATTTTGAGCGGATTATATGTCAAAGGACTCGAAACATCGAAAGAATTTCATATCTAAAATTTAAAACTGTTTAGAGAAGATTTTGAGTTGAGCGGGATTAAATAGTTAGTGTATCCTTCGTGTATAGTTAAGCTATATTCAATTTATTTGAGTGTATCCTAATATATAGTCAATGTATAGCTCAGTATATAGGTGAGCTATATTTAACTTATGGATTGTATTATAGTGTATACTTTTTATGACTTCACTATTTTTAATGTAAATAAAAGCATAGTTATATTTGTTGTAAACTAATTACTTTATTGTATATATTTGAAAGAGAGATAATATTCATGTGAGAAGTTGACAAAAAATTAAACATTTGTATAATATTAGTTTGGATGAATTTGAAGTTAACAGGAACTACGACTTTAAAAGATGGTAGTTGTAGTTCGCCTGTCCGTTTTGGTGTGTCTTTTTTTATAGAGGGTTCCTTTTGGTGTTTAGGGTTCAAAAAATGTCAGTTTTGGTGCTGGACTCGTTAAAAGACCATCTTAGTTACTCAATGTATGATGCAATCAAAGACTGATCCAAGATTTAAAATTTATGCATTCCTACAACAACCTCAAGTTAATACAACACGAATAACTAAGTTCACAGTCAAATATGACCGTGGTCAAGTCAAGCTGCCCTCGATATAGTGAAACTATCAGGCAATGTTAGTTTTGGTTAAGAACTCACATACTTAAGACATACAATTTCATCTCACAAACCAAACTCAAGACAGTTGCAAATTGAAAAATCTCCTTTACTATCAAAGTTCCGATCGTTTTGTGCAACAATGGTACAACAACAACTATGTCTCAATCCCGAGCAAGTTGAATTCAGCTATATGAATCATCTATCAGTATCCATGTCACTCCATTTAAGTTTTGTGCTAACATCAATGGAAAAAAATATTATATTTCTTATATCTATATATCTCATGAATGACTTGACTGGCTTACAAAAAGCACATGTGACTTCCAGTTGATCAAGACCATCAATCATCTTCTGATGGTAGAGTTGGACTCTTTGAGCAGACATCGTTTGCATGGAGTTCCAACATTTTCTTCTCGGGATTACACAGACCTAGAGGATAAAATGAATAAAACGCGGGTATTAGATAGCTGAAAAGAACCAAGGAGAAATATTGTCAGTGTCTGAATTCTTATCAAACAGTTTTCAATGACATCTAGCTGGTTCATTGGAGAGTTAATTGCACTAGATACCAGGGAAAGTAGTGTTCATGAAACTATGCTACCTTGTTGGTTAACCGTACTAAACGAATTTGGAGAATCTCACAAAAACATCATCAGATGTTTCATAGAATTCGGGATGAGACAACATGCAAGCAGAATACGGAGATCAATGATGAAAAAAAAGGTGAAATGTAATAACAAATAACTAGGCAGTGTATTTGTTAGCCTTGAAACATAATCACATCATAACAAAGCCCGGTGCACTAAGCTCCCGCTTTACACAGGGTCTGGGGAAGGGCCGGACCACAAAGGTCTATTGTACACATCTTACCTTGCATTTCTGCAAGAGGGTGTTTCCACAGCGCAAATCCATAACCTCCTGGTCGCATGGAAACAACTTTACTAGTTACGCCAAGGCTCCCTTTCAACTTCACCCTAAGCTAATAATGCATGTTCGATATTTTTTTATAGCAATATGTGCAACAAACCACGTGTAGGAAATACACAAAATCAAACAATTTTTCATCTGCAGTGTTGAACCTTCAAATTTCATCATCCAGGATGCACCACAAGCAAAAACACTATTTTCTATTCGTCAACACAAATTTACACACCACCAGAGCATCTATGAATGTTTCTCTTAATGAAAGACTGAGGGACAGACCTGAACACTTTGGAATATCCCACACAGCAATAGATGATTCTGTACACTCTGGTTCACATAGTTGCTTATTATTCTCATGATTGACATTCATTGCAAGCATCCAGGCTCCAATGGTAACATCCTCATTGCTAAACATTCTGAAACTGAGAATTCACAGGAAAAAGAGAGAACTAATGAGCTATCACTCCTTCGACTTTAAAAGAAACAGACACAAAAGGCTCAATAAAATATAGAAAATGAATCCCAGAAACACTGTGATGCGAAACGAATTTTAAAGACTCTAATGTGAAAGGATATAACCAGCTTTTAACCATAAAGATCTTGTGTTTAGTCTAGACTTTTAATCTTCCTAATGCCAATAGACGTTATCAACTTGAAGAATTATAAGAGCAATTTCTTGTTGCTGAAATGTACTGAAAAATGTCTATCTATGATAATTCTAGTTTTACAGAAAAATCATCTCATCATGTCAAAGAAGTTGCCAACACATCCTCTTTTTTCCTTATATTTTAACAATGATTGACTTCCAATTAGTAACCTTAGCTTAGATGAATCAAGCTACTCCATTAGTCACGTCATTCAAAATTTTGTATACTCAGACTGTTGCCTAATGGTCAGAAAGAATTCTAACTACAACTTGAAGTTTCATGTTACCTGCATGGTGAGCTAATTTCGAGACCGACTTACTCAACAAGGACAGAAAATAATAACCATTACTCAAGTTGGAGAAAAACAGAAGCAGAATTACATGAATAGTTAGCAGATGTTCTGGAATTAAGTCTTACATCATACATAACAAACACTTCCACATAACTGTTATAGACGATACACACTTTGTAGGGTGACAAAAAAATCACTTTAGAACAGATGAGAGACATAAATATTTAAATAAAGCACACACTTGCCTGTTGTTCCTCAGGGCAACCAAACTTGCAACAACATCAGCAGAAAGAGCATAAATAGGACCATAAGCATGCAGAAAATACTCCTTCCCTAGAATAGATGAAAGTGGTTCATACCTGTAGCAGTTGAACAGATTCAATGAGACAATACTGAAGATAAGAACAACAATAATCCTGTAATTGACAGCACAATATTTCTTCACAATTAGTCATTGGTATGCATTTATCTACATCTTCTTTTCCTCAACATTATCACAAGCTTCACAGCATACATAAACAAGCATAAGCTGCTAATGATCATTCTTTTGGTTGGTTGCTAATGACCATTGTGTTCTCAAAATAAATAAATAAGAGGGCAAGACACATTTTTATGAAAATACAATGTATTACCGTGTTATTATTATGTATTACTTAATTTCCACCATAAAATGTGTCTTGCTTTCTTTTTCTTTTTCTTTTACTGTTTTGGTTCTCCTGCAATTTGGCACATATTGATCATCTCATTTTTGATGACCGAGAAATCTGTCTCAGCCAAACCTGATGGACCAACCACAACATTCGAAACTTGTAACGGGTCTACTCCTCTACTCTTCTCCACTTAACTAACAGGCTTTAGTTCGCATGTGTAGGGCTCAAACCTGTGACCTACATCACAAGTTCCTCAACCTTTGCCACTTGAACTAAGCCTGGAAAAAGGAAAAAAAAGAAACTAAGCCTAGGGACATTTAGCACATTTTGATATTTCACTCTTTATCCCTAGAAATACAGAAAGTCATTGCAATCTTAATGACATCCAGTATGAATCAGTTCTATTAATAATATCATATTTGAACTCCTATCTTAGTAGTCCTGCCAAGTAAAATTTAGGATAATCAACTTGGAATGCTTTTCACACGTTAGCAAATAAACTTGACAAAATTATGTTGCCAATTATATAAGTATATAGGAAGCTCCTATCAGAATCAGACTAACCATTTGAGCTTGGGGTCAGTGAAAACTGGACCCTTTTTCATACATCCAAGGTATGTTTGTGAGTGAGACCGCTCTTTAGCTAAGAGTAATGAAAGGCGATCTGTTCATGGAATATCAAAGCAACATGAGGTCATAAAAAATTAGAGTAGCATAGTAATCATAACAGACATACCTCAATTAAAGAACAATAAGAATAACAAAGCATCAGAATTCTAGCTACCTGGCCGTAAATATATGTCATCATCAGCTTTAACATAGAACTCGGAATCATAAAGTGCATAGGCAGCCTTGAAAAAGGCTAATCTGTAAAAGCATCTTAGTGTCAGTGTAGATCACAAACAGAAGAAACTAATGAATAATAAATGTCAGAACTAACGTTTTGTATGGGAGCTTACTGTACTCTTCTTCAATGTCTAATAGTACAAAATCATCATATTCTGCTACCTCTTTCTTAAGTGCTGACATCTTGGATTTATCACTTGTTCTACCAATAACAAATCTAAAAGCCAAGCCAGTGGCTTCTTCTAACCTGCAACATTCGTTCAGCTGGCTCAGCAAAATATGTTCAAGCAAAATTCACAAATCTAGGGTAGTACAACTACACATAAAAGTAATTCACAGGCCAACTTGGCAACTTCATATACACATGGTTATTGCAAAAACAAGTGAACCATTAAAAAAAAAAAAATACAGCGGAAGAGCTACAAGTTTGAAGTTGTCGGTTAAAAAAACGACAACTTTCTGCTTAAGAAGTGCCTGAATGATTAACTATCTTCCAGCCAGTAAGTTCTTCCATTCTCCTTTGTCCTTAAACTTAACAACTCTGCAGTAAGCATGAAGTCACATTCCATTCTATTCCATTTTCGCATGCTTTATATAAGCTAATAATCTACAACATATTGGTCGTTTTCCAGTAAGTTCTTGCTGGTCAAGTTTCAGGACACAGTCCAATCAAGCAAGCATGTGACAAATGATTCGGAGAATATGAAATTATTAATTTTTTTAATCAAATTTATGGAAACCACACCCATATTGGGAGTCTTTCCACGATATCATATAGTGGTGAGAAAATGAAATTATTCGAAATAGATCTTCATTATGGTTAGGAAGGCAACAAACAATACATTAAGTAGTCCCACCACATCATCCAAAAACAGTTTAAGATGTACTTTTCATTTTATAACTACAATAACCCAAATACTGTAAAGATTACTACAGCAACTTCGTCCCTAAAGCTACATCAACTCAAAAGAACCTGACTTTCTGTTCTCAAAAAGAAATTGAAGCTAGTTTTCACTTTCAAAACTGAAGTTAAACTATCAAATCAGTCAATCAACTACACCTCAATTCAAACTAGTTGGGGTTGGCATATATGAATCAATTCTGCTCAACTAGGATCCAAGTGCAATTTAAGATCTGAAACTAAAATCTTCCCATTTGTCCAACCCCGTAGAATTAGTCTACGCGTGCACAAATTGGTCCAGATACCACAGTTATCAATAAAAATGATCTGAAACTTAAATCTTACACACTATCAACCCACATTCTGTAAATATTCCTACTTCAACTTCATCCCTAAAGCTACATAAACTCAAAGAACCTGCCTTTTTGTATTAGAAAAGAAAATGAAGCTAGTTTTTGCTTTCAAAACTAAAGCTGGAGTAGAGAGAGTTAAAATATACTATCAATCAGTCAAAAATCAACTACACCTCAATCCAAATTAGTTGGGCCTGGCATATGTGAATCAATTCTCTTCTATTAGGATCCAAGAGCAATTTAAGATCTCCCCTCTCTATCCCGCCAAAGTAGATATAAGGTCTGGTACATTCCTACCCTCCCTTGACCCTACTTGTGGGATTACACGGGATATATTGTTGTCGTCCAGCAATCTATGATCTGAAACTAAAATCTTTCCATCTGTCCAACCCTATAGAATTAGTCTAGGTGCGCACAAGCTAGTCCAGACACCATGGCTATCAAGGAAAAAGGATCTGAAACTTAAATCCTACACAATATCCTCTACAGAGATAAAAGAATATTTACATATAGATAGAATTAAAAAAAGGTATACTTTTGATGCCCATTGTGATCAGATGGAAACCAAGTCCGGCGCAACGATCTCCGGCGAGCAACCGATCCAAACCCAGTCTGAATTCCAACAAAACCCATTACTTTATGCCTCTTATACCCTCCACCAGTAACCCCAATCCCATTTTCTTCTCTACTCATCACATTTCTATCCCAAGCAACAGAAACAGATCTGGGTTCAGCATATTTACAGCTGTTTCCTAAACCCCTCCTCGAAATCGCAATAAACCCGAAAACAAACCCAGCAAAACCGATTAGACAACATAGAATCAAGATTGTCGATCTACGGGAATGGTAATAGTACGAATAGGATGATCGAGCAGTGAAAATTTTTGGGTTTGAAGGCATTTCTACCCAAATGGGGTTGTTGAAAAACTGAAAAGAATCGAATTTGGGGTTTTAACCAGTCCAGTGCAGTTAAGATTCAAGAATCGGATTACAGAAACTGATTGTTGCAGATTTCTACTAAATTGAACTGAATACTCATCAAAATGTATATTGAGCAGACAGTTTGTTGGAATGGTTGTTACTTGTAACCTCTAGTGTTAGTTGGAGGTTACAAAAGCATAAGCAAGTTTCATTTCTATCACCGGAATATTTAGTTATTAGGTTTTGGAGACCTTGCTCTCACCATCCTAGATCCGTTTCTAAATTCTTGAAGAATATAATGAAACAACTTTATTGTATAGAGTTAAAGATTTAGTGGAGTGATATTTACTTGATGAGACTCGAGGTGGAGTTAAGGTGAGATAGAAAGTTTGAAGACAAATTTGGAGTCGAAAGATTTTAAGATGAGTAGGATTAAAATTAAATATTTAGAATGCTAAAGTTCTAGGCGTGGACATTTGATATTCAATTTAAATTTTTCAAATTTTGATAATTGATAGTTAAAAGTAGATATCAAATACTAAATTTTTAAATTTCGATTTGGTAATTCGATAAACGGTAGATTAAACTTCGATTTGATACAGTATTCGGTGATTGAAGTTATAGTCTATTTCTCCAATTGTTTCTATTTATATATATATATAGAAACCGATATAATAGAAGATCAACAAGTAAGAAGATATCAAGAAAAGCAAATTGATACAACTAAAAGATATATGTAGTTGGATTATTCATGCTTATTCTTTAACTTTCTCTTTGGACTTATACTATTGTGTAATAGATACGTTATATATTACCTTCATTAAATTAATAATTTGGTATTCAGAAAATATCAAATACCAAATGGTATTAATGTTTCAAATAAAATACAAACTTGAATACCATAATTCTAAAATGTTACTCTTGAATACCATATCAAATACCGAATTATCGAATACCAAATTATCAAAAAAATTTATTCCGTTATTCGATTTTCAATTTTTATACCCGCCTTAAGTTCAATAATATGTATCATATAGTATATGTAGATATGAGACTTGAACACATCTCATCCCTTTAAAGGGAAGTTTTATAGGGAGATTGATAAGGATTGGGGTAAGGTGGATGAAATGGAGACTCACATTAGCTACCCTATGAATAAGAATGTAATACTTGTCCTCAAAGGTAAATTTTATGGAATGGTGGTTATATGAGCTATATTTTATCGGATGGAGTGTTGATCAAATAAAAATTCTCATGTTCATAGTTAAGAGTGACAGAGGATGTTGATGTGGATGTAGACAAAATGTGAAAAGTGAGATTGAAATAGTTCATGTAAGTGAGAAGGAGATATGCAGATGCCTCGATTATAAGGTGTGAGAGGTTGACCGTTGTGGTCATGAGAAAGGCTAGAAGTAGGTTTAAGAAGTACTTCCATCAATTTTGTCTAAGCCATTTTTATCTGAGTTTCAGTTATATATGGGCTTAGTTCCTCATTTCTTCAACATATATAACTTTTAAACTTGTTTCGAAATTGATAACGTGGCATATGATTCTTCCATTACATGTCAAGAAACTAAACAAATTCAAAATCTATTTTTTTTCAATTAGTATATAATTTTCAATCAACATACCCTATTGCCAACCATGGTTGGTAGAAACACAAAAAATTTAAAAACTAAAGATAACAATAACATGTTCAATATAATCTCGAGAGACTATTTCCGACTAGATTGCATGCCTAAATTCCTTAGGGACACCGGGCCTGCATGAACAAGAATTAGGCCCAAACATGCATTCTCTCTGAGCCCATTTGGTCCCGTTTCCGTTTTCACACTTCTTCGATCCCCTTTTGAATTTTTCAAATTTTGATAATTGGTAGTTAAAAGTAGATACTAAATTTTTAGATTTTGATTTGGTAATTCGATAAACGTAGATTAAACTTCGATTTGGTACAGTATTTGGTGATACCCTATTGAAGTTATAGCCGATTGTATTACAAAGTTATAGTCTATTTCTCCAATTGTTTCTATTTTTTTTAATATATAGAGACCGATATAATAATAGATCAACAAGTAAAAAGATATCAAGAAAAGCAAATTGATACAAGTAAAATATATATGTAGTTGGATTGTTCATGCTTATTCTTTAACTTTCTCTTTGGACTTGTACTAATGTGTAATAGATGCGTTATATATGACCTTCATTAAATTAATAATTTGGTATTCGGAAAATACCGAATACCAAATGGTACTAATGTTTCAAATAAAACCGAAACTTGAATACCATAATTCTAAAATGTTACTCCTGAATACCATATCAAATACTGAATTATCGAATACCAAATTATCAAAAAAATTTATTCCGTTATTCGATTTTCGATATTTATACCTGCCTTAAGTTCAATAATATGTATCATATAGTATATGTAGATATGAGACTTGAGACTCATCTCATCCCTTTAAAGGGAAGTTTTATAGGGAGATTGACAAGGATTGGGGTAAAGTGGATGAAATGGAGACTTAGATTAGCTACCCTATGAATAAGAATGTAATACTTGTCCTCAAAGGCAAATTTTATGGAATTGTGGGTATATGAGCTATATTTTATCGGATGGAGTGTTGATCAAACAAAAATTCTCATGTTCATAAGTTAAGAGTGACAGAGGATGTTGATGTGAATGTATTCCCCTGTGAAAGACAAAATGTGAAAAGTGAGATTGAAACAATTCATGTATGTGAGATGGAGAGATGCAGATGCCCCGATTATAAGATGTGAGAGGTTGACCGTTGTGGTCATAAGAAAGGCTAGAAATAGGTTTAAGAAGTACTTCCGTCAATTTTATCTATGCCATTTTTATCTGAGTTTCAGTCATAAGGCTTAGTTCCTCATTTCTTCAACATATATAACTTTTAAATTTGTTTCGAAATTGATAACGTGACATATGATTCTTCCATTACATATCAAGAAACTAAACAAATTTAGAATCTATTTTTTTTTTAATTCGTATAGAATTTTCAATCAACATACCCTAATGCCAACAATGGTTGGTAGAAACACAAAAAATTTAAAAACTAAAGATAACAATAACATGTTCAATATAATCTCGAGAGACTATTTCCGACTAGATTGCATGCCCAAATTTTTCTTATGGACGAGCACCGGGCCTGCATGAACAAGAACTTCAAGCCCGAACTTTGATGTCAGGCCCAAACATGCATTCTCTCCGAGCCCATTTGGGCCCGTTCCGTTTTCACACTTCTTCGATTCCCTTTTGGGTCTTCACGACCAATAATTCACTTTCATTTTTGCTTCTAATGGCGTCTCCAAACCCTCGCAGTTCGCCGCCCCTCTCCGTTGACCAACGCCGCCTTCAATTTACTCCGGTAGATTTACCTCTTACTCCGCCTGTAAGTACTCCTCTTCGTCACTGTTGCTCGGAGCTTTTTGTGTTTTAGAACGACAACTTCAAGTGATAAAAAAACTGAGTTCTAAATCCAATATTTATACATTTTTAATGAATTTCATTGCACAAATATACTAATGGATCTTCATTTTGAAGACGAGAAGTTCTGTATATAATGAATCAGCTCGTTAATGCTCTCTGTTTGAGTTGATGTTGAAAGAAAATAAGTTGTTGTTTTTATGCTTAGTGTATCTCTTGAGTTTGTTTGATTGATTCAATCTGTGTCCTTGCTGATAGACGTCGAATTAGCATACTGATGATTCGTGGAAACTTAGCTTAAAGTAGAATTCAGCTAGTTTTGGAGCTTCTAGTGATGAATTTGGGATTCTTCAATGAGATTATTCGGGGTTCGATTGAAGAAGGAAGTCGTAGATTTAAAAAATTTGAGTTCGAATAGTCACTTTTGTCGTAGCATGGGAGTGAAAAAAGTTTAATCTTTTTGGTTGAACCATCTGGTATCTGAAGCACACTTACGACTATTCTCTATTCGAGCTGGAAAGACTAAATGGGTAAAGAGCACTCTACTAAGAAGTTCTTGATTCCCATACTCTGAAATGGAATGATGGAAACATTAGATGCCGAATGTTTTTTCTTAGAAGCTACTATATTACACATTTGATATGCTATGTTTCTTTAGGATTTCCATCTTGCTGAGCTGAGGGACTAATATATACTGAAGCATTTATAAATCTTAGCATTATTTAGATGTCATCAATCAGTCTATTAGTCGGATTGCATTGCCGACGATGACTAAAAAGGCACCCTGGCTTACTAAAGCTCCTGCGATCTCTGAGAAATACAAAAAATATGCAATGTGTTGCAGCTAGTGATTTGCCAAGCTTGATCCTTGCTTAGAGAAAACTTTAAGCCTAACTCTTTGAAGTACCTGATTATAGTCTATTTAGTGCTTGACAAGGTGTGATACAATAATTCTCCAAAAGACAATGGTTGGTCATATTGATATGCTATCATGTATCCACTTTAAAATGTGTCTGAAGCTTCCGTTTCTTGTGTATGGTGTTGAATTATAGGATCTTCCTTGAGGATAGTTTTTATAATTATTAAGCCAAAGATAATGACCTGTTGTTGCTAATATTTTGTTATATGCATTTATACATGGCATCGACATTCAGATTGAGTACATACACTTACTTTTGAAATTAAGTAACTTGTGTGATTTTCATGTTAAATGTTTAATGTGCATTAGCTGCGTTGGATTTCCTTCGTTGATTCCTATTTGTTAAGTGGTTGCTTTTGTTTAGATGGCAGATGCTATTCCTGAGGGTATTGTGGATCTAACCAGTCTGACTGAAGCAAGCACAGGCGAGAAGCGTAAAAGAGAAGGAAGATTAAGATCTAGAGTTTGGCAACACTTTACAAAGCTAATAAAGGAGGATGGAACTTGTGACAAATGCAAGTGTAATCATTGCCACAAAATTTTCACTTCTTCAACCCGAAGTGGAACGACTCATTTGCTTCGTCATATAAGTGAAGGAATATGCCCAGCATTTAAGAAAGTCAAAAAGGAAAACTCACCATCAATTTTCAGCTATATAGGTGGTAGCATAGACCGAAAAGTTGGTATTAACCCTTGGAAGTTTGATCAAGAACTAGGTCAAGCATCTTTTGAACAGTCAATTGACGCTCATGATGACTTGTTGCCAATGGGGTTAGATGATATTGAACGTCAAACATGCACTGCGTCAGAAAGTGATTATGTCGGCCAAAGATCAATACCTGTATTTTCAAAACTTACTCAACAACCTGTTGTGAAGTCCCATCCTACTGCAGAGCCATGGATGACTGAGTTGAAGGCTTGTGTAGGCAAACTTGTTGAACTCACAAATGAACGAGTGTCAAAGCATACTAGCATGGATAACAAGACTTGTGTGGCTGTTGGTACTCCCGATCTCTCTATAGCTTCTGTTGTTAAGTGCTTGAATGAGATGGAGGATATTCCACAATCAAGTGCAATGTATTTAGATGCTTTGGATATCGTAAGGGATCCAGAAGAAAGAGAGTGTTTCATCTGTTTAAACCCAGAGCCGCGTAGGAGATGGCTGCAAAGGATGTTGCATCGTCGTTTTCCCTTGCGCTATAGCACCGATGTTTGACCAACTGTAAGTAATCAACACAATCAGCTCGTGGAGGATCACAACACTTACTCAAGAACAAGGGAGATATCGTTTAACAACCGCGCAAGGTCTTTTCATGAATACTTGCTTTTTATGTCAAAGGTTTGACAGATTACTTGACCTAGCTCTGATCCGCGCAAGGTCTTTTCATGAATACTTGCTTTTTATGTCAAAGGTTTGACAGATTACTTGACCTAGCTCTGATTGTCCATGACCTTATGTTGTGCTTTACTTATTGAAAGTTCGAACAGTAAATGAAAAGTTGTACTACAATAATTATAAATAAACATATATTTGTTCGATACACTATTGTTATCAAATGGCTAAAAGAGCACAATCAATGGTTTTTTTTGGGTTTTGGTTTTCGATTCAATGTCCGGAGCCTGCATTAGAACCCCCACTAAATTCGAATTACGCACTACACGATCCATTTGGGATAGCGCATTTAATAGGATTTTCTCTATATTCGGCTCAAACCCGAAATCTTTAGTTAAGGAATAGAGCAGTCTTACTATTACAACATACCGGTGTAGTTTCACAAACTGAGATATAGTAACGGAAACCTAGAAACTATAGGAGCAATACTATTAAACGAATAACAAAACAATACCTACTACACTTTTACAGACTAAAATTAAAGTGTGACATATGGAATGACAAAAAATAGTTTTGATGGCATTTTGGAAAATGAAATTATAACAAATAGTAATGATACACGTGTCTTTTGATAAACCCCATTTGGCTCACTCTATATAAAACCCTTTCACGCCTTCACTTTCTTCTTTAGGGTTTTTGCAGAAATGGCGACTCGTTATCTTACTCGTTCTCTACTCACTACTCTCTCTCGCTCATACACTCCTCTTTCTCTCTCTACACCTCTTCCATCTTCTTTCCCTCTCCTCCGTTTTCGTCCTCTCATCGCCGTGGCAGCGAGTCTCCGAACCTTCACTCCAGCGACGTTAACGGCGGCGACGTCGTTCAGAGGTTTCGCGACTCGTCAAACGTCGTCGTCGTTGAATGACCCGAACCCGAACTGGTCTAATCGTCCACCGAAGGAGACGATTTTGCTTGATGGATGTGATTTTGAGCACTGGCTTGTTGTGATGGAGAAGCCTGAAGGTGATCCAACAAGAGATGAGATTATTGATAGTTACATCAAAACTCTTGCTACGATTGTCGGAAGGTTTGAATTGAAATGTTTTGTATTTTGTTTTGTTGTTTGCATCAATTAGTTGTACATATTGCTCTGTAGTTACTGCTTTCATTTCTAAAATGCTTTATCTAAGCTGAGGGTTAGGGGTAAGGTCCACGTACAGTACACTCTAAGCTTCTCAGACTCCACCTGTGGGATTAGACTTGTTATGTTGTTGTCTATATTGCTATGCATTCAAATTGCCGACACAAATTTGTTAGAGATTTAAGGCATAATAGCTTGTGAGGACTGCTAGTGTGTTGTGACGTATAAATGGTCAGAGATGGAGAGAAGGACAAATGAATTTGTGTCTGTAGAGAAAGTAGAGAACTTGGAAATCCTTAATTGTTTTTGTTTAAAAATTATTTTTTATTACATCATGGGTGGTAGGGGAAGGGGAAATGAGAGAGGGCATTACAAGGTGGGGAGTTGAATCCTCACCAACAAGTTGAAAGCTCAGGTCGCCACCTAAATGAGATCCCCTTAGTTGGTTTTAGAAGACAAATTATTGAGTGTATGTATGAAACAGGTCAAATGGAGCAGAATGGATATTGAGGATTCATAGAGCTACCGCTAACTATAGCTTGCGATTGAGGCTTAGTTGTTGTTGTGTGTTACTCTAAATAGTATAAGCAATATCCCTGTAATGGTCTGCAGTTCTGTTTTTTCTTTGACATCATTGAATCATCAATCAAGCCACTGCTCTATCTCTAGCTAGTTTGTGTCAGCAGTATGAATCCTTTTGATGGTTAATAATCCTATTTTTGGATAGGAATAGATTCTCTTCATTAATATAAAAATTGCTCTTTTTATCTTCCACCCAATTTGCACAGTTTTAGGAGACCCGTTCCCCTTCCTTTTTTCAGTTTCAAGCGTGTAGTCCCACAAAAACATGAACTGAAGATGGAACTTTGATAACCCTGGAACAATACATTTTTTTTTTACCATGAGATATATTGGCAGCTCCCAATCATTTGATTGGGCTGCATGTTCCCCTATGCGAGCAGCTAACTTATTGTAATGATTAATTGGTCAGAAATTGAAATATTAAGAAAGGAAAGGGACGAGTTTGTATGTCTGGAGATAATATTCAGAACCTGAGAATCTTTTAATTAGTTTTAGAAGACAAACTATTGAGTGTTTTTATGGAACAGGCTCAAATTAAGCGGAGTGGATATTGAGAATTCATATAGCTAATCCCAACTAGTTATTGTTTGCTTTAAAAATACTTTAATCAATCTGCCTGTATAATAAAAGTGGGTCACTTGCTGATGGGATAATCTCAGACTGTATGAGTTCTTGGGCTTGTGAAATACTTTCAAAGAAGTTTAGTTAATTACCGTGGAGGATTTATGTGATTAATACACCTTGCAGTGAGGAGGAAGCAAGAATGAAGATCTACTCTGTATCGACAAGACATTACTATGCATTTGGAGCTCTTGTATCAGAAGAACTTTCTTACAAGCTAAAAGGTGATGCATTTTTAGCGTCCCTTTTCTTTAATATTTTTTTGGTTGTGTCTTGATCTTATCCAAGTATTTTTTAATGGTAACGAGGTGAAACTAAGCATTTGTTCTTTCTTCCATGTGCAGAATTGCCCAAGGTTAGATGGGTGCTTCCTGATTCCTACCTGGATGTTAAAAATAAAGATTATGGAGGTAGGTAGTGACTAGTATTTTTTGTCACACAATTCTTGTGAAATTATATGATTTTTTTATTTAAAAAACTTCAAGTGAGTAATATATGATCATTAACAAAACGCTAGGCATTTGCTCCTGGCTAATAGACTTTTAAGTGATTTCTTTCTTCAATTGTGTTTCTCTGCCTGGATTCACTTTCGATCTGCTGGATTTGCTTTCCTGTCCCTTTCCTTTACATATGTAACTTTTGGGTTATCCTATTTTTTGTAACATAGTTTAATTGGCATGGAGGTATTAAAATGTCAATTTGACTTGTATATGCCATTATCTTAATGAGGAGTTAAAGTACTAGCTAAAGAAAATACGAAAGCAGTAGCAAAAATTTGATGAGGAATAATGTAGTACTCTGTAGTTGTTAAATGAAATTGAATCTTTAAAATTTGTGGAAGTTAACATAAAGTCTGTTATTAGTTGAAGTATGTCAAGGAATATCCCCAAATAGAAAACGTCACATAAATTGAGACAAGGAGATAATTGGAAAAATACAGTTGAAAATATGAAATGGTCGATTCTGAACAGTTAATTCATTTATGATTTAATACATATGATAATTTATTTTGTTGGTAATGATGGCACAAGAAAAATTTATGAGAAATTCAACCTTGGCATTTGCATGAAGAACTTTCTTACATGTATCTCACCCCGTTTGGATATAATCATGTTCTCTTCTGGTACACCAGTATTGTATGACTATTGTGGTGCATGTTGCAGGAGAACCTTTTATCAATGGGCAGGCTGTACCATATGACCCGAAATACCACGAGGAGTGGGTGAGGAACAATGCCCGAGCTAATGAGAGAAACAGACGTAATGACCGACCTCGTAACTTTGATAGGTCCAGAAATTTTGAGAGAAGAAGAGAGATGCAGAACCCTGGATCCAATATGGGTGGTGGACCTCCCAATATGAGAAATGCACCGCCCCCTAACATGGGTGGAATGCAGCAGCAGCAACCTAACATGGGTGGAATGCAGCAGCAGCAACCTAACATGGGTGGAATGCAGCAGCAGCAACCTAACATGGGAGGTATGCAGCAGCAGCAGCAGCAGCCCAACATGGGCGGGATGCACCAGCCTGGCATGGGAGGGCCACCCAACATGCAGCCTAACATGGGAGGTGCGCCGCCTAACTATGGTGGAGGGCCTCCCAGAAACTATGGTGGAGCGCCTCCCAATAACTATGGTGGAGCACCAAACAATCAATATAATGGTGGACCAAACAATGGGGGCATGCCTTACCAAACAGGTCCAGGACCAAACCAGAACTATGGTTCAAATACATCTGGTGGAAACCATTATCAGAACCCAAATATGGCCCCTCCAAGTCTGAACTATGCTCCGAATACGTCTGGTGGAAACCCTCATCAGAATCAAAACATGCCTGGAAGAGATCCAAATTATCAATAGGCCGCTGTAGATACGTATGAAATTTGCATTTTTAGAATTTTACTGCACGAAATCATATTGTGGTTGAATAGGATGTTTGGTGCTCTTAGTAGTTGAATGTGCAATAAGATGTGTTTTATTGGTATGCATTCCTGTTGTATTTTCATTGCAATGCTACTATATGAACATCCTTTCAGTTTATCAATTCTCCGATGAATGTTCTAGCGTGTCAAATAATTTCATATGGTTTGCCATGGTGAATGATTGAACTTTTAAGGCATCATTGCAGGTAGTGTTTGCGTCTTTGGACTATTATGTCTACAGCTGTTTTCAAGGTGACAATGTTAGAAAAGCCTTTAACCCGTGTGTCCTTTGTTTTTCGATTTCATCTTCATAAATTTCAAATAAAGTTTTCTCGTCTCTTCTTTACAAGAAGTAACAATCAAACACTACTATATTCCAGATGAAAAAATTACAATAGACACTTGGAAATGAAGGATAACATCTCAATCTTCATTCGAAACTACCACATGTTTGGATCGAGATGCAATTCGTGGAGTTAGGGCATAATTTCAGAAGTACGAACTTTCATTCATTTTGTCTAAAAAAGTTGCAATGTATAATATAATCTTAAATTGAAAGTCATTTGAAATCTATGCACCCTCCAACTTTACTTTTAAAATCAGACTTTATCTTCAACTTTGAATAATATCAAGTTCTTACATTTATCTTAATTGAATCTTTAATTAAAATATCTATTATATCTTTTCATTATCAATTATTTTTTATTTCTTTACAAACCATGATATTAACATTTTTTAAAATTTATGTAACAATTTTTTCATAAAAAACGTAAACACTATCTTTTGATGAAAAAAAATGAGAATGCTAATCAAGTATATATAATGTTCAATAATGAAATAAATTAGTATAATAAGAAATTTAATTTTATTAATGATAATAAAATTTTAATACTTTTTAAACAAGTTAAAATAGAGAGATCGATACCTATACAGATATATTCCAATGTAGGAAATATAAAAATAATTAATTTAATTAAGGTCAAAATTTTAAATATTATATAAATTTTAAATTATTTTAAACTACAATTTATGTAATACTCCATTAATACCTAGGTTTAAAAGTAAATTATATATAATATAAAGAACCGAGTTGGTTATTATTTAAAGTTAGAAACTTGAGGCGAAGAGTTTAATTTTAACACAAATTTATAAATGGGAAAGATTTTCACCCCAAAATTTTAAGAGTATTTAGCGTAATTTAAAAAACAAAAGAAAATATATATAATGGCACAGAAATCTAGAAAATGGACAGAGAATCTAACAACTACATCACTGTCGGGAAGTGCCAAGTCATCATAAAAGTTGACTGAAAATATTTGTATATAAATAATCAAATTAATATTTTTATTATTACAAAATATTAAAAATAAAAAGTTGACCGGAATTCAATCCAGCTTCCGATCATCTTCTCCGACCACTACTACTTAAAATCTCTCAAATCTCAAACCCTAACTTTTTTTCATCAACATTTTCGATCTCTTCGCTTTGTTGTTTTTGTAATTTTCTTCTCCGACCAGCCGCCAATCATCTCCGATCACTTCGGATTGTTCTCCGATCTTATCAAACCCGCCGCCGATAATCTCCGGTAACTTCTGCTTCTTCTCTTTTTTTGTTTTGTAAGTTTCATTTCCGATCATCTTTTCGGATCCGCCGGAGGTCATCTTCGCCGATCACTTCCATTTCTTCTTCTCTTTGTAAGTTTTAGATTTTCAATCCGCTTCGCTTAAATTGTTTCCGATTTCTTCTTTTGGAAACCCTAACTTCCCAAACTGGGGTTTTTGTTATTTTCAGGTTAATGGATTCAGAAGAAACACGGAGATTCTCCGGGAAAGTTTACACCCGCAGAAACGGTAAAAACCCAAAGAAACATGCTTCAGCCGCTGCTGATGTCACCAGGGTTTCAGAAACCCTAAATGGAGAGCAACTAGTAAAGGTAGTACCTAAAACAACTGATCTTACTCATTCCACCTCGGGAGATGTGCCCGAAGGTTGTGTAGAATTGAGGGAAATTGGTAACTGTAGTAGTGAGGAGGTGGTTACAATACGTTTAAATGAATCGAAGTCAGTAGCTGAGATTAGAAATGTCAGGAGTAGGTTAGAGGGTGAGCTGGATGATATTAGGAGAATGGTAAAGAAGATTGAGGTTAAGGAGACTTCACTTAACAAACGTTGTCTAGTTTTGATTATTGGTCCTCCTAAGATCTCTTGTAGATATCCAGATTTTACTAGCTATATGATCAATCGGCCACCTAGTCCTAATTACCACCCTGCGGTTTGTGGAACTATAGAGAGGGAGAAGAGAGTCCCAAAGGTGAATCAACATTACAACCCTCCGGTTTGTGGAATTGTAGAGAGGGAGAAGAGGATCCGTAAGGTAAATCAATATTACAGTAGCTCTGATTACCTTCTAGGTAAAGATAAACTACCGTCTGAAATCTATAAAAAATCACAGAAAAACAAAAATGAGACGAAGAACAAGGGGTTTGCCCTTGATAGGAATAGAAAAGACTTGCCCACTCCAGCCACTTCTAGAAATGCTCGTCATCCTATCCCTTTTGTCGATGAGTATCATGCACTTAGACAAGGAAGGATTTTAGAAAGGGGTAAGTCAATTACCGGTGCACCTGAGCCCTCAAGTAAGAGGGACATGACGATTGAAGAAATCCAGACACTGAATAGAGGTCTTGAGAATTTACCTGAAGAAGAGCTTGGTGCAGTTGCTAGATGATTAAGACAAGGGGCGTACCATATAAGCAGAATAACGGGGAGCTTCAACTGGACATAAACAACATTGATGCAGAAACTATGTGGGAGCTTAATAGGTTTGTCACAAATTACAACAAGAGCAAGAGTTAAAGCTACAGTGAGTTTGTTTCAGCTTTTTTAGTTATCTAGTGTGGATTGGAGATGAGCATTTCTTAGTTTTCACATGACTTCATTTTGTAGAGTTGGGACTCAAAGATTGCTGCTGAATTGAAAGAAGGTACAAGTGATAAGTGCCTTTTGTATGATGAATCATCAATCGTCTTAATTAATTAGTTAGACATTACGTAATATTGCTCTATTATGAATAGGTGAAATGCGTAGTAGTCATGTTGAAGGTGGGAGAGAGGTGGATAACTCATCAAACAGTGATTCAGGATCATCCTCTACTGATAATTAATTATAACCATTCATTCAATTAGCTAGGGTTCATTCATAAATTCTGTTGCTAATACTCTCCGTCCATGAATGACTCATTTGATGTGAAAGGATATTTGACGTAAGTGGATGCTCATTAACTAATATTACTTTCTTTATATATATTCAGTTCTGATAACTTGTTTATTTCACTGACTGTTTCCTTAGTGTTGTGTTGTTTCCAATTTTAACATATATACAAGAAGCCAAGGAATTTAGACTATTTTCCAGAAATGTTCTAATCTTTAACATTCACTTCCTCTTTTAGTCACTCAACTGTTCTTTTCTTGTTTTGCAGGAAATTTGTGTTTCTGAGAGGGGCATTTTGATTTAACCATCATTAGTTAGTTGATCTATATCTATACAAGACAGTCTTTGTTTATGGAAATGAATTCTATATATCATTGTAATTTACATTGGAAAAATATAGCACCTGTAACATAGTCAAGTTGCTTGATGAAACATGTTATCTATTTTTATTGAATGAATGTCTGTATGGAGACATGCCTTTCTTGATAGTTTGTAAGTCACATTTACTTTTTAGTTGGTAGAAATGAGAGTTGATGAGATTCTGGTTTTTGATAAAATCTACAGTATATTTTTCTTACCTGTTATGTTGATCGGACTCTAAAAATATTGTCACATCCGTGTCGGTTCTTCAAGAAATACAAGAAGATCTGACATGCACTCATCGACATTTTTGAAGAGTCTAGGCAACTAGTCCACATTTATGTCATGTCCTTGTGGAGTTGAGTCTTCAACTCATGTTTGAACTTGGTTTGTTTTCTTTCGATGCCTTCTTAGTTGCTTGTCTTATAATGATTCAGTATCCTTATATGGAGTTGTTCATTGATTTTGCATATCGTAGTATCTTGAATGATGAAAATATATATAATTGCTACATCGTCATTATTTCTTAGGATCCGTCTCATATGAGTTAAGGATCTATATGAAGCAGTCTCTCTACCTTATAGGATATGAATAAGGTTTGTGTACCCACTATACTCCCTAGACTCCACTTGTTAAGTCGCCAAGGTGGTATCTTACATTTTAACGTGTACACGTATAATTTGCATCTTTAGAGACATGTCTATTTTATTTAATGGGTACAAATTAAAGGAGACATCTTTTAGGTCACAAGTTCGCCCATCATTATTCTTGAAAAATGTTGTGTGTGTATATCTAAAACCCTAGTTTGCTTTCAAAGAGCTAAATTTAATGCATCCAAAAATGGTAGTAACATTTCGTTTAGTTCTCGTTGACAAACTTGATTTCCTTATCGCACGATTAATATATATAATCTTGCGATATATCACCTTATCTCCGTGATTCGACGACCTTGAGGGTAAAAGTGTAAATGTCATTTAATCAATGATTAGCTAAGGTACATTTACACATAAAAATTTTGATATAAACATATATACAAGTAAGTATTTATCTACTTCGAAGTGAAAAATAATGACAATTTTAAATATAACAGCGATATCATAAATTTCGACAATATCATAGAGCTGAAGTGTTGATAATAAAGGCCGGTTAAGCTTCATAATAAACTACTAATACTCTAAACTAGAAGAGGGACTAATAGTACATGATTTAGTTATGTCGGATTATAAAATGATAACCAAATATTGTATTTGATGTGATGAATTTTACACGAAGTAAAATTTTGTATGCATATTTCGATATGTAACACTTCAAGGTTTTTTAATTATTTTCTTAAAAAAATTAATCTTACCTAAGTGCTTCGACATAAAGGGACATTGTCTTGTCAATTTACTTGCTCAAAGGCAACTTTTTATTCGTATGGATCAATATGATGATTGCGTGGTTTCATTATTAAAGATGCGTAAATTATTTCATGTACAAAGAAAATCAAATTAGGATTTTTTTGTGGGCTATTGGATTCAACAATTTTGTTTGCTAAGAGGTCTTTGCTTACCATTGTTTTGGCAATAGGGTAAGGTCAAGACCTAGCACAACTAGGGTTAAGGTGAACCTCGATTTAGTGAACAAGCATCTTGATCATAGTCTAAAGGATTGTTGGTGTAAAGAATAATAACAAACAGTTCCGAGATTAATTAACTATAGTAACACTTAATTTGTTGTTTGATTGTAAGTCTAAGATAACTAATAATTAATTAGTACCGGGATAAGTTATCTATCCCTTTGGGTGGTATAGTAATTCCGGAATAACTTATCTTGGGATAAAATAGGTAAATGACAAAAATATCCCTTTAAACCCTCTTTATACATCACTTTTCACGTTCGTGAAGGTTATTTTTATAAACAAATAACTTGTTCTTAAGATTTATGTAATGCATATTATTTTGGATACAATTACAAAGTGCAAACTAAACACTCAATAAAAAATATCTCACAATAACTTATCACACCCCTTTTACTTACTAGTAGTACTGTGTCTTGTTAAATGTTAATATTCCTGACATTCTAAATACTAAATATTGGGTGATACAAATTCATTTTTTCAGAACAAAAAGAGTATTATATACATGCTCATTTAAAATTAATTTTGTAAAATGCTAATCAAACATTACGCAGGTATTAATTTTAATACATGAATAACTCATTTCCTATTCAACAAGTAAATAATTCCTTAATATATAGTTAGCCTTTAAGAAAAATTACATAATAATTAAAATTTTAATATATGTTTATACGAGTGAAAATTATAGAGAATAATAACTACACAGACATATTTCGATATAAAAATAAAATAATTAAATTCATTAATGTCCAATTTTTTTTAAAATTGTATGAATTTTTAATTATTTTAAACTATAATTTATTTAGTACTCCGTTAATACCTAGGTTGAAAGTACTTAGCTTAATTTAGAAAAAAAAAATGATAAATGGCACAAAAATCTAGAAATGGACACAAAATCCGACTACTTCAACCTCGTCGGAAAGTACAGATTGCGAAGTCATCATAAGTTGACTTAAAATATTTATATAAATAATCAAATTAATATTATTATTATTATTACAAAAAAATAAAAGATTCAGGCGAGTTAAATTCCGGCGCCGATCATCTTCTCCGACCCGCCGCCATTATCTCCGATCAATTCCATTTCTTCTTCAACCCGACGCCAATCATCTCACATAACTTCTGTTTCTTCTCCGACTGCCGCCAATCATCTCCGATCAATTCCATTTCTTCTCCGACCCAACGCCGAACACCTCGGATAACTTCCATTTCTTCGCCGATCTTCTTCTCCTACCCGACGCCGATCGTCTCCGACAACTTCAATTTTTTGTCCGATCATCTTCTCCGAGCCGGCGGCGGTAATCTTTGACGATCACTTCCGTTTCTTCTCTTCTTCATTTTTTGAATTTCAATTTGCTTCGCTTGAATTGTTTTCGATTTTTTTAGGGTTCCCAAATTGGGGTTTTTGTTTTTTCAGGTTACATTATAAATGGATTCGGAAGAAAGACGATTCTCCGGCAAAGTTTATAGCCGGAGAAACCGGAAAAACGTTTCTCCGGCCACTGCCGCCGGTGTAACTGGACCAGAAACCAAGGTTTCAGAAACCCTAGATGCAGAGCAACCGGCAAAGGTAATACCTCACAGAGATCTTTTGATTAACAATCTGCTTCGCTTAAATTGTTTTTCGATTTTTTTGGAAATCCTAAGTTTCCAAATTGTGGTTTTTTGTTTTTTCAGGTTACATTTCCAATGGATTCAGAAGAAAGACGATTCTCTGGCAAATTTTATAGCCGGAGAAACTGTAAAACCTTGAAGGAAGGTGTTTCTCTAGCCACTGCCGCCGGTGTAACCACACTAGAGACCAAGGTTTCAGAAACCCTAGATACAGAGCAGCCGACAAAGGTAATACCTCAGGCAGATCTTTTGATTACTAATTCCACCTCGGGAGATGTGCCCGAAGGCGGTGTGGAATTGAGGGAAGGTAGCCAGCCTAATCGGTCACTGATTTCTAGGGCTGAAGATAGGGTTAGGGTTAGGGTTAGGGTTAGGTTAAATAAATTGAGGTCTCTAGTTGAGATTAGAGAAGCTAGGAGGGTTTTAGAGGGCGAGCTAGATCATGTTAGGGGAAGGGTGAAGAAAATTGAAGCTAAGGAGCAGCTTCAACACACTTCACGTAAACATCGTGGTTTAGTTTTAAAATCTAGTCGTCCCATTAGCTCTTATAGATATCCAAGATTTACGGTTGATGATGTGTTGAAAAATCGTTGCCCTAATTTTGTGCGACCTATTGATCTACCAAATCCATTTCGCGCACCTAGTCTTGCAGCTATTGCAAGTTATGGAATTGTAGAGAGGGAGAAGAGGCCCAGAAAGCCGAATAGGTATTACAATAGCTATGACTACCTTCTTGGGAAGGACAAACTACCGTCTGAAATCAATAAAAAATCAAAGAAAAACAAAAATGAGACGAAGAACAAAGGGTTTGCCCTTTACTATGAATAGAAAAGACTTGGCCACTCCGTCCACTTCTAGAAATGCTCGTCATCCTATTCCCTTTGTCGATGCACTTAGACAAGGAAGGATTTTAGAAAGGGGTAAGTCATTTGATTATGTTTGTAGATTATGATAGCGACAGTTCCTCTTCATTTTGATCAGATGCAGGACCTACGATGTGAATGGATTTTTTACTTAAGTGGATGCACTTAATGATATAAAGTATAGAACATATATAGTTATGGAAAATCAACTTTACTTACTCTCTTTATGCTCAGTTAGTGTTATTGTTCTGAATGCAGCTTCCTGAGTCATAAACAAATCTTTAGCACCTGTAACATATATAGCCAAGTTGATCTATATATATAGCACCTCCCCTGTTACATAGCCAAGTAATTGCTTGATGAGACATGTTATTAGTTTGCCCATCATTTTATTAGTTTGTATGTCACATTTACTTTTCAGTAGGTACATCAGAGTTGATGAGATTCTGGGTTTTGATAAAACCATATTTTCTTATTGTTTAGACTCTAAAAATATTGACACATGCATCTGTGTCTAATCTTTTTTAAAAAATACACTATTTTTGAAGAATATTCCGACATGCACATTTTTGATGAGTGCAAGCAACCTAACTTAATAGTCCTTCCATTTCATGTCATGTCCTTGTGGAGTTGAGTCTTCAACTAATGTTTGTTTTCTTTCGATGCCTTCTTGATTTGTTGCTTATCTCATAACGATGCAGTGTCCCCAGACACTGCATCGTTATAGATATCTAAAACCCTATTTTGCTTTGGAAGAGCTAAATTTGATGCATCCAAAAATGGTAGTAACATTTCGTTGACAAACTTGATTTCCTTATTCATGCATGGTTAATATTATCTTGCGATATACCACCTTATTCTATGAATCTAACGATCCGTGAGGGTAACACTATAAAAGTTTACACCCTTACTGAGTCAATAAATTGCATGAAACATGTTGAAATACACACATAATTAACTAAGGTACATTTTCACATAATAATTTGAGTATTTATCTACTTCAGAGTGAAAATCATGACAATTTTAAGGGTAACGGCGCAACAACATGAGTTCCGGCAATATCATAAAGCGAAATTATTATTGATACTAAAGGGTTAAGCTTGGTTGGAAAAGAAAGTGATGAGACGATGGGGATTTAATATATATTCGAAAGCTAAAAGATATTTTTAAAAATTTAAAGAAGAACAACCAACTTTAATGAAAAATATATTGAAATTCTAAGCATTACAATTCCTAATTAAATGAAACAAACTACTAATAATACTCTAAACGAGAAGAGGAACTAAATCTACAAATATCTAATCTTTACTAAGGTGATTAGAGTTATTAAAAAGAGATAAAATATTATATTCTAAGCTCTTACAATGGTTTTCTTCATCCAGTTTATTCCAAAAAGATAATAATTAGGAAACAAACAAAAGAAGTACATAGTTTTTGACCCTTTGGGATCGTTTAATTAATGGTTAGAGTTATAATTGCATGTAATACAAGAATTATTGAATCGTAACTTATAAATAATTTAGTTACGTCGGATTGTAAAATGATAAATATTTGGTATGATTAATTTTACACAAAACAACTAAAAAGCTAACAAATATAGTCTTAATGTTAAATGCCTCTTCGAAACTCTATAAATAAATACAAATACAAGCTCTACTTATGATGTTAAATTGAATCAAACACAACCAATTGTTAATATTTCTCAAACTAGTTTAATTGAATTATAAGTTGTACATCAAATTCCTTTAATTTATATGTTACGATTTACGTTGGATGAACAACAAGCTTTTGCAACAATGTAGCTTTTGTGGTTATCTAAATTCCAATAAGCAATATATAAATATTTCTAGTTATTCTCCGTAGGGCTCTAATACGAATACAAACTTACAACCTTTGTGGGGCGGGGCAGGTTATAACTTTTGTGGGGCGGGCGGGATGTGTTTAATTTCTTTTAAATAAAATCATGCGGGCGGAGCGGGGCGTGTTGCGGGTTTGAGAGTAGTAACATTTCATTCCCTTTACTCTAAATAGACGTGATTATTCCCTATTCGAAATACTTATTTTCCATTCATTCATCAAAATTAATAAGATCATCATCTATTTAGAGTAAAGGGTAGACTCTTTGTTGCTGCTGAATTGCACCATCGATGTCTGGGCAATCCCTTGGAGAATTGAAGACACGGTCAAAGAGATAAAGAATCTGGTAGGCATACATGATATTCCTATTCAACATTGCTTCAGGGAAGCTAATAAAGTTGCTAACAAATTAGCTTCCCTAAGTCACTCACTTACTCATGTACAAGTCTACTCTCACTTCAACACCATCCCTAGAATAGTGAAAAGGATTCTCAACATAGATAGGTGGGAATGCCCTTCATTTAGAGTCATAAAGTGTAAAGCAAATACTTTGAGCTTTAATCCCCCTTGAACCCCTCTAATTGTGCTAGTGCTTGTTTAGCTTAGATTTTTTGTGCACTCATGTGTTGGTTTGACTGTGTAACCTAACTCTAAAGAAGGTATGGTCTAGCCCTGCTTCTTCAAATGTAATTTCTTTCTCAATGACATATATATATGATTTATAAAAAAAAATAAAAAAATAAGATCATCATCGACCAAACGATGCAGTAGCTTCAAATCACATTTGATATCTAAGGAAAGAGAATTTGAGATGTCTCCTTTGTTAGTTATTAAATTACATGAACTTTAAATGAAATTAATTTTTTGATATAAGGTGAAAAAATTCTTATGGCTAGACGGATTGCAAATGCAAGAAAATACCTTGGCGACTCATTTGAGACAAACAACAATAACATATTTATTGTAATCCAACAAGTTTGTCAACGAAATTTTACTACCATTTATCAAATTTAGTTCTTCCAAAGCAAAATAGGGTTTTAGATATATATATATATATATATATATATATATATATATATATATATATATATATATATATATATATATATATATATATATATATAAAACTATGAGACAAGCTATGGATAAGGCAAACCTGACTCTTCAAACATGAGTTTAAGACTCAACTCCACAAGGACATGACATAAATGGCAGGACTACTAATTAAGCTAGGTTGCTTGGTCTCTTCAAAAAATGTCGATGAGTGAATGTTAGATCCTTCAAAAATAGTATTTTTTTAGAAGATTAAACACAAATGCGACAATATTTTTAGATTCCTAGCAACATAGCTGGTAAGAAAATATTGTTTTTTTTTTAATCAAAACCTAGAATCTCATCTACCTACTTAAAAGTAAATGTGACATACAAACTAATAATCAAGAAAAGCATGTCACCTTTGTATATACTCATTCAATAAATTGCTTGATAACATGTCTCATCAAGCAATAATTACTTGGCTATATTTCTCCAATTTAAACAAAGACTATCTTGTATAGATATAGATATATATGTTACAGGTGCTAAATATTTGAAAGATTTGTTTATGCCCCTCCCAGTAACACCTCATGACTCAAACTTGAAGTTCTGAATCAACACAAATTTCCTGCAAAACAAGAAAAGAACAGTTGAGTGACTAACGGAGAAAGTGAATGTTAAAGATTAAAACATTTCTGGAAAATGCTCTAAATTCCTTGGTTTTTCGTATATATGTTAAAATTGGAAACAACACAACACTAAGGAAACATTCAGTAAAATAAACAAGTTAACAGAACTGATCATTATATAAAAAGAAAGTAATATTAGCTAACGAACATCCACTTACGTCAAATATCCTTTCACATCCTAGATCCTGCATTCGATCCTCATCAAGAAGAAGTATCACTATCAGAATCTGCATAATCAGATGATTCATTCATGAACGGAGAGTATTAGCAACAGAAATATGAATGAACCCTAGCTAATTGAATGAATGGTTATAATTACCACTAGAGGATGATCCTGAATCACTGTTTGCATTATCCGTCTCTCTCCCACCTTCAACATGAGTACTAGTACGCATTTCACCTATTCATAATAGAGCAATATTACGTAATGTCTAACTAATTAATTAAGACGATTGATGATTCATCATACAAAAGGCACTTACCACTTGTACCTTCTTTCAATGCAGCAGCAATCTACAAAATGAAGTGTGAAAACTAAGAAACACTCATCTCCAATCCACACTAGATAACTAAAAAAGCTGAAAGAAACTCACTGTAGCTTTACTCTTGCTCTTGTTGTAATTTGTGACAAACCTATTGAGCTCCCACATAGTTTCTGCATCAATGTTGTCTACGTCTAGTTCAAGCTCCCCGTTATTCTGCTTATATGGTACGCCCTTTTTCTTAATAATCTCAGCAACTGCACCAAGCTCTTCTTCAGGTAAATTCTCAAGACCTCTATTAAGTTTCCCTATTTCTTCAGTCGTCATGTCCCTCTTACTTGAGGGCTCAGCTGCCTCGGTAATTGACTTACCCCTTTCTAAATTCCTTCCTTGTCTAAGTGCATGATAATCATCGACAAAGGGGATAGGATGACAAGCATTTCTATTCCTATTAAGTGCAAACCCTTTGTTCTTCATCTCATTTTTGTTTTTCTGTGATTTTTTATAGATTGCAGAAGGTAGTTTATCTTTCCCTAGAAGGTAATCAGAGCTATTGTAATATTGATTCACCTTTGGGATCCTCTTCTCCCTCTCTACAATTCCACAAACCAGAGGGTTGTAACATTGATTCGCCTTAGGGATCCTCTTCTCACTCTCTACAATTCCACAAACCACGGGGTGGTAATTAGGATTAGGTGGCCGATTGATCATATAGCTAGTAACCTGTGGATATCTACAAGATATTTTAGGAGGATGAGGAATCAAAACTAAACGACGTTTATTGTTAGCATTGTGAAGTGAAGTCTCCTTAACTTCAACCTTCTTTACCATTCTCCTAACATTATCTAGCTCGCCCTCTAACCTACTCCTCACATTTCTAATCTCAGCTGACTTCGATTCATTTAAATTTATTCTAACCACCTCCTCACCACTACAGTTACCATCTTCCCTCAATCCTACTCTACCTTCGGGCACATCTCCCGAATTAGTAATCAAATGATCAGTTTTAGGTACTACCTTTACCGGTTGCTCTCCATCTAGGGTTTCTGAAACCCTAGTGACATCAGCGGCGGCCATCGCCGTGGAAGCATCTTTCTTCGGGGTTTTACTGTTTCTCCGTGTGTAAACTTTCCCGGAGAATCTCCGTCTTTCTTCTAAATCCATTAACCTGAAAATAACAAAAACCCCAATTTGGGAAGTTAGGGTTTCCAAAAGAAGAAATCGGAAACAATTTAAGCGAAGCAGATTGAAAATCTAAAACTTACAAAGAGAAGAAAAAATGGAAGTGATCGGCGAAGATGACCACCGGCGGATCGGAGAAGATGACCGGAAATGAAATTTACAAACAAAAAGAAGAGAAGAAGCAGAAGTTACCGGAGATGATCGGCGGCGGGTTTGATAAGATGATCGGAGAATAACCGGAAGTGATCGGAGATGATCGGCGGCTGGACGGAGAAGGAACTTACAAAAAACAACAAAGCGAAGCGATCGAAAATGTTGATGTAAAAAAGTTAGGGTTTTGAGATTTGAGAGATTTTAAGTAGAAGTGGTCGGAGAAGATGATCGGAAGCTGGATTGAATTCCGGTCAACTTTTTATTTTTTATATTTTGTAATAATAAAAATATTAATTTGATTATTTATATATAAATATTTTCAGTCAACTTTTATGATGACTTGGCACTTTCCGACAGTGATGAAGTTGTTAGATTTTCTGTCCATTTTCTAGATTTCTGTGCCATTTATTCATTTCTTTTAGCTTTTAAATTACGCTAAATAATAGTTTTGGGGTGAAAATTATTTTCACTCTTAATTTTATTTTAAAATTTCTCTAATATTTAACATAAAATAAGTGTTTTGTGTATACCTATTTATTACTTAATTATGATTAAATTATCTACTAATGGAAATAAGCTTTCCCTCTCTTCCTAATTACATGTCCCTTTTTACCTATTCATTTTGACAAATCAAGAAAATGATTAAAAAAAATTTACCTATTGTACCCTCTTTGAAAAAGGTAAAACTTCTTGAAGATTTTAAAATTTTTATTCATTCACTTTATAATTAATAGGGGTAAAATGATAAATATACTATGTTAATTCAAAAGTAGACAAGTAATTAGAGACAAAAGGAACAATAAACTGGGTAAAATGGACTACGCGTAGGATAAATAGGGAAGTTTGATTATTATTTAAAGTTGAGGGGGAGTTTGAATTTTAAAAGTAAATTTGAAAGGTGAAACAATTTTCACCCATAATTTTGACCTTGTAAGTGTTTGGTCATAAATTTCAAATGACTTTCAATTTATTTAAATTCATTTATAAAGTCAGATTATAAGATTATATCATATATTGCAACGCTAACTCTCTTGCAAGTGATGATCATCTATCTTTTGGTGTCATTAATATATATAAATATCGTTTTTAGTCTATTTCTTTCTATTTTTGAAACAAAAAAAAAAAAATCTAGATAGAACGATATTGAAATATTTGGTGAGCGACTTTATCTTTGTCCTAACTCAATGAATCACATTTTGATGCGGACATATGTTAGTTTCGAAGGAAGAATTATAAGTAATCCTTCATTCACAAGTTTCTATTGTATTTTTTTCATCTGGAATATAATTGTGTTTGATTGTACATTTTGCAAGAAGAGACATAAATGCTTTATTTTAAATTTATGAAGATGAAATCGAAAAACAAATTCTGATTAAAGTATTTTTAAAAAAAGAAATAATTGAAATCCAACTTCAAATTGGATTGAAACTTTTATAACTAAAACACTAATTTGGATGAATTAATGGAAATAGATTTTTTTTTTTTTTTGACTGGGGAATATCCCTAGTATAAGGCAATGACTACATACCCTTATATTATAGAAAATTTACAAAAAACCTTTATAATAGATGTGTATTTAGAGGAAAGTATGATAAATGATGTACTATTTCAGCAAGTGTATATATTTAACGGAAAAGGGACGGATTTATCTCCGAACTTTAATAAATGGTACATATATGTCCTCCGTTATACTTTCCGTCCACATAAACCCCTGCCGTCCAATTATAGGTACACATATACCCCTCTCACTAACGGACTCCTAATTTTTTACACGCGTCTTAATCCTATTGAACTACCCGTTTGACCCTTTTTTTAACCCATAACCCAACTATCCACCCCATAACCCAATACCCACCCAATTTCCTCTAAAAGGAATCCTAATTAAAACACCCAAATTAACACACCAAAATCCGTTCCTTTTCCCTAGTCGGAGGTCCCCGCATATCTCACACACCAAAACCCTAGTCGTCGCCCGTATCCAACTATCCGTCGCGATTCCAGTTTGTCTTCGTCGATTCCACCTTGTCTTTGTCGAATCTATCGTGTGTTCTTCGATTCAACTTGTGTTCGTCAAAGGTACCCAAATATCCCATTCGATTTCATAGTTTTCTTGTTTTGCTGTTTTCAATTTGCTTTCATATATAGTAAATAAATCTGTTGTTGTTGTTTTTCCGGTAGTTTTCTTGTTGTTTCTTTATTTATTGTGTAAAATATGCATTTTATAGTGAAAATCTTTCTAGGGTTCACGTTCTAGTTATTGAATTAAAGAAATGTTTTTTTTTTTTGTTTTAGAGTGAAAATGAAGTACACTTTATAGGGTTTCACTTCTAGAAAATGAAGTTCACGTTCCAATTTTTGTGTTAAAGAAATGTTTTTTTTTTGTTTGTATTCATGCCTTTATGTTGTAGACCTCTAGTTTATGATTTGATGGTTTGGTAAAGTATAATTTCAGATTTCCTTGACTTTGTCTACTTTATTCAATTACTTTGTCTACTTTATTCCACTACTTTATTTTTTGTTGGGATTTTTTGTTTGTATTCATGCCTTTATGTTGTGGATCACTTTGAGTTAATAAGAGATAATGCTTCTTTAATTGTTAATTGTGGACCACTTTGAGTTAATAAGAGATAATACTCAATGTTACTAATTGAAATTCTTAACTCACCGTGACTTAATTAACTAACTTACCTACTTTAATCCTAATGTGACTAACTTACTTAATTCAAATGTGACTTACTTAACTAATTGACTTACTTAATCCTAATGTGCTTACTAATCCAAATGTGACTTACTTAACTTACTCAATGTGACTTAATTAACTAACTTACATACTTTAATCCTAATGTGACTAACTTACTTAATCCAAATGTGACTTACTTAACTAATTGACTTACTAATTGACTTACTTAATCCTAATGTGCTTACTAATCCAAATGTGACTTAACTAATAAGACTTTCTTAACTTACTCAATGTGACTTAATTAACTAACTTACTTACTTTAATCCTAATGTGACTAACTTACTTTAATCGTAATGTGACTTAATTAACTAACTTACTTACTTTAATCCTAATGTGACTAACTTACTTTAATCGTAATGTGACTTACTTAACTTACTTATTTATGCTTACTAATTGACTTTTTTAACTCAATGTGACTTAATTAACTAACTTACTTTAATCCTAATGTGACTTTCTTAACTCAATGTGACTTAATTAACTAACTTGACTTACTTAACTAATTGACTTACTTAATCCTAGTGTACTTACTAATTGACTTACTAATCCTAATGTGACTTATACTCACTGTTACTTATTTACTAATTAACTTACTTATTTATGCTTACTAATTGACTTTCTCAACTCAATGTGACTTATACTCACTGTTACTTATTTACTAATTAACTTACTTATTTATGCTTACTAATTGACTTTCTCAACTCAATGTGACTTATACTCACTGTTACTTATTTACTAATTAACTTACTTATTTATGCTTACTAATTGACTTTCTTAACTCAATGTGACTCAATGTGACTTATTTACTACTATGACTTATACTCACTGTTTTATACTCACTGTTACTTATTTACTAATTAACTTACTTATTTATGCTTACTAATTGACTTTCTTAACTCAATGTGACTCAATGTGACTTATACTCGCTGTTACTTATGTTATTTCATAACTCTTTGCAGGTCATTAACATGGTTGAAGTTACCATATACTTTCATCATGGTGGTGAGTGGCTAACCAGTCCAGAACCACATTATGATAGAGAATGTGTGACTTATTGGAAAGGGTATGATCCTGACCTAATATCTTTTATTGACTTAGTGAATGAGTACATTTATAAGTTAGGTTTTGTTGGTGTGCAAGAACTTATTGTACTTGCTCCAACTGGGAAATATTTTGAAATAATAGGTGATGAGGGAGTTAGGACCTTAACATCTTTTATCTCTACTGAGTATAAATCTATTCACTTGTTTGCTACTGAAGATTGTGAATTGTCTGTTGATGTAACTGATATTGTCATGTGTGATGGGTCATTTCTACTTTCACCAATTGTTAATGAGGGCTCAGACTGTAGTGAAAGTGAAGATGACAGTAATAATGGAATGGTGTTTAGTTGTTCAGATTATGATACAGATGAATTAGAAAATTTTGTTACTAAAAAAAAATGAGGAATATAATTGATAGTTTGCAACATTATAAGGAGATTGTTAAGGTTATGGCCTTCAAGGACATAGCTGAAGCAAAATAGTTTTGTAAACTTTATGCTCTAGCTAAGAAGGTAGAACTAGTTGTGGTGAAGAGTGATAAAAAAAATATTGAGGTATACATGTGCTGCTGATGGCTGTTCATTTTTACTTCTTATTTCTGGGGATTTGACCACTCCTGGAGTTAGTGTCAAAACACTTGTAGATCATATAGAGTGTGGAACAGCAAATGATAACTCTTTAGTAGATTACTCAACAATAGCCTTGTATTTTAAGGACAAATTGCAAAGTGACCCCAAGTACAAGGTCAAAGAAATGAAGGCTGATTTACATAGAGTTTTTGAGCTAAATGTAAGTGAAGCAAAGTGCAAGAGAGCCAAAAAGGAGATACTGGAGAGTTTAGAAGGTAACTTTGTAGACTCTTACAATAAATTAGAGGGTTATGCTACTAAATTGAGAAGTTGTAATCCAGGATCTGACATTGTGATAGATTTGTCTAAAGAAGCACTATCTAATGGTAAGAGAAAATTTCTTAGGATGTATATCTGCTTCAAGGCAATGAAGTTGGGTTTTAAGTCTGGGTTAAGACCACTTATTGGGTTAGATGCTACATTCCTTAAAGGAAAAACTAAGGGAAAGGTATTGTGTGTTGTTGGTCAAGACAGTAATAACTCTTTCTATCCTCTAACTTGGGCTGTGGTAGATAAAGAGACTAAGAGGACTATTAATTTTAGTTGTTTTAATTTGATACTTAGGGGCTGCTTAAAGCAGTAAGGACAGTCTTACCTAAAGCACATCAGAGATATTGTGCAAGGCATATTAAGGCAAATTGGTGCAAAAGATGGGGTAAAGGTGAGCTGAAAAAGTTGCTATGGTGTTGCATGGTCATTATTTACAGAGGAGTTTGAGGACCAACTTCAAGAGATCAAGGAAGTTAATAGAGAGGCCGGACAAGATTTAATAGACAAGTATCCTCCCAAAGCATGGTGATGAGCCTATTTAGATACAGTGTGCAAAAATCAGGTTGTGGACAATAACTTTACTGAATCATTCAATGCCTGGATACTTAAAGCAAGGTACAAGCTAATTATTGGAATGTTGGAAGACATCAGGGTCAAAATAATGGAGAGGTTGACAGCAAAAGAGGTTGCTGTGAGGAAGTGGAAAGATGATGGATCTAGTCCCAAAAATGAGTTGTTATTTATTGAGTATTTGAAGATTTCCAGGGTTTGTAAGGTGAGTGGCAATGGGGATAATGACTATGAGGTTACTGAAGGTACAAATAGACACATTGTCAACTTAAGAGAGAAAAAATGCGCATGCAGAACATGGGATCTGACTGGAATTCCATGTCCACATGCAATTAAGGCCATGGAGCACAAGAAAATGATACTAAAGAAAGAAATTCATTGGTATTATAGTAAGGAGGCAGCATTGGCAGTTTACAAACACAAGTTACAACTTGTTAGGGGAGAACCATTATGGAAATATGATCCTTTGCATGCCATTGAACCACTAGAATTGGTCAAGCTTATTGATAGACCTAAGCTTATGAGGGAAAGAGAAAAGGATGAAGTTGTTAAGAGGCAATGAGTATGCAAGCAAACAATTAGAAAAGGAAAAGTGATGACATGTAGTAATTGTGGAGAACAAAATCATAATGCAAGAGGATGTGAAAAGGTAATTTTCATTTTATCTTTAATTTCATCAAATAATTATTCTACTTTACTATTTAATTCTATATCTTCTATTATGATTAATAAGGCAAAGCAAGGGAAACAACCTACTAAGAAGCATGGGAAACAACTTGCTAAGCAAGGAAAAGAATCTGACAGGGGAAAAAAGAGGCAGCTTAGGAGAGGTTTAGTTGATGAAAATGAAGCTTCTGAGGAGGACATCAATTGCACAGCCCCACAACCAACACAAGAAAGTCAGTTTGAATATGCTTCTTCTAGCAATTATTTTCCAGTAGCTGAAGATGATGATGAAGATCCTAGGCTAAGGCGAAGAACAATCTCAGAAGAAGCTTTTCTAACAAGATTGAGAAAGAGACAGAACCCACAAGAACCAATTGGAAGTAGAGTAGTAGGCTTCAAAGGTGACAAATTTTGGTGTTAGTGAACCTACAAATCTTCCCATAGGACCAACTAACTTAACTTGGAATGGACAGGGTGCAGTTACTACAAACCAACTACAAAAGTTGAGGCCAAGAAGGGGATGATGCTATTGTGTTGGTACTATTTTGTATATGTTGGTGCCTTTATTAATGTTAAGGCTAAACTTTTTTTTTGCTATGTTTTGTATAGGCTGGTGCCTTAAATGATGTTAAGGCTAAACTTATTTTTTTGGTATATTTTGTGTAGGCTGGTGCCTTAAATGATGTTTTTGTGATGTTTTGGTAGTACTATAGGCTGATGCCTTTAAGGTTAAAATTGTAGTTTTGGTACTCTGTTTTACTTCTATTGTTTGTATAGGCTGAGTGTATCAGCTAAAATTAATTGTCGTTTTGCTTATATATGACCAAGTGAATGTTATATATAGTGTCTTGTATCTGTTGGGTTCTGTTGTACTTTGCTGTGGTATACATTTTTTTAGACCATTTTCTCTGTCAATGGTCGACTGCTATGGTAAATTTCTTTTCCTTTTGATTATATATTGAACTGATAAGTAGATGATGATTTACTCAGAGGTAAATTTATTGACTGTTGTGATAAGATGATGATGATTTAAGAGGGGTATTTGGTCGAATCCAAGAGGCATTCCAGAAAATTAAAGTGTGTGTTGTTCGCCGGTTTCCAAAGAAGTCCAATTTGGCAATATTGCCATCCATGTTGAATGGCTTTCCAAGTCCTAGATTTATTAGAGCTAATGGCAGTCACAGAGCTGGTGTTGTGAGTTGAAGAATCACCAAGCAGTCACAGCAAGCAAAACATGATTTTTAAATTTAAGACCTTATGGATGATATTAAACCGAGTTTCTGATGCTGTCTGATAAGTAATGAAATTTTTGTTCTCTTAAAAAAAAAAGTTAGTGACTTTCAAGTTGATAGTTTAATAGTGTCTTTGTGCAAGTTTAATAACACCTGAAAACACGTTTCATAAACAATGGTAAGACAAACTTTCATTTCATTTTCAAATTCTCTAAATTCAAGGAAAACATAATGGCAATACCAAAAAGTTTATCCATCTTCAACATAATGACTAATATAACACAAATAAATACTACAAACTTTAAGGCAAAAGACACAAAATAATGTTCAAAGCCAACACTTGAAATTCACAATACGTTTGAAGCAATAGCTATACTAAATAATGACCAACATTCAAACATAAGATTCACTAATACATAGAAACAGTTGAAATAACTAACACTTGAAACTACAAATACTTGAAATAACTAACACTTGAAACTACAAATACTTGAAATAACTAACACTTGAAACTACAAATACTTGAAATAACTAACCCTTGAAACTACAAATACTTGAAATAACTAACACTTGAAACTACAAATACTTGAAATAACTAACCCTTGAAACTACAATTCAACAACATATATTACTCATGCTACCAGTTAATCACTTGAAAATTGCAACAACAAATACCACAAACACAGTAAATCACAATATACGCAACATCTTCAACTTCGACACTTTAGCTTTTAAATTTCTTGATTTATTCACCTCGAAGTAGTTTAAACTCTCTAAATTCTCCAATTTTTTCTTCAAATTATCTCTTTCAATCTTCACCGCATTCAACGACTCTCTCAAATTCTCCATTTTCAACGTAGCAACTTCCAATTTAGACTTTAATAAATTAACTTCAATAGAATAATTTTCTAAAGAACTATCTTCCCACCTCCAAAATTCACAATTTTCCATCTAATAAAAATAACAGAGAAGAACTCATAATCACCAAAATACAAGCACAAATCATATTAATTTACATTAAGCGAAAAATGTACCTTAGGTTTAGAACATTTATAAAATCTTCTTTCGAGGTTCAATGGAGTCCTTGAAGTGAAACAACGAGCCAATTCACCACAAAAACAAGTCATTATCATGGAGTTACTAATTGAATCAGAGGAACTTTCAGACATGGTTTTAGGTCTGATTTGAGGGAGACGACAGATAGATGAAAAATTGACTACAAAATTATGACCAACACACGATAGATTCGACGAAGACAAGGTGAAATCGACGAAGACAAACAGGAATCGCGGCGGATAGTTGGATACGGGCGACGACTGGGGTTTTGGTGTGTGAGATACGCGGGGACCTCTGACTAGGGAAAAGGGACGGATTTTGGTGTGTTAATTTGGGTGTTTTAATTAGGATTCCTTTTAGAGAAAATTGGGTGGATAGTTGGGTTATGGGTTAAAAAAAAGGGTCAAACGGGTAGTTCAATAGGATTAAGACACGTGTAAGAAATTAGGGGTCCGTTAGTGAGAGGGGTATATGTGTACCTATAATTGGACGGCAGGGGCTTATGTGGACGGAAAGTATAACGAAGGGCATATACGTACCATTTATTAAAGTTCGGGGGTAAATCCATCCCTTTTCCGTATATTTAATAGATACAGTATAGTTTGAGTTGAGGTGTTTTAGATACGAATTCTTAGTTCAAATATTTAAACGAAATATCAATAAGTCTAAAGACCGCATATATATTTATTCAATTTCAGTAAAAAGATTGATCAAATCTAAAATATTTATAATCTGAAAAATCATAAGATAAAAATTAACGACTAATATATATAAAAAAAAATTGTAGTGGATGACTAGGTTTCTTCGTAAGATTTTCATCAAGTGCCAAAATTAGATATATACATGGATAAAGAAACTTTTAGAAAGTCAAATAATAATTAATTAATTAGTACTACAAAAATCTTAGTTATTATTACGTAATTATGCAGAAAATACCATATGGATATATATGGAACTAGTAGACAAGCAATACCACATCATGAAGTTGATTTTCTTATTATGCATTGTCATTATCATGATAAGAGTAGTAATGGATTAAATGTCAACTAAAATTTACTTAAAACCTTAGATACTAGTGGGAAGTCTGTGTAATCAAGAAAAATAATTGGCCATATAATATGCTTAAAAGGATCTTGTATCATGACTTTGAAAGTCATGGGGGAATCAAATAAATAAATAAATAAAATCCAAAGGCAATTAATCTCCTTGAATTAAATAACAAGAGCTTTGATTTAAATTTTTTTAAATTTTATGAAATACAGATTTTATTGATGAATATTTGTGAGTATAATTCTATTTATTTCTTCACTCTTCTCTCCTATCTCTGTAATTCGAGGGTCGTTAGTAGAATATTGCTCGAACAATATGATGATAATTAAGGATCTTATTTTGATATACTTGATCACCAAGAACGTAGAATATCATTTTGTTTTGAAAAAGACAATATTCAATATCTTGATCTCTTTATTAGTTTCGAAAAATTTCATTATAATTTATTTCATATATATATATATATATATATATATATATATATATATATATATATCATCTTTGTGGGGGGATTATGTCGTGTGTGAACCTATATGAGGTAGGCATTAATAAGGTTGACCAAAATATAGTGATACCAAAATTAACACTTTTTTGGTTTGTTGGATAATTTTCCCTTTATAAAATAACAAGAAAACATAGTGGAATTAACCTTGTGGACTCCAGAAGGAAGACAATCCAGTAATCCCAAAGGCCACAATTAAATAATCGGTACTTTCAAGGTGTAATTAAGTAAATAATTTTTTTATCAATTTAATTTTTTAGACAAAATATAATTCAAAATCATATCTAAAAAAAACGAATTTTAATGTGTTGGACTCATAAGAAAGAATCAAGTCAGTATGCGAGGAGAGAGTGTTGACAACAAACAATTAAATTAATAAAAATGTGTTTTTAAATTATTTTTTTAGATGAACTCATTACACCATTCAAAATATAGTATTATGAGTTAAAAATAATTTAGTGGTTGAAAATATTATACTAATATGCTTATGGAACAAAGATTCTTTTGATTTGAAAATATTATATATTAGGAGACTGCTGACTCATATTATATATTGTAAAGGTCATATTTAAATATATTTAAACACTTCAAAGTGAAAAGTATATTAGAGAATATATAAGTCAAATAAAGTGGAAAAAAACTGAATGTAAGAAGGCAAATAAGATGATGGAGCTTCATGACAAATTGACAATGAAAGCAATAATTATTGGGAAGAAAAAGGGAGGTTTCTTTATGAAAAAATAAAAAAGTTTGACCTTCCACTAAGGAAACTTTGTATTGGATTATCTGTTTTGGTTGTTGTGTTTTGCAATGTTGGGCTAACTTTTATGTTATATTATTCGCGTTTTAATTATCCTATTTTAATTATGCAGGACAATAATAATAATAATATAGATATACAAAAAAGTTTTTAAGAAACTCAACGAGCAAAATGTTTGAATAAATTCTTTTGCACTTGGCCCTAACTCAACCTCTTATTTGTGAGGGGAGGAACGGAGGGTCCGTGTTATATATATACACACACTCGATATGCATATATTCGATCATTTACTTTTACATAAGTTACGTATTTAAATGCTCTGCCAAAAGTATTAATAGCCGTTATCTAATAGTCTCATGGTGGTGGAGATGATATTTTCTCTAAAAACAAAACAGACATCAATTCTAATACAATAATTAAGCTTTTTGCTAATTAATAATTTGATACCAAAAAAAAAAAAAAAAACAATTGGTTGCAGAAAATTAAAGGAGCTAAAGATATATAATAAGACTCATTTGACCTTTCAAGGTTATGTAATTCCATTAATGTGCTAGCCAATATAAAGTCCAAGTCTTAGTATTTAAGTTAATTATGGCTTGGACACCCCACAATGTATATAATTTTTACATTATTAACATAATTTGGCATGTTATTATATACTACTATTTACCACATTTAATATAAATAATTAATTATATTTATCAAGTAGATTCATCGATAATTATTTTTTAAAATGATGTAAATTGCATTTAAATGTGTGACTTAATAATTAGTAATAAAATGAGTTGGTTGAGACTTGAGCGCATCATGAAGTCTGAAGCTCAAATTTCAGTGAAGACAATATGCACTAAATGACTCGAAAGTATAGGGTGGGTTATTTAACGTGATTGTGATACCCAATCATGCGACTCAACATGGACTTCTTATCGTTGTCGCAAGACTTAGCGGGTAACATATGAAATTAAATTTAAATATGTACAAACAAACTAATAATATAATATTATATGAGAAAATAGTAATGTGAATAATTCTTACAGTATTGATGCATAAATCTAGACCTCTTTAAATTTTTATGTAAATGTCCTTTAGTTATAATATATAAAATCACAAATCTAGAGATGCATTATTGATTCATCATATGATTAATAGACGGCACCAAAGTATGTCGCACACCATCACATAAAAACAAAAACAAAAACAAACACAAAAAGTTGCATGAATATTCACTTCTTTTTTTGTTTTGTTTTGAATATTCAAATGGCTTAAGGGTATGTTTGATACGATAGAAAATATTTTTTTAAAAATAAATGTATTTCTTCCCTATTTTTGTGTTTTTGTACATATATTAAAAAAATATTACATTCAATGAATTTGTATATAATTTAGATGACTATATATGGTGAAGATTGTGTGGGGGTTATAGGGGTATGGGGTGGGGATGGCAGGGACTATGGGGCGTGAAGACAAGGTGTGTTGGAGGTCTGTTAAGATACAATCATTACAAAATGTCACTTGTGGAATTTGTTTTTCCTACTTAATCATTAGGAAAGTATTAAGCATGTTTCTTCATTTTTAAGGAATTTATTTTCTAGCTTAAAAAAAAATGAACCAATCGAACATGAAAAAATCGTAAAACATTTCGTACCAAACACCCACAAATGGAAAGTAATAAAAAACTAATGTTGAGTTGTTCTTTCAAGTGGTATTCTTCACGCCGCATATATATACACTTGTGCTACTTGATATATGACCCTCCTTAATTAAATATAATGAAATTTAGTATCATAATGGTCTATATAAACCCAAACATTGTTTACATTTCATGCAATTAATTACCTTATTAAGAGCTCTAATTAACAAAAGGTTAATTTTCTCCTAATCCTTTCTTCAAAAAACAATGGCTAGTTCAATTAGGTTTTGGTTATGCTTCATTCTTATCTTGCTTTCATGTCCTTGCTTCGAAAGCCGTCCACTCAAGCCATTTACATCGAAGAGAAAGGAGACTACGATGATGGAAACTGCCCGAGAAATTATACGGGAGAGAATGAGTCATGCAATCAAGTATGACGTGAAACGACTAAGTCCTCGTGGACCTAACCCTAAACATCACTAGGGTGGGTTTATAAACTTTAATCCCAAAGGATCAAGGCAGAGACGAAAATAAGATTTGAATCAATCATTAATTAATTAAGTACGATGGGTTAAGTCCCAAGAGGACCTAACCCTAAACATCACTAGGGTATCTTATAAGATCTTTAATCCCAAAGGATCGTGGGAGACACGAATCTAAGATTATAAAAATCATGAATTCATATATATAAATGCGATTTTATTATAATTTTGTCTTTAGTTTATTTTATATATATAAAAATATATAATTCGAGTCAAAGGGATAAGGAGGATTGAAATCTAGTAATATGTCCTCCAGCCATCATGAATTGAGAATATTGTAATTTTAAATATATGTAATGACCATGTTATTGTTATAATGTTAGTTCTTGATGTGATTGAGAAGTAAGTTATTAGTTTCATATCATATAATTCTTAATTAAAAGTTATAACTTTTTCTCGTTAAGATTTTGTTCACACACAATCAATAATAATTTGTGTATACGTCTACAAATTAATTAAAGTTACGTAAATGGTAGCAAACGGTTTCATAAACGAGCAAATGCACTAAATCTAGCTTCATGCCATCACTTCACTATTTTCTTACTTATTTTGTCGAATCATCAGCTCTGATATCATATTGTTACGCTAAATCAACTGAGAAATACTCTTATATAAGTATTATTTTTCTTGTACCTACTTTGCACATTTTTCTTCAAATGACCTAATATCGTTAAGAGTATTTTTGTTGGATTTAGGATTTCTTTTTCCCTTCCTATGTGGATAAATAAAAGTCCTATTAGGACTAGCCCACTTTAGCCCATAACCCAAATATTATGTGGCATATATAAGGCTTATTTGGTCTTATTTTTCAGAAACACAAGAGAGAAAAATCAAGAGAGATTCGTTTTAGAGATAGAGAGAAAAATCCCGTTTTGCTTTTGGAAATTTTCTGCTCAGGCAGTCCGCTTCAGACAGAGTTTACCGCTTCGTTAACCGTTGGATCGTGCTCAAATTTTAACTGGGAGTTCTCAGCTTCTGGTTCTTGCAATTCAGCGGTGGAGATCGGATTTGGAGGTCTGTAGCTTCTGGTTTGAGGGGGTGAACAGTAGCACGTTTTGGGTGAAATCTTTTCTTTAATTCTCTAGTTTTGGTGCAATCTTGATTTGTTGTTGCTCGTTGTTTGGCGCTTGTTTCGTGGCCAATTTTGGAGAGCAATTTTGTAACTCTTGGTGTTTATAGTGGAGCTTTTGGTCCCGTGGTTTTTTACTCTTCACATCGAAGGGTTTTCCACGTAAATCGTTGTGTCTTGTGTGATTGGCTTGTTCTTATCTTATTGTTTTAGTTTGGTTGAATACTTGCTGTCCATTCTTCGTATTGCTTGATTTGGTTTGTCTTCTCTTGGTTCAAATTGAAAGGAAAAGTTTAGATTTGAGTATTATTTCGCTGCTATCCTGTCTGGCATTCTTGTTAGTGCCTTGTCTTTCCCAACAAAGTGGTATCAGAGCATTGGTTGTTGTTCATTATTGATTTGAATGATGGAGGCAAATATGAGCAAGATGGTTTGTTTGAATGGTAGTAACTATCATATTTGGAGAGGCAAGATGAAAGATCTTCTATTTGTCAAAAAAAATGCATTTACCTGTATTTACCTCTAATAAACCCCAATCCATGACGGATGAGGAATAAGAATTTGAGCACTTGCAGGTTTGTGGTTATATTAGACAATGGTTTGAAGATAATGTTCGAAATCACATTGTGAATGAGACACATGCTAGAAGTTTGTGGGACTTGAGATGCTATATGCTTCGAAGACTGGCAACAATAAGTTGTTTCTATTGAAACAATTGATGAATATCAGGTATAAAGAGGGAACTCCTATTTCTGATCATATTAATGATTTTCAGGGTGTTCTTGACCAGCTATCTGGAATGAATGTAAAATTCGATGAAGAAATACAGGGACTATGGCTTCTTAATACTCTGCCAGACTCTTTTGAAACTCTTCGAGTTTCTTTGACTAATTCTGCTCCCAGTGGTGTTGTGACCATGGAATATGCTAAGAGTGGTGTCTTGAATGAAGAGATGAGAAGAAGATCTCAAGCTTCAACTTCTTCTACTTCACACTCCGATGTTTTGGTTACTGAAGATAGGGGGAGAAACAAGTTTAGAGGTCAGAGTGACAGAGATAAAAGTAGAGGTAAGTCAAAGTCTAAATACAAGAATGTTACATGTGACTATTGCCACAAGAATGGGCATATCAAGAAATTTTGTTTTAAGTACAAGAGAGATATGAGACAACAAAAGAAAGAAGGTGACAATGAAAATCGTGTTGCTGTTGTTGCTAATGATGATCTTCTTGTTTCTTGTGATGAAAATGCCGTCAATCTTGTTAGTGATGAGTCTAGCTAGTTTGTGGATTCTGGTGCTACTTCTCATGTCACGCCCAAGAAGGAATTATTTTCTTCTTATACTCCAGGTAATTTTGGGATGTTAAAAATGGGTAATAATCATGAGGTTGCAATTGTTGGTATTGGGACAATTTGTTTGGAAAGTAGCAATGGTTCCAAACTAGTTCTCAATAATGTCAAACATGCTCCAGATGTTCGCTTGAATTTGATTTCTGTGGGATACCTTGATAATGAGGGTTATGTTAATACCCTTGGTACTGGCCAGTGGAAGCTTACTAGAGGTTCAATGGTTGTAGCCCGTGGTGATAAGTTGTCTAACTTGTATGTTTTTCAGGGCTCCATTTTTAGAGGCTCAGTAAATTTGGTGGAGAATGATACTTCATCATTGTTATGGCATAGAAGACTGAGTCATATGAGCGAGAAGGGGATGCACAATTTGGCTAAGAAGAATTTGCTTTCTGGAGTGAAACAAGCAAAGTTGAACAAGTGTGTTCATTGCTTAGCAGGTAAACAGAAGAGAGTTTCTTTTCAGAGTCATCCGCCTTCAAGAAAGCTTGATTTACTGGAGTTGGTACATTCTGATTTGTGTGGTCCTTTTAAGGTAAGGTCTCATGGTGGTGCACTTTATTTTGTGACTTTTATTGATGATTATTCACACAAACTCTGGGTATTCTCTTTGAAGTCCAAGGATCAGGTACTTGATGTGTTCAAGAGTTTCCAGGCCTTGGTTGAGAGACAAATAGGGAAGAAATTGAAATGCATTCGTTCTGATAATGGTGGTGAGTATATTGGCCCCTTTGATAGATATTGCAGAGAACAGGGTATTCGGCATCAGAAAACTCCTCCAAAGACTCCTCAGCTGAATGGTTTGGCAGAGAGGATGAATAGAACGCTTGTTGAGAGAGTTAGATGTATGCTTTCAAATGCTAAGCTGTCAGATTCCTTTTGGGCAGAAGCACTTAATACTGCTGCATATGTTATCAATTTATCTCCTACTGTTGCTTTGAATGGTGATGTCCCTAACAGAGTTTGGTTTGATAAAAATGTTTCTTATGATCATCTTAAAGTTTTTGGGTATAAAGCCTTTGTGCATGTTCCTAAGGATGAAAGGTCAAAGTTAGATGTTAAAACTAGGCAATGTATCTTTGTTGGTTATGGTCAAGTTGAATTTGGCTATCGTTTCTTTGATCCAGTTGAGAAGAAACTTGTTAGAAGCCGTGATGTTGTGTTCTTTGAAGACCAAACAATTGAAGATCTTGACAAAGTTGATTCTCAGAGTAGTGACTGCCTAGTTGATGTTGATCCAGTGCCTTTGACTATTCCACCAGGTGAAAATCTTCATGAAAATCAAGTTGATATTGAAGATGGTGATCATATTCAGAATGACCAGTATGCCGCTGATGCTCCAGTGCAAGACGATATGGTTGGTCTGCAACCAACTATTATTGATGCTCTAGAGAGCTCTCTCAGAAGATCTACTAGAGAGAAAATACCTTCATCTCGTTATCCTTCTAATGAGTATGTACTCTTGACTGATGGGGGAGAACCAGAGAGTCTTGATGAGGCCATGGAAAGTGAAGAAAAAGAAAAGTGGTTTGATGCTATGGAGGATGAAATGAAGTCTCTACATGATAATATTCGATTTGGTTATGTTACCTAAAGATCGAAAAGCTTTGAAAAACAGGTGGGTTTTTCGAGTGAAACATGAAGATGGTAACCCAGTTCCACGGTACAAGGCTAGATTAGTTGTGAAGGGTTTTAGCCAGAAAAAAGGGATTGATTTTGATGAGATATTCTCTCCCGTTGTGAAGATGTCATCCATTCGTGTGGTTCTAGGCTTGGTTGCAAGTCTGGATTTAGAGGTTGAACAGATGGATGTTAAAACTGCTTTTCTCCATGGTGACTTGTATGAAGAAATTTATATGGAGCAGCCGGAAGGCTTTGAAGTCAAGGGAAAAGAGAATTATGTTTGCAAATTGAAGAAGAGCTTGTATGGTTTAAAACAAGCTCCCAGGCAATGGTATAGGAAGTTTGATTCTTTTATGAGTCAGCAGGGCTTCAAGAAGACTTCTTCAGACCATTGTGTTTTTGTGCAAAAATTCTCTGATGGTGACTTTATTATCGTTTTGCTTTATGTTGATGACATGCTTGTTGTTGGTCATAATGCTTGCAGGATTAAAGAGTTGAAGAAAGAGTTGAATAAGACTTGGGACCAACAAGGCAGATTCTTGGCATGCAGATTGTCCGTGATAGAGATGCCAAGAAGTTGTGGTTGTCACAAGAGAAGTATATTCAGAAAGTACTTCGTAGATTCAACATGGACAAAGCTAAGGTTGTCAATACACCTTTAGCTATGCACTTCAAATTGAGTACTAGACATTGTCCTTCCAGTGATGGTGAGAAGGAAGATATGAAGAAAGTTCCTTATGCTTCAGCTGTTGGTAGTTTGATGTATGCAATGGTGTGTACAAGACCAGATATTGCTCATGCTGTTAGTATTGTTAGCCGTTTTCTTTCTAATCCGGGAAGAGAGCATTGGAATGCTGTTAAGTGGATTATGAGATATCTTTGTGGCACTTCTAGTTTGAGTTTGTGTTTTGGTACAGGGAAGCCTATTCTTTGTGGTTACACTGATTCAGAAATGGTTGGTGATGTTGATACTCGTAAGTCTACTTCAGGCTACTTGATTACTTTTGCAGGGGGAGCTGTGTCTTGGCAATCTAGGTTGCAAAAATGTGTTGCTTTATCTACTACAGAGGCTGAGCTTATTGCTGCTGTTGAAGCTTGCAAAGAGTTGATCTGGATGAAGAGATTTTTGGGGGAACTTGGTTGTGCTCAAGAGAGGTATGTGCTTTATTGCGACAGTCAAAGTGCTATTCATCTTGGCAAGAATTCTACATTTCATGGTCGGTCTAAACACATTGATGTGAGGTATCATTGGATTCAAGATGTGTTGGATTCTAAGTTGCTTGAACTTGAAAAGATCCATACCAATGATAATGGTTCCGACATGATGACTAAAGCTTTGCCAAGAGGGAAGTTTGAGGATTGTTGCATGATCGCCGGGATGGCGGTCTCCTCCACATAGTTGTGAGGGGGAGAATTGTTGGGTTTAGGATTTCTTTTTCCCTTCCTATGTGGATAAATAAAAGTCCTATTAGGACTAGCCCACTTTAGCCCATAACCCAAATATTATGTGACATATATAAGGCTTATTTGGTCTTATTTTTCAGAAACACAAGAGAGAAAAATCAAGAGAGATTCGTTTTAGAGATAGAGAGAAAAATCCCGTTTTGCTTCTGGAAATTTTCTGCTCAGGCAGTCCGCTTCAGACAGAGTTTACCGCTTTGTAAACCGTTGGATCGTGCTCAAATTTTAACTGGGAGTTCTCAGCTTCTGGTTCTTGAAATTCAACGGTGGAGATCGGATTTGGAGGTCTGTAGCTTCTGATTTGAGGGGGTGAACAGTAGCACGTTTTGGGTGAAATCTTTTCTTTAATTTTCTAGTTTTGGTGCAATCTTGATTTGTTGTTGCTCGTTGTTTGGCGCTTGTTTCGTGGCCAATTTTGGAGAACAATTTTGTAACTCTTGGTGTTTATAGTGGAGCTTTTGGTCCCGTGGTTTTTTACTCTTCACATCGAAGGATTTTCCACGTAAATCGTTGTGTCTTGTGTGATTGGCTTGTTCTTATCTTATTGTTTTAGTTTGGTTGAATACTTGCTGTCCATTCTTCATATTGCTTGATTTGGTTTGCCTTCTGTTGGTTCAAATTGAAAGGGAAAGTTTAGATTTGGGTATTATTCCGCTGCTATCCTGTCTGGCATTCTTGTTAGTGCCTTGTCTTTCCCAACAATTTTACCCCTTACAACTAACTTTTTTTCCTCTCTTCTATGTGTGTTCCCACACACCCAACAATAGTTTCATGTTGATAGATGTATATAAACTACTCCTTCCGTCTGTTTTTTCAATATTCAATCTGCCTAATTTTTTAAATTTAATTAAATTCAATCAATACAGTATTTTTAATTTTAAATTATATGTTTAAAATGTATTACAAGTTACAAATTTTTTTTATGTTAATATGATTAAAAGTATATATATTTTAAAAATATTAGTCAAATTAATAAAAATTAACTCTTAAAAAATAAAATATAACAACTAATTTGACACACGAAAATATTTATTTGTTCATATCATTAATTAATATAGAGATCATGTGGAATAAAAATTGGTGTGCGCACTAAGATTGACCAAAATATATTATTTGGTTGGTAATTGCATCATTTTACCTTTAAAAAAATAACGTTTATTTATTATTAAAATATGGTGGAATATTGTGGAGTCCAGAAGGAATAAGGCAATCTTTAAAGTACTAAAATTATTTGCTTCATCGTAGCTTTTTGAGTCGAGGATATATTGTAAACACTTTTTTAATATTGTTTACTTGTGAAAATGTATTATTAGATATATGTTATTGTTATTAAAAGATATAAAGTTATCATTAAAATTATCCCAAATTTTCAAAAGGACATCTTAACATTGTGAGCGTTCAATTACCCCACAAAAGTATTAAGTACCTTATAAACAGATCATTTTGACTCATTTCTCTCAATGTTTTGTGAACACGCAAATGACCGCATGAATGTAACAATTTGCTTCCCAAAACCAATTAAAAAGCGACATATTTAAGTTAATTTCTCTGTTAAATTAAATTATTAAATACACCTTCTTTCCTAAATTTTTGAGATTATTTTCATGTCCGCTATCAAATTCATTTGTAAATTGCAACTTTATCTGAAAAAGTCAAACACAAAAGGCTGGTGAAATAGTAATTGGATATAGTGATCCTAACCAATCTTTATTTTTCTAATGGTGGATGGATCTATCAACTTCCACCGTCACCAGAGCTCAAATGGGGTGAGCATCACACACATCTTCATAGATGTTAAAATGGGTCAAAATGATTTATTTACAAATGTATTTAATACTTTTGTGAGATAATAGACGTCTGCAAAGTTAAGATGTCTTTTTGAAAATTTGAGACAGCTTCAGCGGTGGATTTATGACTTTTCTCTTGTATCATGTCATATATTAAAAAATAGTTTAACTTTAGATTTTCTTCTTCTTCTTTTGTTTTTTTTTTTTAATTCGACATTCAGTCCTTAGGAATATTAATAATATTCTCACTTTTTCTTTAGCGTAAGTTGAATTCTTAACCCATTGATTGATGATGGAGATATTCAACCACTTAATCAAGTCTCATCACTGGTCAACTTTAAATTTTTTATTTTAATTTTAGTTTTAAAAGTATATTAAGAGTCGCACTATATTATGATATAGGAGTATATGTTTAACCTTACAAGTTTTTCTTATTGGATGATCATGATACTTTTTAAAAATTAAAATTATTGATTAATAGAAGAATAATATCAGCATGTTTGTTTAATAAAATATCAAAGTGGATACTTTACTCATTCGGTACTAGAAATAATTACAAAAAGTTCTTTGATACTTTTGAATTTTTGTTTCTCAAGATATTCCACTATAGAGATAATTGGTGATCACTTCTTATTCTATTGTGTGTCAATAATTTCATTTTTTTTTTGTATGAATTATTTCCTCAATAAAAAAAAATTATGTATTAGTAGAAGAAGATGTTTTTTTTTGAAGGAAAAATATTATTTATTCCTTACTAATTTACATTGAATTTTACCTGTTTCATACTACTCGAATAAAAAAGTAAGCTAATAATACTTTAAACTAGTGAAATTTTCTTTTGCTAAGCCCATAAAAAGACACTTTATATTTTATGGTTACAATATTCATTTGCATATGAACTAGTAATATTCTATTTCAATTAATTATATTTTCTTAAAAAAGAATTAAGTATATACTAGTTAGAAGTTAATGCTGGATAATATATTAGGTGAATAAGGAAGGGGCACCACGAGAATGAAAGCAATAATTAATGGGAAGAAAAGGTTGGTTTTTTTTATAGAAAAATATATTATAGATCACTTAGAAACAAAATCACAATTAGGGTATGCTCAAACCTTACACACCGCCTAGGTTTTAATCCATGTATTTTTTTTCTTAATTTACTGTCTAAAATTTGGACACTCTTCATAAAATTTCTGTCTACGCCACGGTTGACAAACCAAATGAATCATGCATATGAGTTGACAAACACTAGCACATTGTAGAATGACCGAGAGTTTGATACAACCAGAAGTAAAAGTATGAAATTAAACACTAAGTCAAACTTTATATAACGAATGGTATAAATTTAAATTATTAATTTACTGTCGGTTATCGATTAACCTGTTAAGAAAAAACCTCAAACCGTTAAGAACCAATAACTCAATAATAAAAAACCAAAATCATTATCAAAACCAATAAACAAATAACTCATTATCAATAACTCAATAATTTTTTTCGATTTAAATTATCGATTTTATTTCGATTTTGAACTGCCCTAATTCACAAGATCCAACTTTAGACATTTTCAAATAAGGTCATAATATTTATTTTAAAGATAATTTTATATAAAGTTTAGATGAATAATTTTTTTGTCCAAAATTAACAATTTATTCTTCAAATTTCAACCACCAAAATAGGTGGATTGATGGGTGGGGGATGGGGGTGGGGGTGGGGTGGGGAAGGGGTTCATGACTCATGATCCTTTAGTAGACCTATGTTGGCATTACTCATTTCAATCCAATCAATTTTTGGATTAGTTGGCATATGATTCATTTATTGTTTTCACATGTTCTTAACAACCCATAATTTGATGACTCATTTCTTTTATTTTGTATAGATTATTTGGTATCGATTGCGCCGTTAGTTTTTATTTATTATTTTATATAGTGTATTTTATAATAATGTTACTTAATATTTTTATTTTTCTTATAAATCTATTATTCAAATCATCGATATTCAAGAGTAATAAAAAACGATAGTCTATCTGAATATTATATTTATCGAAATAAAATGACAAAGTACAATAAAAACATATAGTATAATAGACTTTAATATGATACATTATAAAATAATAGGTACGTGAGAGGAGTAGCTAAAGACAAAGGACATTCTTTTAAATTAAACGTAGGTACGATTATTTGGTGAAAGCGAGATATAATACCTCTTTTCACCTAGTCATAGTATCATAGCCTAATGGGTGGGGAGGATATTTTATCATTTATATTCATTTTTAAAATAAAATAAAATAAAATATGTCAGTGTGAGCTCGTTCATATTACCGAATTTCAAGCTCAGATAAATAAAGGAGAATAGTTGAGGGTTAATCATAAACAAATATTCTACTCCATAAATCGTTTTTCATCGCTTTCAGCACATGCATCAAATCGAATAGTGAAGTTTAACCATCTTAAGCAGCTTTAAGGTAAATATGACATTCAGCCTCATAAGAAGGAATAAGCTCTTCTCGCCAACTACATCAATCGTAATAGTCTACTGCTATACAAGCACTTTGTGGTCTAGGTTGGACAATCCTATGAACATGAAGAAGGAAGTTTGCACCAACGCGCCCACTAGCAAAACAAAAGGTAAGGAGCTTATTTCACTAGTATATCATAAACATGTTTGGAAGAGGATTTCATAAGGATAAAGTTGTGTATAGATTATTTTCTCCAGATCCACTTATGAAATTACATGAAATTTATTGTGGTATATTAAAAAAAATAAAAACAATAAAGTGTCAATCCTAAAGGAATCTAGGCTTAGCTAAGCTTTAATTCAACAAATTAAATAAATAATTGGTGAAGAAAAGGAGCTAAATAGGAACAGTGACCTTTCAGAACCTCCATGGGGAAAGTTGGGGTTGGGGCTATATTATGTATAGTGGCTAAGCCACATACCATAAAAGAAAAATCACTTTAACATCTTTCATCAAAAAATTACACATTTAAATCATAAGTTTCACTCACATATCTTAATTTAAGCTGTGCTATCTCAAATATAATAAGTCAAACTCATAACTTTGCATAGCTTTCAACATTGCGGAATAACCTTTCATTATCTATGCTCCCTAGACGGAGAAGTCCTATAAACATACTTCTTCGTTGAAGGTTAGACATAGTTTTTATGATTTTTGAGAGAAGTGGAAGGTGTTAGGAGAATGAAGCGTCACTATGTCTATAAAACAAAATAATGTATTTGGTTTTTAAAATCGTCTTGTAATAATTTTTGTTTGTGGCATTGCTTATAAGGTATATATATTATCCTTTGCAATGAAGTATGATTATATCATCACAAATCTTGGGATGCATTGGTTCACGGTGTGATAATGACCATCAACTAAAAACAAAAAACAGAAAAAAAAGGTGCATCAAGAAATATATATATATCCACTAATTAGGCAGATTGAATATTCAGTTGCTTTTTTTTTTCTTTTTTGGAGTCAAATGACCTAAAAGAATACAATTAATTAAAAAGAAACCCAACAACAACAATAAAATCCAACGTAATGCTAGCTATAAGTAAGGTTTGAGGAAGATGAAATATACGTAGATTTTATCTCTACCATAGTGGGATAGATCGAGAGATTATTTCCATTAGAGTCTCGGCTCAAAAGAAATGTACAAAAACAACATATTAATCTATGTGATATCTATATCATACTATCTACTCCACCTGTTTCAAAATACTTGTCATATTTTATTTTTTTGATAGTTAAATGATATGAACTTCGACAACCAACATTTTAAGATATATATATTTTTTATCATATTGATATTAGAAAATTTGCAATTTATAGTACTATTTTTCGTATAATTTTTTAATATATTTAAATATAAATTAATCTAATTTTAAAAAATAGACAAATAATTGACTCTGATAATACAAAACGTGACAAGTAAAATGGAACACATCGAGGTAGTGGTTGAAGTGTACTGATGACCTAATAAAGTGGCATGTTTCATCTTCGCCGCATACTTATGTTAATTCATGCCCCTCCTTAATTAAATATAATTAATGAAGTTAATTAGGATTACAATGGCCTATATAAACTCCAAACATCCCAATAGAGACCTATAACACACTAATTCATGCCAATTACCTACAAGGTTATCTTGCAAATTAAAACAACTCCATCTTCAAGAATGGCTAATTTTAGGTTTTTGTTATGCTTGATTCTTATTTTCTTGCTTTCATGTCCTCCCTCCGAAAGTCGTCCGCTCGGGCAATCTTCGTGGATGAGAGGGGAGACGATAACAATGATGGAGACCGCTCGAGAAATTATTAAGGAAAGATTAAGACACGCAATCAAGTATAATGTGAAACGGTTAAGTCCCGGAGGACCTGACCCTAAACATCATTAGGGTACGTAGTTTTGTAATTTTCAAAGAAAGGAGGGACAAAAGCAGATATGAGGCTAAAGAGTCTATGAGCTCTCTGTTCCATTTTACTTGACACAATTTTTTCAATGTGTTCTATATCAGAAGAGTGACGATTTTCTGTATTTGGTACCTAGCTATAATTAACCTTAAACTTTTCATTTGCTCTTTAATGTCACACTTTTACCGTCATTGAAATATGTCATGACATGTATAAGATCATAAGTTTTACGTGTACAAAAGTATACGTGCCAAAGTTCTCTCTTCCTTTGTTAATCTCCATCCAATAAACATTGTCATATAAAGTATGATAATGTCCTAAGTGCAACAGTTCCGTCGCAAAAATTTTAATGTTGAATTCACTAAATATAAGTAAATTTTGGATTCGCTTCTGAGCGGGACTGATGCTACACACCTATATATGGCCCTCGTAATGCTTTGTAATTTTAAATTTTAAATGAACAAGTTGTTGTACGATCCCTTCCCTTAAATATAATTCGTATATATAGGGATTGTGATAGTTTTTTTTATGTGATTGAGTTGTAACCTTTTGTTTTATGGATTAATATTCTTAAAGTACAAAAAGAGAAGTATTTTCCTATTTTTATAAATATTGACGCAAGTGTCCTTTCAAAATATATATATATATATATATATATATATATATATATATATATATATATAGATTCCATTTTTTTTTTAAAAAAAAAAAAAGAGTTTAAAGTATGTTGAAGGATAATACACAAGGAATATAGTGGATAAGCTAAGTACAGATTTATCTGAACCCAATAAATTTGATTTAATATTCTATATACATATTAAATTTTACTAAATATATAAATACTACAAATAATAAATTTCAAACTCAAAAAATTAGATGCGAGATGTTATAAAATACTTATTCAAACTTATAATGTTAAAATTTCAAATTCGCCCATTACCTAATTTATAAAACATCTAGCAAAGACAAAATCATCAATTAATGGAATATGAGAGAGAAAATTTATATATATAATATAAAATGAATTTTATAGTACAAATACATAGAAAGTTTGATTAAAGTTATTAGATTTTATTGAATTTCAAATCATAAATTTGTGTTGACATTATTTCACGATGTAACTTTGTTAACGACAAGAGAAAATATGAGATACGTGCTAACTGCAAAGGTGTAAATGAACCAAATATCAAAATTCAACAATTTTCAATTAGTGACGGAATCAAAATTTCATAGTATATTTTTTTTATGAAGGAATGTTAGTCCTCCCTTAAGTACATGTGGCTTCGCCATTGCTTCGAATAGTAAAGGAGCATATTCGAATCTTTTTTTGTTACACTCTTCATTCTAATGTATGTGGCATCATATATATATAAATACATAAAAAAAAATCCTGAACTTGGCACGAAAACTTACTTTAGTACTTAAACTATACGGGTATTTATATACCCCCTTTAACATATTTGATGTGAATTAGTTTCAACCCTCCAAACACCAACCTCGTGCGCGTGTTGATAGAGCTTGGAACGGCGCGTAATTCATCTTTTAACATTTTTTAAAATTAAAATTTGACCCTCCAACGGTAATATCCGACCCATTACGTATTTGAAGATCCATCTTCACTTTTAAAGAACCCTAATTTCCTCTTCTCCCTCACCAACCCAATCATCCAAAAATGGTGACCTAATTCATAATTTTTTTCTTGATTTTTCTCAAATCTTAGCTTTTCAAACCTAAAAGTTGAATCTTTGAAGGAATAATTGTTCTTCGAAATGTAAGATTCAAACGTATTCTTCTTCATCTATTATTTTGATTTTTCTTTCCTCCCTTTTTCTTATTATCTATTTTTTTCCAGATTCTCATTACTTCTTGCACAAAATTGTAGCACACAATGCGATCAATTAATTTGACAAATCTTTGTATGGAAGAAGATGATTATACTACGAAGAAAAAAGTTTATTGTAATCATGGACTTGTGGTGCGTTTGAAAACATCTTGGACTTCAAATAACCCCGGAAGAAGATATTGGTCATGTCCTTATAATGGGGTAAAGATCATTTTTGTTTAATTTTTTTTAGCCTATTAAGAATTTGATTAACCACTAATTCCTTCATCCTTTTTCATTATTGAAGGGTCCTAGATCTTGCAACTTTTGGTGTTGGAAGGATAAAGAAAATATTGATCCGAGGTCGAAATTTGTGATTCCTAAACTAATACAGATATTGGGTGAGCTTGAGAATATAGTAGAATCCTCTCAAACCTCAGCCACTGCATTTGAATTGTTTGAGGTTACTGAAGAAGTTGACAAGCTGAGAGATAGATGATGATTGTCTAGGTATGAAATTGAAAATGTTGCAAGAAAAGGTTGAGAAGATGAAAGTAATGCAGAATAAATGGAGAAGAACATGGCAGAATGTGCTCTTTTTTGTTGTAGCTTGTTGTTGTGTTGTGGTTATAGCTATAAGCTATTGGTTCTGGGTGATATATATGAAGAAAGGTTCAATGAAGTTACCTTAAGCTCTTGATGTAGTGAGATCAATGTTGGTGTAGTGTAGCACTATTTATGTTGTAATCAATTAGGTGCAAGACTCTTTTGTAATGAACTGTGTGTCCTTCTTATTCTTTTAATGTAATTTGCTGGTTTGTGTATTTCGTTTGTATTTTATTTACAATTGTATTCACTAAATTGCAGTCACAATTGCATAATTGTACACATAAAAGTAATGCAAAATTGGTTGCATAATTGTTTCAAAAAGAGACAGCTAAAATATCAAACTAATGCAGTCACAACTGCAGCATAATTGTTTCAAAAACAAATAGATCAAACTAATGCAGTCACAACTGCATAATTGTTCCAAAAACAGCTAAAATATCAAACTAAAGCAGTCACAGCTGCATAATTGTTCCAAAAACAACTAAAATATCAAACTAAAGCAGTCACAACTGCATAATTGTTTCAAAAACAGCTAAAATATCAAACTAAAGCAGTCTCCATATCAAACTTCAGCAACATTGGACCTTGTTCTTATTATTTTGTTTTCTCTCATCTCTTGAAGACCTTGTCAATTCTGTTCCATCTCTTAGCTCAAGATCATGTCTTACAAACTTGATAAATCATTTCCAAGTGAATGTGTTTTCAACCTCAACAACTGCACATGCTAGTGGTAGCATTTGGTTGTTCCCATTCTTATAAACAGCCACAAGAAATTGACCTCTAGAAACACCTTTCAAGAAGCAACCATCAAATCCTATACATCTTCTAGCTCCAACTTTGAATGCCTTCTTTAAATTATCAAAGCATATGTAAAATGATTGAAACATTTTTCATTCACCTTCAAAAGTTTCTTCACTAAGTCTCACCACACATGTGCTGCCTGGATTAGTCCTTAAAAGCTCATCTCTATAATCTAAATTCTTTTAAACTCCTCCACATGATCACCCATAATTTGTTTCAACACAATGTTTCTAGCTTTCCTTGCTACAGTCCTTCCCACATACACATTCAACTCTTTCTTCACTAAAATTTGAAACTGAAAAACTCTAATGTCAGGCTCAGAAATAATTCTGTCCTTGTACCTTTCTGATAAGTACTTTGAATTCACCAATTTATTTTTGATTGTGCCATTGCATTTATGTACTGGATTATAATTCTTCACCACAAATTTTTTTATTCTTGAATCAATACTTCCAAACAACAACCATGGACAACCTGTTGTACACTTTACCCTCACCATAGTTGCATCATTAACATATTTATCTAATTCAACATGTTCTTGAACTGCATATCTAGTTACAGCTTCTCTAAACTGCTTAACACTTTCAAAAGCAAGACCAGTCTCCCAAACTATTAACTGACAGGTAGGATCAAAGACAACTTTCTTTTTATTTCTTTTTTCTCTTCTTGCTTTTCTTTGTCTTCTTATAGGTTGTTCAACCTCACCTTCCTCATTAACATCTTCATCAGTATCTATTTCAAAACTAACAGCTTCATCTGAATCAAAGTAGGGCTCATCTCCAGCTATCTTACCCTCAAAAGTAGTTTGTTTCTTGGATAAATATTCATCATATCCCAAATCAACTCTTTTTTTTTTCCTAAATCAACTCCTTCAGATTTAGGGCCCTTTTCTTTTCTCTTTTTTTTATTTTAGCAGCCATTTTCTCTTTCCTAAGATTTATAACCTCCTCATGTTCTCCTTCATCAGACAAATTTGCATTGTCTGAATCATCACTTGCTTCTATTTCACTTTCCCAATCAAACCCAACTTCTGGAATATCAGATGCAGCAACAACAGAAAAAGTACCACCCAAGTCTTCTCCAACACTAACAGAATCCCTACCCAAGTCCTCTCCAACACTAGCAGAATACCCAAGTCCTCTCTAGCACTAGCAGAAGTCCTACCCAACTCTTCGCCCATAATTGGTTGTTCATGTTGTGCAGATTTTTCAAACCCTAAACCTTCACTACCTCAAAAGTTTGACTAGATTCCTTATCAAACATATCATTAGACTCCCCACCCACATCATTTAGATATCCAATTTCGGGGGGAAGGGAGAGGGGCCACAATAGCTTCTTCAACTAAATGAGTCACATAAAGTTCAACAATATCTCCATTTTTTAACTGAGGTACAATACCCATAATATCCCTATCACTTTTAACTGCAACATGTCGACATTAGGTGGTTTAATATAAACAACACAAGCAGAACAGTTATAGCCAATTTCTTTAACTATATCAACAAATTCAAAGTAGGACAATTGTAATGATCCTCCTTGCTATGTGGAGTGCTTGTATGTTGGATTACTGTTTATTTGAAGCATGTTAGGCCTTAGTTTAGGTTTGACTAGGGCTTGCCTTAGAAATACATGATTCGGAACCGATAGGCCGTAGTTTTGCCCCTACGTCGCTCGGCCGGCTTAGATCCCTGTAGACTGGTGGCAGAACTAGTGTCGCCGACGTAACTCGTGAAGCCGTAACACACCCGATTTCTTGAGTCATGACGACACCTACTATAAACCCACCAGTAGGTAAACCAACCCATAACCCAAAAAAACAAGTAATGGGTCTGAGGGCAGAAACTAAACAAGAGTAGGCAAAATTTAATATAACAATAAAATAGGCGGACGCAAACCAAAACATAAATACAAATTCTGATCCCTTCCAGAACCTCAACCCTAATAGTAGAATCTGACAGTACGGAGGCCGGACCTCGAACGGATGCTCACCAGAAGTACCCAAGTAACCAATCACAAGTGTCAAGTAACTGAGGCCAGACCTCTAACCGGATGCTCTAAATAAGTATCTAGGTGATAGAGGCCGGACCTTAAACCGGATGCTCTATATAAGTATCTGGGCGATAGAGACCGGACCTTAAACCGGATGCTCTATAAATGTCCGTGGAATGCCGTCCACACTTAGCCAATCAATGCAAGTCCTTGGAACCGAATCGAAAACCAAATTCAAATTGCGAAGCAGAACTAGTGTCGCCGACGTAACTCGTGAAGCTATAACATCGGGGAAATAAGGACAACTATCGTCGGAGTAAGCGTATCGCCTAGCTAAGACCCAAACTATCAGACTCCAGTCTGCTACACTAGTCTACAAGGATCTAAGCCGGCCGAGTGACGTCGGGGCAAAACTACGGCCTATCGGTTCCGAATCATGTATTTCTAAGGCAAGCCCTAGTCAAACCTAAACTAAGGCCCAACATGCTTCAAATAAACAGTAATCAAGCATACATAGCAAGGAGGGTCATTACAACAATTTATCAACATCTACATCAAAACAATCAGTGACAATACCTCCTTCATACTTAGTACGAGGTTTTTGTTGTAGTTTTCCACCATGGTGAAACCTTAAGTGTAATGACCCAGAAAATCAGTTTTGAATTTTTATTATAAAATTACCGTTTCACTCATCTCGATAGTTATCCCGAGTCACTTTTGATCAATTTGAGAAGTTGGTGTGGAAATTTTTGAGTTATTTGTTAATACGATTGTTTAGTTGACGGGTGATTTTAAATAATTAATTTCAGTTGGAGATTAATGGGTCCAGTGGTATAGTATAATTAATACCACTTAACCCATGTACAATAATAAAACCATAATTAAATAAAGGGGAGATTATTTGTTTTAGTCACAGCAAGAAAGAGAGAAACCCTATGACGACGCTCAATTTCAAAGGAGGAAGCAGGAGTGCCTTTAGGTAAAAATCTATCTAATTATTCTTTCTTATTCGTATATATTAGTGTGCAGGGTATGAATACTAATCATAAATAAATGGACTGGTAAAAAAATGAGATGATCCTTGTTTTCTGACGGTCCAAAATTAAGTCGGCTGAAAATTGGGTCTATACAATTCTTAGTAAGCGTAAGTTATTGTGGTTTGTGCAAAACAATTGATAAGTAGTAGTGGGTCTTCATAGTTTATGATATTGAATAAATAAGTGCTAAGGGCGGCCGACGGGAAATCAAAAGAATTCACGTTCTAGTAATTGTTAAACTTTATTGTTCCATTTATTTATTTATGGTTGGGGTTAATTAGTAATGATTGAATATGCATTATGCCATATACATATATATGCAAAGAATGACCTCCATGATGTAGCAGTGATGGTTAAGAAACCAATCTGTAGCAATATTCTTGAAATTAACGTATTAAAGTTACACTATTAAACTAGTTGAGATTTTAGGGATACAGTGGAAATAGTAGATGTAATATTAGATAAGTTGGGGGTTAGATATTGCTGGTGCAACGTGAATGTGGGGGAAGCAGACCTTGTCTGCAATCATTGTTAATAATTACCAAGTGATTGAGGTAATAATTGGAATTATAAAAGTGTTAGTATAATGACTAAAAGGGTAGGATGATGGATGGCTTAAGGATTTGTTAAGTTACTGATTTTGTAACTTCATTTAAATTGTTCTCCGTTCTTTTCTTTTCCTTCTTATTGATTATCTTATAAAGTTCAAGTTTGGTAATAAAGATCATTAAAATTATGTTATTTTGAGATATTGAGACTAAACTCCAGACTGAAATTTAGAAATATGAGAGTTGACATGTTAGCAAGATAAGGAAATTGATTATAAATTTGAGTGAGTTTTTGGGTCTAGGCTAGACCTCTAGTAATGTGGGTGTTGTTAGTTTCGAAATCTTATTGTGATTATTAATGTGAATAGATTGCTTTGAGTTGGAAGTACAACGAAAAGGGAAGACTCAAGTCCTGGAGTGATTGTTCGATTACTTGAGGCAAGTGGATTTCTAAACCCTTGTTAAGTGTATGGAATTCGTGTATTTCCTTGTAATATGTGTTTGGGGGTAGTGAGACTTGGTGATGGGTTAATTTGTCCACATTGATTAATTCTAATGATGAAAAAGGGGTAAAAAAAAAAAAGGCAATGTGATTAATTGTTTGTGTGTGATGTGTTGAGAATTGTTTGTGACGGGCATTGGTACAAGTACCAATGTTATAAAGGAAAAGCTTATTACTATAGAATGCGGATTGTGATCCGAGAATGCCAAAGCATATGGGCATTAGCTGATATATTATTGACTTGATTTATTATGTATGATTGTGTTCTTTATTGAACCCGTATACTGGTGATAGCTGAGGTGATTACATATCATATTGATATTTGATTGAGATGCATCATCCCTTTTATTGAGATCATATTGTGCACATGTATTGACATGAGATTGAGTATAAGTTGGGCACGTGGAGATCGTCCGTACTGGGGATGGTGAAATGTTAAAATTATAATTTGGGCATGTGGAGATCGTCCGTGCGAAATTTGTTTGATTTATGATAGTGTGTTGAGATCGTCCGCACAGACATGTGGAGATTGTCCGTGTCAGTATATGGACCTCGCGAGTCCCCCATGGGTCATGAACTCTCGATGTATTTTCGAGGAGTATCATGTATATACAGTTGAGAGAGTACTTGGTATTCTGAGGCATATCATTGCATGGTGTCATATTGCATTGCATCCCATGATATCCTTCATTCTTGATGATTATATGTTTTATTGGTGGTTGGAAAGTACTTGATATTTGATACCTCTATTTGATGAACTTGATCTTGTGTGTTGCTGATATTTGTGAGTGCCTTTTTGTGAAAGTTGTGATTGATGAATATTGAGTTCATTGTTGAGGATATGTAATTTGTTAAAGTGATTGTTGTTGAGCTGGGTGCTATGTAAACTGTGAACTGTTAGGTTAGGCTGGTTTTATGCAGGTTGTAGTTGTGGAGGTTCAGTTGGGGTGTAAGGAGTACCCGTATTCTATCCCCTTAGCTTGTGTATAGAGGTTTACTTGTTGAGTACCGTGTGGTTTGGTACTTACCCCTTGCTTCTACATTTTTGTAGGTTACTAGCCCAGGCCCTTGTGATATTTTCTCTTCTCCTTGTCTGAGGCTTCTTATGGAGGTTTGTGAGGTAGCTGCTTGTCATTTCAGTGGACCTTCTTACTCCTATTTATGATCTTGTCCTATTCTAGAAACAATGTCATTTGAGACTAGCATTTTTCTTTTGAATCAATTGTTATACTTTAGAGGGTTGCACACGTGACAACCAGATTTTGGGTGTATTTTTGAGTTGATTATAAAATTTTCTACATTTTATTGTAATGGTTGAGTTTTAGGCTGACTTGTCTTGGTGGAATAAGACGAGTGTCATCACGTCCATTTTTGGGTCGTGACATTAAGGTAACGTACACATCCATCGTCAAACTGAAAAGATAAAAAAAAAAAAAAAAAAAAGCTTTACGAAAACCCTAAACTCGGTCAAATGCTACAATCATCTAAACGAAGATTACTAACCTAGTAACTTTGTTTCTTCACTCAAATCCTTTGTTTCTTCACGAAAACCCTAAACTCAGCAAATCTTTCACGCTAAAGAAAAAAAAATCTTCAGATTAGGTCTTGTAGATTTGAGAGAATGAGAATCGGGCTTAGAGATTTAGGGATATTTGTTTAGAAATGGGCCGGGTTGTATTTTGGGAACGAGTGGGTTATATAAAACGGGTAAGATATTTTTTAAACCCTTAGCGACATGAACCAATGAAAACACGCGTGTGTAACAATGCCCAGCCTTCAACTGGGCTGGTGTTCGGAGGGTTGAAAATAATTCACATCAAATATGTTAAGGGGGGTATATAAACACCCGTGTAGTTTAAGTACTAAAGTAAATTTTCATGTCAAGTTCAAGGGGGTTTTATGTATTTTCCCAAAAATAAAATATTTAAATTTTGTAATTTAAAACAAACTTTAGTCTTTTGTGTGACTATAAATTATATTCTTAAGAATAAAAATAATAATTAAAATTAAATTATTTTTAATTATAAAAGAGTGATATACATTTTCAAATAGATTAAAAAATTGTGTCACATAAAGTGATCTTCAATTTTAATTTTTGCTCCTTTTTTCCCTTTGTGTTTGTTGTGGTGCTTTGCATGCATGCAACAAAAAGGGACCCACATTTGTATGTCTTGTGGAACGATTTATTATAGATCAGTTTTTATTTGTATGTCTTCGGACGAACCTTATTAAGATATCTTGTTTTTTAAAAAAAAACTCACACATTTTAGTCAACAATGTTGAAAATGATCATCAATTTTCTTTAGATTTGCATTTAAAGTTTAAATCTTAATTAAAATATTCTTGTTTTTCTTAAAAAATATTATCTTTCTTGATTATATTTTTCTTTTCCATTTCTACAAATCATTCACATTTAAGTTGCAAAATCTTTTTTTGTAATTAACGGGGAGTATTCATTGTTCCCATATATTTGCCAAACTTTGACTCTAAAACATGCAAGATTTCATGTAATCAATTCATTAAAATATATTTTCCCTAGATTTTCTATTAATATATATATAGTTTGAGCTTTTTATAATTCATTATTTATAATAACATTTTATTGGAATTGATTTTTAATTTATATTATATTCTTTATAACAACATTTAATTACTATATATAGAATTAAAAGATTATTCAGGAAAATGATGCTATTATAAAACAATCACTATAACGATCAAATTTCCTTTAGAGTCAATTTCTAATCATATGTTATTATATTACTATGTTTTCTATAATAACATTTTGTTATATAAAATAAAAAATATCTAGAGAAACGAAGTTCTTGGTGAGTGATTTTTTTTTTTTTATAATTCATTATTTATAATAACATTTTATTGGAATCGATTTTTAATTTTATATTATATTCTTTATAACAATATTTTACTATACATAGAATTAAAAAATTATTTAGGCATATGATGCTATTATAAAACAATCACTATAACGACCAAATTTCCTTTAGAATCAACTTTTAATCATATATTATTATATGACTATATTTTCTATAATAACAATTCGTTATATTAAATAAAAAATATCTAGACAAATGAAATTCTTGGTGAGAGATTTTACGAGGAATGTTCAGTGTTCCCTTATAAATAGCCAATCTTGACTTCATGACTTGCAAGATTTCATGTAATCAATTGATTGAAATTCAAAAAAAAATAAAAAAATCCCCTAAACCTTAGATTTTCTATAATTCCTCTTCAATTTTCCAATATTTGGGGGTTTTCCAAAAAAAAAATAGTATTTTCTGTATCTTAATAGAATCATAGTCTTAGTGGCAGATAGATTTTGTTTACATATATATGGTCTTTTAACACTTTTTTTATAATTGTCATTTCTTGCAACAATTTTTTACTATAATAGTAAAATTCTTTTTTGAATCGATTTTTAATATATATTCTCTATAAAAATATTTCACTATAGCAATTAAAAAGTTTCTCGACAAGTTAACTGCTTGTTATAGAAAGATCATTAGTTTCCCTTGCCATCAACTTTTAAATCTCATGTAATTATATATTTTCTATAATAGTATTTTGTTATAACAATCAAAAAATATTCTCATATAATTAAATACTCAATCTTGACTTGCTTGATTTCATGTAAACAATTGATTGAAATTCAATTATTATTATTTTCCCCTAAAACCATAGATTTTCTCTAATTCCTCTTAAATTTTCCATTTGGGGTTTTACCAAAAAAAAAAAAAAAATCAGAATTTTCTGTATCTTTTGAGAATGATAGTCTATGTGCTGGATGGATTTTCTTTCCATATATAGATACCCTTTTGGCTTTTACGTAAAAGAATCATACTCCCTATGTTTTAATTTATTTTGACACATAAAAATAAGATTTTTGAATCTTATAATTTTAAATTAAAAATACTTAAAATATACTAAATGTCTTTTAATATTATTGTCTTGCACATATTACTTGGAAAATTATAACTAAAGAATTGCCAAAAACTGAAAAGATACATAGAATATACTAAATGTCTTTTAATAGTTTTGTCTTACACATACTACGTGAAAAACTGTAATTCAAGAATTACCAAAAAATGAAAAAAGATATTTCTTTAAAACAAACTAAAAAAGAAATAACACAAACAAATTTTAAAAAAAAAAGTATTATAAACTCTCATCATTCTGAAAAAGATGAATCTTTAAATATCCAATCTTGACTTCATGACCTGCTAGATTTGATATAATCAATTGACTGAAATTCAATTTTTCCCCCCTAAAACCTTAAATTTTCCATTTGGGGTTTTACCAAAAAAAAAAAAAAAAAAACTCAGATTTTTCTGTATCTTTGTAAAAATCATAATATTTTGTGCTGGATGGATTTTCTTTCCATATATAGCTACCCTTTTAGCTTTAATATAAATTTTGCTCAACATTTGATGTTCAAGAACAAAAAATGGCTAATATTAGAGCATCAAAAAAGATGAATGAGAAAAAAAAAATCCCACAAAGAGGACTTGGTGTTGCTCAACTTGAGAGGATTAGATTAGAGGAACAGCATAAAAAAGATTCAATTTTTCAAACAATTCAATGCCCCAAATCTATACCAACATCATCAAGAATCGATTTTTCTTCAAAATATTGTGTCTTTACACCAAATCAATCAACCCCTTTTCTTGAAAATTGCTCTAAATTGTGGAGTGGTGAGTATAGTCAAAAAGGTGATCATCATGGCGTAGTTTTTGGGCATAATTTGAACTTTCCTAGTGTCCTGCAACAAAGATGTCAACAGTATCAGAAAACTTCTACTTCTACATCAATTGTAAGTCAACTTCGTTGAGTTTTTAAGTATTCCTTCGTATTTAACCAGAAGGGAGCCTTGGCGTAACATAAGGTTATTTGTCATGTGACGTGGATGTCACAAATTCGAGATGTGGAAACAATCTCTTGCAGAAATGCAAGGTAAGATTGTGTATAATAAACCCTTGTATGTGACCTGGAAGTCACAGATTCGAGAGGTGGAAACAATCTCTTATAGAAATGTAGGGTAAGATTGTGTATAATAGACCTTAGTATGTGACCTGGAGGTCACAGATTCGAGATGTGGAAACAATCTCTTGCAGAAATACAGGGTAAGACTGTGCATAATAGACCCTTGTGTTCCGGTCCTTTTAAGGACCTGCATATAGCGGAACCTTAGTGCACCGGACACCCTTCACATATACTTAACGAGAAGTCTCATGTTAGATTCTTGGTTGCTTGTGTTTGAATTGCTGAGGAAAATTGTTTTTTTTTTTTGTGGAAATTGTAGGTGAATATCTCCTCAGGGATTTCATCATCGTCATCATCTGCACAAAGTTTTCAGATGGAGCCCCCTTCAAACCAAAGTTATTATGGCTGTAAATGTTTACCTCATTTGCCTGAAGAAGTTAAGGTATTTCTATTAGTTTGCTTGATAAAAATGAATAAATCCCCTTTGTTGCCATAAACTAATACTCCCTCCGTCTCAATTTATTTGTCTTACGTACTATTTGTGTGTTTGATCCCCTGGTTCCAAGATAATGGCCAAAAAGAGTATCTTATATAGCTAGAATAACAAAAAAAAAAATGGTATTATGTGTATGCTCATAATTTTGATGTCTATTTTTCTGAATAGCTGTATTTTGGTTTGTTGGTGATGCAATATAGATGGCCAGGGTGAAGAGGCCCTATCCGTTCTCTCCAGAATACCCGCCTGTCCCTTCGTTTCAATGCAAAAAGTGCTGTGTTGCCCCTGTATCCAGATCACACGAATCCACTTCCAGCAGCAATGAGTGCTCAATCAATGTAGAAGAGGGAAATGTGTTTAAAAGGTTCTATATCTTACCTGAAAATCGCTTAATCTTAATACTCGTGAGGCTTATAATTAGTCATTTGGCTTTTTTACAGAGAAGTTGTGTCAAAGTCGAGAGCTTTGTCAGAGTCTGAACCATTGATTTCACTAAGAGAAACTAAAGCTCTCAATGGAGATTTTCTCAGATTAGCTCCTCCAGCAGCAGCTTTGCCACATTTAGGAGCAGTAAATCGGTGTTCTTTAACTGATTCAGCCCCACAATGCCTTCAGCTATTCGACTATGTTCCCTCTCGGGTGAGACTAAAAGGACTTCAGCATTTATATTCTTGTTCATATACACTTCTTTTTGAACTCGGTTTCACTACCTTCCGAACATGTTTAATCTACAGGTTGCTGCTGCAGAGCATACCTCGCCTTTAGGACTAAGCATATCAGTTCAACAACCCATCCTCGGATTCTTTCCATCTGCAAAGGCGCAGATAGGTCAAGAAGGAACTCGTGGAAGTGACTTTCATACTGAAGTTGGAGGAAATGTTGATTTGGAACTAAAGTTATAGAAGTTAGTCCATGCCATATTTTTGTGATGTCCTGGTGCGTAAGACTTGCGTTTGAGGTGTGTCTGTGGGGCTTTAATTCTTTTACATGATAGAGAGTGTTGCTTTGAGTGATTGTCCTACCATTTATAGGGATAGTTTGTAGATGATTTTATATACTTGTTGGTGCATGAAAAACATTGTGAAATGTAAATCATGAGCCTCGAGGCTCCGCTTTTTAGTCTAGTTTTTAAATTTTTTCAATTGTAATAATCAACTATTTTGACAAAATATGGAGATTTGGGTTCTTCTTGATCTTGCTAGGTTCATGAACTGAGGCTGTGTTGCAAATTTTGGACCTAAATGTTTGCCGTGAATTGTGTGACCATCTCATATAAAAGTAAAAGTCGTTAGAGAAACACACTATTACTTACTTAATTATGTCTGCAATACACGGGGAGTCTTATCGCTCTAGAGAAACTCCCTACGCTCTTAATGAGAGGTTCAGCTAGTATTCCTAATATTACTATTCCAATTACCAGAAGAAGGATGGCCTTTATCCATGCAATTGCAGATCTATCGTCTCCTTCTGCAGAAGCTTTTCCGTCGATTCCCAATTCTTCTGCATATCACAAATCATTTCATTATACAGTTAGGCCTCTCTATAACCATCATCTTTTATAACAACATTGCACTATAACGGACAATTTTTTTGGGAATCAATTTTTCATGTTAGGTTATATTATGACATAAAATGTAGACCCAACACTCAAACATAGCCTTAGTTGACAAGTAAGCACTTCAACTTTACTCTATGTATTATGCCTTATATTATATTATTAGTTTCTGGGCACGTGAATTGCATGTGTACCCCATGTTATTGTATAAATATTTTAAAATAATACAAATTAGTTATAGTAGATTTGAAATGCAAGTTTAAACTGATGAATGGTGAGCTTACTGATGAATGGTGAGCTTAGTCAACCGACTTAATTGTTGAGCATAAGATGATTAGATATTATCTTGAATAATTAAATTTAGTGGTAAAACTGTAATCATATTCAACTTTATATTGCAACGACATATAGTTTATATGTGAATATAAGTGACATCGGCTAGCTAGAAATGCTTTACATCTAGTAACTTTTTACGGTGTTTCTTTAAGAAATTGTAGTCTCATTTTTTTTTGGTAAAATGATCATACAATGTTGTTTTAGAGATGTTTGACAGTATATGTTCTTATACTGATCATTAATAGATTATAAGACATATTCATGGACTATAGACTCTGAAGCAACATACATTCATCTTTTTTCTTACTTGGTAGATATCATCTTTGGACTCCGGTGATAAATGAGAATGATGTCCTACATCGTGTAGACACTAGGAGAATCCGGTAACAAATTCCTCCACACTGATCATCTAGTCTCCACTCACATCAAACTGTTTGATGATTCTGTCTATCTTTTCATCAGCATCCAAAGGTGCAGGACCAAATTTGCTATTTCATATCAGTTCTTTCCATTCAGTACGTGAAATGACATTATCTTTGTTGTGATCAATGCTTTCAAATAACCTGTAATGCAGCAATTAAAATTACTCTAAATATTTACAATCTTAATATGCCATTTTTCAACCAACTGATAATCTATGTTGCTCGGACTCTCCAAAAATGATGTTGCACCCTTTTCGGATCTTTCAAAATGCACTACTTTTGGATGATCCGACATGCACCTGAAAGAATTTTTCAAAGAGTACAAGAAACATACTTGATCATCAAAAGCAGTTACTTTTTAATTGCAGAAATATTTGGTTTCACATCTTCTGTGTATAGAGTTCCTACTGCAGTGTTTTCGACATGTTGAAAAATATCTGAGAAAATATGTTTCGTCTTTTCGTGTTCTTTCCTTTTCTTTTTGAGCCAAGGCTGCAGAATCTGCATAATACAAAGTGGAATTTACTACTCTTTTATATCTTATCGACTTCTAAAAAGGGTAGCTTGGTGCACGAAGCATTCCGTGTTCACACAGGGTCCGGGTAAGGGCCGCACCTCAAGGGGGTGTGATGTACACAGTCTACCTACCCTAACACAAGCATCAGTCATGGCTTCTACGGCTCGAATTCGTGACCTGTATGCTAAGATGCTCGAACTCTCCAAAAAGGATGTTGCATCAGATCCTCCAAAAATGCACTATTTTAGAGGATCTGACACGCAACCATCGACATTAAGAGTTCGAGCAACATAGACTATAGTTCATTGAAGGAGAATTATACCCTTGCCTCAAGGCTCCACTTCTAGTTAGGAAAGTATATCTTTCAAGGATCTTATGGAATGGTATCTTTTACCCATTGCATCCTTTGTTTCATCTATTCATCTTGTGAAACCTTTGACAAATTCATCCTTATTGATCATTCCATCATCATCGAGATCAAATTCTTCCATTACCTCATCAATTTTGTAATCCTTGTCCCCATATAATTTTCTTCATCTGATTTTCATCAAAAGTTGTTTTAGCTCAGGTACTGACACAAACTTATCTCTGTCCTGATCAGCCTCTTTAATTAGCATGCATCGCGTCTATAAGAACATGTTTACTTTTTGTCAATTTTCTGTTGAATGCCCCTCAAAGTGAGAATCTTTCAATTATATAGAGAAAATAAAGATTACACATTCCTAAAGATCCGTCATTCTAGCCCTAAAGATCAGCTATTCTATCTCTACAAATCTGCTATTCAATCTCTCTAAATCTGCCTTACTATCCCTCCAAATCAGCTATTCTATCAAAATATTTATTCCTTTGATTCTACAACAAATGTATATGATCATGCTAATTTATATCACTATATAATTACATTAATATATACAATCATTTAGTTTTCCATGATGCTAACATCCCCCCTCAAATTGATGCTGGGGGATCAAGAAGCATCAATTTGCCTACTAGAAACTGATGGCATTGCCGGGTCATGAATTTTGTAAATGCATCAGCTATTTGAAGATCACTGGACACATGTGGAAGAGTGATGACTCCTTTATCTACAGATTCTTGGATATAATGACAATCTACTTCGATGTGTTTGGTCCTCTCATGAAAAACTGGATTAGTAACAATCTGAATAGTACTTGTATTGTCAATGTGGAGAGGAGTAGGATGAGATTAAGGAAATCCAATCTCAGCAAGTAATCCACGAAGCCATACAACCTCGGAGCAAGCAATAGACATGGATCGATATTCAGCTTCTGTTGAAGATTTTGACACACGATCTTACTTTTTACTCTTCCAAGATATCAATGACTCTCCAAGAAACATGCACCAACCAGAGACTGAACGATGAGTATCAGGACATCCCGCCCAATCAGAATCACTAAAAGATTAAGACAAATAGGAGAACCATTTGGAAAGAACAATCCATGAGTAGATGTTCCTAGAAGATACTGAATGATGCGACGAACAGCCACCAAGTGGAGATGACGGGGAGCTTGCATAAATTGACTAACTTGTTGAACTGCAAAAGAGATATCAGGCCGAGTAATAGTAAGGTAATTTAGACTCCCAACTAATTATCGAAATATAATTGGATCAGCAAGAAGATCGCCTACTCACGATGATACTTCATATTCAATTCCAATGGAGTATCTACGGAGGAGGAATCTTGAAGACCAGCCAAAGAAATTTTTTTAGAAACACACTTGCAGCAACATTATGAACTTCCAAACCCAAAATATAAGTCATACATCGATGTGATGTCTAATGTGAGGTAAAGGTAAGGGTTAGTAAATTATACACACGTAGCCGGACCAAGGTACAGGGTGAAATTCTCTAGATGCCAGACCAAGGATTTAGAGATACCTAACTTATCACTTTGCATGTAATACACTAGGAAAGGATTGCTATTACTAGGATTACCGCGTTATGCGCTTATGGGGAACACGTATACTCTAGTTACTTTCTCATCTTGATAACAACTAAAGTTTGAATCTTGTTCATTGATTACTTACATTATTTCATGAATTTGTTTCACAAATCCCCCCCTTTTATTACTTGTTTTCAGAAATACATTGACTAAACGAATATAATCGTTGGTTAAAGTTAAGTCTAAACCATATTCCTCGTGGGATCGGCCCCAACCTACAAGTTGGGTTCTTTACTTGATAACAATCGCTTATGCTACTTTAAGGAGGTATAATTTGAGTGTATCAAATTTTGGCGCCGCTGCCGGGGAATTTTGGCTTTTAGATTAAATTTAACTACATTAATGAACTTTAGTCAAATATTTCCTAATTTTACTTTTTTTTTTGTTGTTTTTGTTTCTCTCAGGTTCCTACTCTAGTGTATGCCCAGTACACGGAGCCAAGGTGAACCACTTATTCCCTACAATCCAGAACTGAACAGAACTTTGCGGAGAACGAATAATCAAGGAATTCCAGTTAATCTGATGGTTTTGGGTTACAGCCTCCGAGGGTTGTGATGAGAATAACCAGGTTCAAGTTGAGAATTTACTGAGAGATGCAGTAAGGGTACAGGATACACCAGGACCAAGACTGCGTGATAACTATAGAGTCAACTTTAATGCTGCTAAATCTGAAGGACCTCTTCTCCTACCCCCTCTACCTCTAGGGCATACATTTGTGGTGACTAGCAGTTTGATGCAGATGCTTACAGCGAGGGGCTTGTTTGTTGGTTTGGCATCGGAAGACTCACATGCCCACATAACCAAGCTAAGGAGTGTTTGCAAAAGTTGTGTGGATCGACCGGACTTAGACATAGATGTCATTGGATTGCGAGTATTCCCTCTATCATTGACTGGCGATGCTGCTCTGTGGTTTAATGAGCTTCCTTATAACTCAATCTACACATGGGGACAACTGACTGATGTGTTCCTAGCAACCTATTCTTTCCAATGTCTAAGAAACTGAACCACAAAGATAAACTCAATAATTTTGTAGCACTACCTGGAGAGTCTGTGAGTAGTTTTTGGGACAGGTTCACTGCTTTCAAAATGGGTGTTTCAAATCACCGTATTGATGATAAGTCGCTGAAGGAATATTTCTACCGAGGTCAAGATGACAATAGTAAGGCAATGCTCGATACTATTACTGGAGATTCATATGGTGAGTGCACTTTTGAGAAGATTGTGGAGAAATTGGAGAAGATATCTCGAAACAATAAAGCTTGGAGCACTAGAAAGTCAGATACTGGGAGAAACACATTTGTCGTTCAAACTACAAACAACCAGTCTGCAAATGAGATTCATGAAGGAATGGCTCAGATAAGGACCGAACTAGGGTTAGTGTTGAAGCATGTGAGTAGAGGTGCAGAGAAATTAAATGCTGTGAATTATTTGACTAGAAATCCACCACCGATTGAGGAGTGTTACTATGAAGAGGATACTTATGTGGTGAATGATCAGATGGGGGGTTTCCAAACCAACGCCCAAGGTTCCAATACAGATAATTGGCTCCAAGGTCAAGGAAACCAAGGTCGTAACTATGGCAACTACAACCGAGAGGGTCATTATGTCTGGGATGGGAACTACAATCGCGACAACAACTACAATCGGAACAACTATGGCAACAAAAACGACCAGGTTGGGCCTTATGTCCTTTCTTAAAATTGGAAATCTAGTAATAGGGAAGCTGGAGGTAATATATCACGTATTGAGGATATGATGTAGAAGATCATGAAGAGGTTTGATGCGACCGATGAGAATGTGAAGGAGATGCGCACTGAGTTGTCTAGAATTGTCCAGAAAGTTGATGCCCATGTAGTGTCGATAAAGCAGCTTGAGCAGCAGTTTAGTCAGTTGTCTGCTACCGTTAATATACGCCAGCCGAGCACGTTGCCCAACAACACCATCCAGAGTCCAAAGAATAATGGGCATTGTATGGCAATCACGACTCGCAGAGGAAAGTATACTATTGTCCCCCCATGCCATCCAATGTAGAAAAAGGTGATGATGAGATTGAGGTGACTGGAGAGTCCAAGAATGCTACAGAGAAGAAAGTGGAGAAAACCCAAAAGGTCGTCCCCATACCTAGACCTCCACCTCCTTTCTCACAGAGGTTAGTGAAGAAGACTGGAGAAGGCAAATACCACAGGTTTGTTAGTCTGTTGAAGCAGCTTTCCATCAATGTGTCGTTGATAGAATCTTTGGAGCAAATGCATGAGTATACGAAGTTTATGAAGGACTTGGTAACTAAAAAGCGGGCCGTGAGTTTTGAAGATGATGATTAGTTGCAACATTGTAGTGTTATTGCTACAAGGTCCCTTGTGTAGAAAAAGGAAGATCCTGGTGCTTTCACTATTCCTTGCACTATTGGGTTACTACATTTTGAAAGGCGTTGTGCGATTTGGGTGCTAGTATCAATCTGATGTCATTGTCTATTTACAAGAAGTTGGGTTTAGGATCTTCAAAACCAACTGTGATGCGTTTACTTATGGCTGATAGAACTGTGAAAAAGCACATTGGAGTGCTTCAAAATGTCCTTGTGAAAGTGGGGTCGTTCATTTTTCCAGCAGACTTCGTTATATTTGATTGCGAGGTTGACTTTGAGGTCCCCATCATCTTAGGGAGACCATTCCTTGCTACTGGGCGTGCCTTAGTTGATATGGAGAGAGGGTAGATGAAGTTTCGACTGAATAAGGAGGAGGTGACATTTAACGTCTATAAGTCTATGAAGCAGGAAAGTGATCTTAAATCAGTATCGGTGGTGAGTCATAATTTCGGAAGAGATGCTAAAGTGTTTAGTAAGGAGAAGTTAGGTGCAGCCTTGTACACGGAGAAGAAGCGCAATGCTCAAAAGACAGAAAAGCGCAAACTAGCTCCTAGTGATTCGTTGTTGTTGTATAAATCAATGTTGTGCTGTTTTCTGGGCAGATCTAAGTCTCCGTAGACTGGACCATTCAGAGTGACCCAAGTGTCTACACATGGAATGGTTGAGCTCGAGAAAAGGAATGGGACAAGGTTCAAAGCCGACCAACGGAGGATAAAGAGCTACATGGAAAATTTTGAGAGTGTAAATGTGGTGATAGAGGCATGGCATCTTGATGAAGTCTGAGTAATCAAGGGGCCTGCGTCATGCCGCAACATTAAATCAATCGCTTCTTGGGAGGCAACCCAAGATGTAAAATCTAGCCAACTATAGGTTTTTCTTTTCGATTTAGGAGTTTTCTTTATTTATTTGAATTTTTTTAACCCTTTAGATAGGTGTTTTATTTTCTGTATTAGTACTGGCTAGATATAACATAGGGTTCGTGTCTAAAAAGTGTCTAGAAAATGTAAAAAAAAAGGCCTAACGGTTGCTACATGTACAGGGATGAAAAGCCAAATCTATAGAAAAAGGACTATGCAGAGGTCTATGGACCCCATCGACGTCAATCCACGGACCGTGAATGGTGTCCGTAAATCCCAGGTATGTATCCTAAATTTGTCCAAGTGTTAGTGCCTTTAGCAACGTGAGCACTACGGATGGTGCAGCAAGAGTTGATCTTAGCACTACTGATGGTGCTGAGATGAGAGATGCGGGCACTACTGAGAGTGACCCAAGTGTTGATCCAGTGGGCTTCGGGAAATCAGACCCACCCGCTTGTTGATAGTTCATCGGCGCTATGCGCCACAGGTTTGCTTCACCCAATCAATTACTTTGTACTGTTTTTATGTGCATTGGGAACAATTGCACCTTATTTTTTTGTTGGGGGTGGGGTAAATGGATTGTGAGTGATAGGGTGAAGTCTGAGTAACCTAACTCATAATCCTCTCTTGGGGTTTTCTTGCCTGTGTTTTTTTTCCTCAAGAGACTGCTTAATTTCTGTTGAACTGACATGTGTTAGGATTGTATGTGTAGAAGCATGGGAAAGAACGAAGCATGATGGCAAAAGCTTCTTTTTAAAAATAAAATAGAAATAAAAATGATACCCATCCAAAATTTGTGATATGTGCTAAAATATGTAGACGAGAATAAGTTGAATGTGTTGGCAATGAGTATGACATGATAATGAACCAACTTGATGGCATGACTTAAGCTAAAACTTGAACTGGGTAATCTGATAATCTGATAATAAAACTATGTGCCAAGAGTGTGAGAATAGTTGATTATTCAAACAGTTTTTATGCCAATCTAGAACTTGTCTGGTTAGTCCTACTAAGACAATCTACTCTAGAGGCTAGGAAGTGATCATAGGCCCTTGTTCTGATAAGTCCGCAAATTGCCTAAAAAGAATCCAACCAAATGAAATAAATGCTCCCTTTGATCCAAATGCTTTGAGCCTAAATTAGACCATTTCTTTCTAACCCCTAACCCACCTTCCTATAATCTACTGTATTGACCTCGGTCCCTCCTTGGACATGTGCACCTCGACTTAGGCCAAAAGTCTAAGTCAAGGGTGGCTAATGCAAAAAGTGACCTCAATCTTGGCCCTGATCCGACATCGGGTATTGTGTACCTCAACCAATGGAAAATCCATAAGTTGAGGATGGCTATGAAAGAGGAAACCAAAAGAAAAATGGGTATGAAAAGAGTTTGGTGTTGAAAAAGAGAAAAAGAAAAGAGATGAGAGGATGTGACTTGTTGAAAGCTAAAGAAAAGAGTAAAATGCAAGAAAAAGAAGAAAGTGAAAAAATAAAGAGCTACAAAGTCTAAAGTCACATCCATGGTTAAAGAGAATCAAGGGAAAGAAGGTAAAACGGTAGGAAGTCAAAAATATGGCAAACAGAGGTAGAAAGCCTAATTTAATGTTAAGGAGGGCAGAAAGTCACTAAAGAGTAACCATCCTGACCCTGAGCCTACGTTACAAGCCAAGAAAGTTCTATAGTGATCCTAGAAACTAGTTTGGAGAGTCTAAGTAGTGAAAATAAGGGCAAGCCTATGGTATTGAGCGCTAACTGTACTTGAAGTTACTTTTGAGTGTGAGTGTTGAATGAATCCTTGTACTCAAAATCATTTTCATTGTGTGAAAAAGGGATTTTGTTTGAAGTAAGGGCACTAGTTGCATTGTCAGAAACTTGGTACCTTGATGATAGTAAAACAGTGTATGTAATATGTTGACTGGTCGATCTTTGTCATGTTTTGATCCACATTGTCGGAAAGTTAGTACCTTGGTGATAGTAAAACAGTGTATGTTATATGTTGACTGGTTGATCTTTGTCATGTTTTGATCCGCACAAGTTAGCTTGTTGAGTCTGAGAGAAAATATTTGCACCCAAAAAGAGAGTCAGAGTAGAGAGCCATGTGATTGGTTGTGCTTGAAATGCTTGCTTCTATACAAGTGTCGTTTAGAGTCTTAGTACGTCGCTTGAGGACAAACAACGAATTTAAGTTGAGGTGTGCGAAGGAAGCAAATGCACAAAACAAACACAACCAAATGTATGAAAGTCACTATAGTTAGGATTTTGGTGATAAAGACGAAAATATGGAGACTCAAGATTTAGCACTTTAGATGGCAATCTATTAATTAAATAGACAGCAGTAGAGAAAGCTTCCACCCAATATTTAGATGGTACAGAGGACTCAATCAATAAAGTACGAGTGACATCTAAAAGATGACGATTTTTTCGTTCAGAAACTCCATTTTGTTGTGGTGTATATGGGCAAGAGTGTTGTGAGACAATTCCTTTGTCAAGCAAGAATTTTTTGAATTCATAAGACATATATTCTCCACCAGAATCAGATCTTAATAATTTGATGCATGTAGAAAATTGAGTCTCAATGTAAGCCAAAAATGTCTTGAACATGGAAAATACCTCAGACTTGGATCGAAGAAAATACACCCATGTAAACCGACTATAATCATCTATGAATGTCATAAAGTATTTGAAATGAGCATGAGAAATAATTGGTGAAATGCCCCAAACATCACTATGAATGACATCAAAACACTTTGTAGCACGACTACCAAAATTAGGAAAAGGAAGAGTTTTACTTTTGCCTAATTTACAAGTAGAACAATCAATGGAAGCAGCTGAAAATGGATTTTTATTTCCCAATAAACCAGAATTTGATAAATGAGACAATACAATAGAATTTGGATGTCCTAAATGCTTATGTCAAACCTCAATCTTACTAGCAGTAGAAGTACAAGCAAAAGATAGAACATGAGGAATGGAAAAGTGTATAGGAAACAATCGTCCAACTTTAGGCTCCTTCGCGATTATCGTCCCCTACACCTGATTCTGCACAAGAAAGTCATTACGAGAAAAATTCACATCACAATTGTTATCTACCAATTGTCCAACTGAAATAAGACTAGTTGAGAGCTTTGGTGAAACAAAAACATTCTTGAAAGTTGGAGTAATGTCTCCAACCTTGGTAATGGGTAAATTACTACCATTGGCAATCTGTATTTGTGATAGACCTTGATACTTACGAACATTTTTTAGGATGCTCGTTGAGTTGGCCATATGATTGGAAGCACCTGAATCAACAATCCAAAAATTAGATGAAACATCATTACCTTGTAATCCCAATGCTGAAAAGGCTGACACGATCATTTGTTGTACCATTTCAGGAGTAAGAACTTGTCCTGAAGATGAGTTATCATTAGTGAAACCATTTATCCCAACTTGAAAAGCATTGATCCTACGATTTTGAGGGCGCGTAGGACACTTTTTGATAATGTGTCCTTGTTGTTTACAATAATTACAGAACTTCTTCCTACAATTGCTAGCAATATGACCGTATTCCTTGCAATTGTAGCATTGAGTTCTACTCATATCCCTGCCCTTTCCTTTACCTTGAGCAGCAAATGCAACAGTGACACCATTTTCTTTATAGAAAGCATTTTGTGTAACAAGACGTTGCTCTTCACGAAGTAATTCCCTAAAGCAAACATCCAAAGATTCATCAAGTTAGAGTGAACACTCTTAAAGTCGGAGCGTAATTTCATAAAAAAAATGGTCTCGCTTGCTTTGCTCATGAGCTGCTTGAATCACTGATAGAGATTCAGTAGGTATTTTGGCATATACAATATCTGTAAATTCAGCGCATAAGTTCTGAAATCCAGAAAAATAATCCTGAACAGAAAGACCTCATTGAGAGTAATTAGCAATTTCATACTCTAACTGAAAGCATCTTGCGCTATTATCTTGGTTGTAAACCTTTTGTAAGTAATCCCACATCACCTTAGCTGTCTTATACGGCCTGAGATTAAGAACAATAAAAGGGTCAATTGACCCTAGAATCCATGTCATCACCCGAGCATCTTTAATCTTCCATTCACCTAGCTTTGTTGCATCAGTAGGAGCAGGATCGCTTCCATCTATATGGCTCCATAGTTCTTTGCCGGTGACAAAAAACTGAAATTGAAACACCCAAGAAGAATATTTTTTTCCAGTGAAACGAACACTGAAGGATTCAAAGTGATGTGAATTCATGTTTTTGAATAGCTATGAAAACTACAAAGACTCAAGAAAGCAACTAGAATGACCAAGAACAAAATTCCCAGGTGGTAAGACTGATTGTCGATGAACAGTCAACAAAAAACCAAGATTTTCAAAAAAAAAATTAGAAGGAACCACATATGACTCTATGAAACAAGACAGCCAAGAGAAGGCTCTAATACCATGTCAATTTTCTGCTGAATGCCACTCAAAGTGAGAGTCTTTCCATTATATAGAGAAAATAAAGATTACATATCCCTAAAGATCCGTCATTCTATCCCTAAAGATCATCTATTCTATCTCTACAAATCTGCTATTCAATCCCTCTAAATCTGCCCTGCTATCCCTCCAAATCAGCTATTTTATCACAATATTTATTCCTTTGATTCTACAACAAATGTATATGATCATGCTAATTTATATCACTATATAATTACATTAATATATACAATCATTTAGTTTTCCATCATGCTAACACTTTTTGCATGTTATGTACTGAAATTCCCACTTATGTTGCTCGGACACTCAAAATGTTGCCACATCTGTGATGGTCCTCCCAAAATGCACTATTTTTGAAGGATCCAACACGCATCCGACAAGCATTTTTGAAGAATTCAAGCAATATAGGTAATTCCAACTATGAGATTTATGAGCAAAAAATAGAATTAAAAAAATATTACTTTGATATAGGAGGTAGATTAGGTGCACTGTCTTCTCGGAGGAGTTTCTCTATGGTATGTTCCTGCACATGTTTTAGTATATCTACAAAATGCTCATGCTTTATATATTCTAGCCTCCTCTTCTGAATCCATGACTGGAATATCTGTAGAATTACTTGTGGTTTTCAGAAGGCTTGCAGTTTTAGCATATTAAGATCACAACAAATCATCAATAGGGGCACGCAAGAAGATTCGTTTGGAAATTACATTGTATATATAATGTCGAATTATTTTATATATGTATATATAATAGATATTGAATTCCCTTGGCTTCTTCATGTGTACACTCCAACTTCGCCTCAATGGCAAGTAAGTACTCCAACTTTGGAAGTGCACATTTAGACGCCTCAACTTGGTCTCAACAAGCAACTAAATGGCTAACATTTAGACGCCTCAACTTTGGAAGTGCTGATGTGGCACAAAATTTTTGGAGGTGTCTAGTTGATCATTTTGTAAGTTGGAATGTTTAACTGACACAATGGAGACGAGTTGAGGTGTCTAGATGTGCATACTCAAAGTTGAAGTGTTTACTAGCGGCCAAGTTTGAGTGTTTGTTTAAGTATTATGCCCTTCTTTATATTTTGAATTCCGTTAGTGAAATGCATCGATATAAAGATTTTGAGTTACATTGGTAAAAAAAGTAAGACAGTAGGAGTAGAATGGAAACCACAAGTCATAGAATGGGACTGCAGATTGTGAATGGAATCACAGATAGAACCATTCCGCTGTAATATTCATAAATTAAAGATATGTAGAATGTACTAAAAATATCTTTTAATCTTGTTATCTTAAACATTTTTGGTGGAAAACTGAAATTAAAGAATTACCAAAAAAGAAAAGAGACATTTTTTTAAAAAAAAAGACTAAAACAGGAAAGTAAGTAAACCATGCACATCTAGATGGATTTTCTTTCCATATATAGATACCCCTTTGGCTTTACTATAAATTTTGCTCAACATTTGATGTTCAAGAACAAAAAATGGCTAATATTAGAGCATCAAAAAAGATGAATGAGAAAAAAAAGTCCCACAAAGAGTACTTGGTATTGCTCAACTTGAGAGGATTAGATTAGAGGAACAACATAAAAAAGATTCAATCTTTCAAACAATTCAATGCCCCGAATTCATACCAACATCATCAAGAATTGATTTTTCTTCAAAAGATTGTGTCTTTAAACCAAATCAATCTGCCCCATTTCTTGAAAATTGCTCTAAATTGTGGAGTGGTGAGTATAGTCAAGGTGTGAATCAAAAAGTTGATCATCATGCAGTCGTTTTTGTTGGGCATAATTTGAACTCTCCTAGTGTGCTGCAACAAAGATGTCAAAAGTATCAGAAAACTAGTTCTACATCACTTGTAAGTCAGCTTCATTGAGTTTTAAGTACTCCTTCATGATATTTAACCAGAAATGCAGGGTAAGGTTGTTAACAATAGACCCTTGTGGAACACCTCTTTTCGGGATCCATACATCACGTAAATAAACATTTGGAGCTATATATATATATATATATATATATATATATATATATATATATATGTATGTATGTATTGGGGAGTTATTTGTTGTTGCTACTTGTTCTCTTCTTAATTGTTTTCAACATGGCTTCTTCGTTATTGTATTTGCATTTGATACTTGATTTTTGATATGTTTACTCGAGCTGAGGGTCTATCGAAAACAACCTCTCTATGTGTACACATCAAGAGAGTACTATGTGTGTTTGATCCCCTGGTTCCAAGATAATTGCCAAAAAGAGCATCTTATGTAGCTAAAATAACAAAAAAATGGTATTTGATGTCTATTTTTCTGAATAGCTATATTTTGGTTTGTTGGTGATGTTATAAAGATGGCCGGCGTGAAGAGGCCCTATCCGTTCGAAATTGTGTCAAATTCAAGAGCTTTGTCTGAGTCAAAACCATCGATTTTAGCGAGAGAAACTAATCCTCTCAATGGAAATTTTCTCAGCTTAGCTCCTCCAGCAGCAGATTCGCCATATTTAGAAGCAGTAACTCAATGTTCTTTAACTAATTCAGCCCCAAAATGCCTTCAGCTATTCGACTATGTTCCCTCTCGGGTGAGGCTAAAGGACTTTAACGTTTATATTCTTGTGCATGTACTGTGCTTTTTTTATCTCGATTTCGCTACCTTCCGGAATGTGTTTAATCTACAGGTAGCTGCTGCAGAGGATACACCTCCTTCAGGTCTAAGCATATCAGTTCAACAACCCATCCTCGGATTGTCCCCATCTGCAAAGGTGCAGATTGATCGAGAAGGAACTCGTGGAAGTGACTTTCATACTGAAGTAGAAGGAAGTGTTGATTTGGAACTGAAGCTATAAAAGCTGGTCCATTCCATATGTTAGTGATGTCCTGGTGAGTAAGGCTCGCGTTAGAGGTGTGTCCATGGGGCTTTAATTCTTTTACATGATAGAGAACGTTGCTTCGAGTGATTGTCATATCATTTATAGGGATAGTTTGTAGATAACTTCATATGCATGTTGGTGCATGAAAAACAATGTGAAATGTGAATCACAGAAGAGAAGTTTACATTAGCCTCGAGGCTTAGTTGAGTTTTTAAATTTTTCAGTTGTAATAATCAACTATTTCGACAAAATATGGAGATTGGGTTCTGCTTGATCTTGCTAGGTTCAAGTATTAGGGCTGTGTTGCAAATTTTGGACCTAAATGCTTATTTCAAATTTTGTGACCATCTCATCTTTATAATAATATTTCACTGTAATGATCAATTTTTCATTAAAACCAATTTTTATTCTTATGTTTCATATATGTTCTCTATGGCAACATTTGTTGTAGCAACCAAAATATATCAAGACAAACGATGTTGTTATAAATAGGTCACTATAACAACCAAATTTCCTTCGGAGTTAACATTTAATCTTATGTTATATTACTATGTTTTCAGTAATAACATTTCGGTGTATTTAACCAAAAAATATTTGAACAAACAACATTTAATCTTATGGTCATTGTTAATTCCCTTATAAATAGCCAATCTTCACTTCATGACCTGCAAGATTTCATGTAATGAATTGATTGAAATTCAACTTTTTCCCCCCTAAAACCTTAGATTTTCTTTAATGCCTCTTACATATTCCATTTGGAGTTTTACCAAAAAAAACTCAGATTTTTCCTGTATCTTTGAAAAATTATAATCTTTTGTGTTGGATGGATTTTCTTTCCATATATAGAGGAACATAATAAAAAATTCAATTTTTCAAACAATTCAATGCCCCAAATTCATACCAACATCATCAAGAATTGATTTTTCTTTAAAAGATTGTGTCTTTACACCAAATCAATCTGCCCCTTTTCTTGAAACTTACTCTAAATTGTGGAGTGGTGAGTATAGTCAAAAAGTTGATCATCATGGTGTAGTTTTTGGGCATAATTTGAACTTTACTAGAGTAAGTCAGCTTCATTGAGTTTTTAGTATTCCTTCATGCTTAACGAGAATAGGAGCCTGGCATAACCTAAATTTGTTATGTGACTGTGAAACAGCCTCTTGCAGAAATGCAGAGTAAGGTTGTGTACAATAGACCCTTGTGATCGGGCCTTTTTCCAGACTTGCGCATAGTGGATCTTAATGCCCCGAGCTGCCCTTCATATATACTTAACTAGGGGGTCTCGAGTTCGAGCTCTGGCTATGAAATCACCCTTGTTAGGGAGTTTTTAACTTGCCAATGTGGGACTTTTTTGGCGTGAATCTGAATTTGTTCGAATCCCAATTTGGATACCAGACACCTGGAGGGATTCCAAAAAAAAAAGGAGAAAAATGTCATCTTCATTAAACATTTGGAGCTATATGTATTGGGCTTTTATTTATTGTTGCTGCTTGTTCTCTTCTTAATTGTTCTTCAACAACATGGCTTCTTCACTACTGTATTTGCTTTACATACTTGATTTTTAATACTCGAGTCGAGCGTCTGTCGGAAACAGTCTATCTACCTCACAAGGTAGGGGGTAAGTCTGCTACATATACATCACCCTCCACAAACCTCCCTTGTGAAATTATACTAGATACATTGTTTTTGTTATATATGTATTTGGGGTTAACATGTGTATAGTTAGTTGTTTCTTGTGTTTGAATTGCGAGGAAAATTGCTTTTTTGGAAACTACAGATGGAGCTCCCTTCAAACCTAAGTTATTATGGTTGCAAATGTCTACCTCATTGGCCTGAAGAAGTCAAGGTAATTCTTTGCTTGATCAATCCGCTATATAATAGGAGACGATGAGAGGCCGAAACATAGGTTAAGTGTCTATTAAACCATGTGTTGCTTGAACTCTACAAAAATGTCACCAGGTGCGTGTAGGATCCTCCAGAAGTACTGCATTTTTTGGAGAATCTAACACAGGTGCACGACATTTTTGGAGAGTCTGAGATGTAGGAGTAAATCAAGACATACTTTATGGGTTCATCCAAACTTAGTAGATTTTACTCGGACTCTGTACATGTGTTTAGAAGATCCACTAAATAAACAACTTTTGAACCAGTAAGAAAATAGAATGTGGTAGAATAGGGAACTCGAATGCATAATGTTCAAATCCTAGATCCGCCTCTTTGGGGATGAATGAACTCTCCCACCAAAGATAGAATGCTAGGCTTCTTAGTTGTGTTTGCTTATAAATTTGATGTCTATTTTTCTGAATAGCTATATTATTTCTTCTTAATGATGTAATATAGATGGCTGGCGTGAAGAGGCCCTATCCGCTCTCTTCAGAATACACGCATGTCCCTTCATTTCAATGCAAAATGTGCTGTGTTGCCCCTGTATCCAGATCACACAGAACTGCCTCCAACAGCAACGAGTGCTCAGTCAATGTATGCCTCCCTCAGGTCTAAGCATATCAGTTCAACAGCTGATCCTCGGGTTCTTCCCATCTGCAAAGGTGCAAATTGACCTGCATACTGAAGTAGGAGGAACTGTTGATTTGGAATTGAAGCTATAGAAGTTATGTCTTCAACACGCCCTCTCACGTGCAGACTTGATTCCTTATTATGGTCAAGCATGTGATTTTTTTTTTGATAATGGGTGGTGGTGCGACTCGATTCCAAGACATCTATCTATTGTAGTGCAATTCAATGAACTGTGTGATCATCTTGTCGAAAAGCTTAAGATGTTAGGAGATGATTACACACTTCTAATCTCTTGATTGTGTCTTTAAGATGTTGACTCCCTCGGCTTCTTCCTATGTTTACTTTGTGCTATATTTTGAATCTCCTTAATGAAAATCCTGACTTGTTGTTGGGTTATGTCACTCATTAATTCAATGTGATAGTTCACAATATTTCTTGAATAACCTAGAAAGAGAACCAGTCCTTCCATTTATTACAGAAATCACAATAGAGACAATATGTTCAAGCTTTTTTGTTTAACAAAGAAGTCATAATCTAGAACGTAAACCAAAACTAAAGAGAATGGATAGAGCACGATAGCCATAAATAAAATGCATTCCTTGAATGCGATTTATGAACAATTTGATTTTAAAAAAAAAAAAAAAAAACTATACGAGGACCTCTCATAATGAGTTGGGAAGCATTACGTATATAGCGCGGTTTTTTTCACGAATATTTTCGCATTTACAAGCCAACTTTTAGAAATTACCCAACTTTTGCCCTTTTTTTCGTGTGCCCATGTTTGAGATATGTGTATTTATATTACAATAATTAAATTCATAAAGCAGTGAAAATATATGCAATAAAGTGGAGTTCTTGTGTAATGTAGGAAACATCTGTTACTTACTGGTTTAGTTAATGCTATTAAGGGAGAAAACAAAGAGTTGCATTGGAGATCACTAACAATACATAAAACGCATTCTGTGAATGCGATTTATGAACAATTTGAAATTTTTTCTGAAAAAACTATATGAGGACCTCCATAATGAGTTGGGATGCATTACGTATAGTCCCGCCGTTTATTTCACAATTAGTTTCGCAATTACGATCCAACTTTTAGTAATTACCCGACTTTTGCCCTTTTTCATGTGTATTAGCCCATGCTTGTGATATGTGTATTTATGTAAGAATAATTAAATTAATAAAGTGGTGGAAATATATGCAATAACATGGAGTTTTTGTGTAATGATAGAAAGCGTCTATTACTTACTAGTTTAGTTAATACTATTAAGAGAGAAAACAAAAGTTACATTGAAGATAACTAACAATGAATAAATGCATTTCTCGAATGCGATTTATGAACAATTTGAATTTTTTTTTAAAAATACTATATGAGGACCTCCGTAATGAGTTGGGGAAGCATTACATATAGTTCCACCATTTCTTTCATGATTATTTTCGCATTTACAAGCCAACTTGTAGAAATTACTCAACTTTCGCCCTTTTTGTGTGTACTTGCCCATGCTTGAGATATGTGTATTTATGTGAGAATAATTAAATTCATAAAGTGATGAAAATATATGCAACAAAGTGGAGTTCTTGTGTAATTATAGAAAACATCTGTTACTTACTAGTTTAGCTAGTACTATTAAGAGAGAAAACAAAGAGTTGCATTGAAGATCACAAACAATAAATAAAACACATCCGTAGATGATCTGAACTTCTAACGAAGAACCGATAGTAGCTATATGTTTTATAGGCTTTATCACATTCATATCTTTTTCCTTTTGTAGTGGTTCAACTTCTCTATGCAAGATGAAGGCTAAAGGGAGGTAACAGGTACCCGTAGAATTAGTCGAGATGCATGCAAGTTGACCTGAACATCAAGGTTATCAAAAAAAATTGCTGAAGGCTAGAGGGGTTTAGTTACCAAGTAGTATCAAAGCTTCAGGAAGGAAGCCAAGAATGTGAAATTCACTTGCACCAAATACACTATTTGGACCAAGAATCTTGAAAACTCTTTCACCTCCCATTGCCTCATAGTATTCTCCATAAAATAACAAGTACTCATACACCACAATGAGGAAAAAATGCCCTCAAATACTCTTTGAACAATGGCAAAAATCCATACATTTGTTCACACTTCTCCGTTGAATCCGTTGTATACAGACGTATGAACGATGATTTCCTTTGAATCTCATCAATGTCGTCTGAAACTATGTTGTAATAATATGGTAATGTTCGAAAACCAGTAACTTTGATGAGAGCTAATGGGTAGAGAAAAAATAAAAGCCTTAATAGATGATCAGTTCAAAACGAATGCAGTAAAAAAGGAACATAGAAAATACCATAATTTATATGCAACAGCTTAATATAAATACTAATGTATTATTATAGGCACATAGTACAGACTTAAAAGTTACACATTGAAAATATCATCACTAAGCAATCTACAGAATCAGAACCTCCGTCAATGAACCTACCTAAATAAGTCGTCTAGGTCGCCATAAGATATATCCAAATCGTACCAATGGAAAAGACCACCTGATTGTTCTGCTCGCCACAAGATATATCCAAATCGTACCAGCGGAAAGAATCACCTGATTGTTCTGCAATTAATTTAGTGCTACAGTGGAGTGAGCACGTTAGTGATATGACCGTCCTCTTCCACGACCACGCCAACTCCTACCACCTCTTCCACTGCTTCCACTATCATAGATACCTGAAAATGCCTTGTTAACCAGCTGGTGTTGCATACCACCGGCTCCTCGGCCCTTTTTTAAAGGATTATTGTTTGACCCATTTGTAGTAGCAGCCGGTCGCTTCTGACTGTGACCACAATATCATAATATTATTATACATTACTATCTTCATCAATTTGAAATACTATTGATGACTAAAATTATGCAGAATATCTATCCACATACCCTGCAACAGTAGCAGTTGAAGGACCTGAAGGCTTCACAGCTTCTTTCCATGACAAATTTGTTTTTTGATCCCCTGTAAATTTTGGTGTTTTTGTATTCAATGGCTGAAATATATATATGTGATGTCAGCTCAAGCAGACAATATGTAACATGCTGATTGTAGAGCACAAAATGCAAAATCAGCAGATTTTACCTGGGTCATTGCTAATATATTGTTGCAAGCTCGGAGCGCAAAGGTAGCATTCTGCTTTTGGGTCTTCTGCAGATTAAAGATAACAGCTAAGTTCACACCAACAGAAGGGAATAAATTGATCGCAAGGGAAGGAGAGGTGAAAGAGAAGGTAAAACTCACAATAGCATCCTTTTCTTCTTCTGTTTTAGCAGCAGCAAGTGCTTTGTTTTGATCTGCCATCCCTTGGGTTAATTTCTTGATCATAGCCCTAGCTAAATCCTCAACTATGCTTAATCTGTTTCATCAACATGAAAGACATCAACAACAACATACCCAGTGTAATCTTTTGGGGGTTTGGGGAGGGTAGAATGTACAGAGACCTTACCTCTGCCCATATGGGGCAGAGAGGTTTCCGAAAGACCCTCGGCTCAAAAGAGGAGCAGAAAAGGAAAGAAGAGAGAAAAAGAATTAGAGGCATGGATGCAAGTAAAAAGTAATATGATAGCAAGATGCTGAGAAAATGAGCAACAGCTAGTAAAACACATCGAAGAATAAGAAGCTATGCGAACACTAAATAATACTACTTATACGGAGGAGTGTAGAGGCTAGCCCCTTGCCTATCCCACCTTTAAGTGTGACACCTTGGCTACCTTCTAACCAACGCCTCACACCTCCTTACTGGAGCATCCACGCACCTCCTCTTCACATGCCCAAATCATGTTACCCTCGCTCATCATGTCCCCCACGGAATCCACTCCCACCTTATCCCGTATAACTTCGTTCTGAATCATATCTCTCATAGTATGCCCACACACCCTTCCGGACATCCTCATCTCAGCTACATACATCTTCTGGACATGGGCATACTTGACTGGCAACATGAAAGACATCATGAGCTTAAAAAGATTGAAGTGAAAACCAGCAATCACCACAATATGGCAGACTTCAGCTTCTCCTCTCTTCTGTCAGAACAGCTAAGCTCCCCTCTTTTGGCTAGCAGGAGCATGCCATGTACCACCCACATCCTCCTCCTCTTAAGTTCTTGTTATGAACAGACAAGAAAAAGAATTCCCCCCCTCCCCACCACCCCCAAGGCTCTGCCTTCTTACCAACTAGCCAGAGGAAAGAAAAGGACAGCAAGCCTTCAGTTGTCTAAATTCTGAAGCATGGCAAACCGGTACATGACTATTTTAGGGCATTCATGGGATATTCAGCCATCGTCGGGTTATATCATCAGAGAAAAGTAAGCAGACTAAACGCTGTAAAATTGCCTTGTCCGCACAATTTGTCATAGTCTGTTTATAGGGAGGGGGGGGGGGGGGGACTGCATCAAGGATGATTTCTTTGTGTTGAGCAAAATGTCATATGAAATTCTCCCTCAGGAATGATGCTACTTGACTTGATGCATATAGAGGTGTATACGCTAAAAATTAGGTGGCTTTCCACAAAGCAGAATGTTAAAATTGAAGGCCAGTATCCGATTTTTGGTTCAGCATGAATTTTCATTTCAATGATCCAGAAGCTGAAAATGTGATCAAATCTTAAATTGGCATCAACCAAGCATAGCATCTACGGCTCGAGTTATAACATCAAGGAATAGAAGAACAAGTACAAGCACCTCTCAGTAAAGTCCTTATATTGCTCCGAGAAATCCTCCCCCAGTCTATCTGATGGTTGTCCAGTGACAATCTTGTACCCACAGAGACTGTTTGTGGCATTTGGAGTCTATCAGATTCAAATGGAGAAGTGTAAGCAGGTTGATTCCATGCATCAGGTAATAATATTATCTCTCGTCAAGAAATTAAAACTCTTACCTTGTGAGCTAAATGGTGGAAGGTATACAACAGACACTCGATACACGTGTAGTTAATTTCTTCAATCTTTCTTCGAACCATATATTTCTGAGAAAAACAAGAAAGTCATTTTCATCAAGAGTTCCACAGCATTTCAATAGAGAGATCCTAATGACTGGAAACTCGGAAAATCTAGTATGACTGTAACCAACTCAGGTTGTATGAGCAGGACTTGATTAGAAGAGCGAAGATGACTAATATGCTTAAACAAATGCTGAATGGGACATGCAATTAACAAGTATGATTGACAGAAGTACAGCATACGACACTAAGCAACCAGAAAACACAGGCCACTATTTTCTGTACTGTGAGTAATTCAAGAATCATATCAAGAGCAAGAATTTATTGTATGTTCTCTGAGTACTTTTTTGTACTAAACAATATTAGAAGCATTGACATGAAGAGCAAAAGGTTAAGCAGAAATGCAGGAACGAATTTAAAATCTCCAAATCTACGCAACTCTAAGGTCAAGAAATTTTCAAAGAAAACCTTTAGTAGCTGAACTACTGATGGAAGCAGCTGTCGAGAATCCTGAGTTGTTGCACAAAGTGAGCACTCGGCGAGGTTCTTGAGCAAGTCCAACTTCCCTTGTTCCGGAAGCTGAAAAAAACAAAAGAATTGCACTTGATAACTTGAACAACGTAATTGTAAGATATGGACCAGTGAAGGATGGTTAAAAAACAAGAACATAACTCAAATATTTTTTTGGAATCCGGTAATATTTGTATTATAGTCGGTATTTAGGTAGTACTAGAAAAACCATATTGAAAGAATGAGGAAAGAAAACAAATTCTAAACAGACACCACAATCCTAAACAGACTCTAAAAACATCCATTCAGTCTCATCTGAATAAACCTTTGTACACCAAAAGCAGAATAACAATATACTGCACTTCATTTTTATTTTTTTTGATGAAGTAAGTGAGATTTCATTAAGATTTAAGGCATCCAGTAGATGCAAAGATACAAAAGGGGGGATCTGTCAGCTCAGTAAGAATAAAAAAAACTTATAGAGCTAAGGAGCTGACAAAATCCAGGTAGTGATCTAAGTTCATTACAGGGGAAAAGTTGGCCCAACTAAAAAGGTTAACCAAACAACTAGCCTTAAGCTTACAAATTGAAGTTAAAACTCCATCGAAATATCTCCTGTTTCTTTCATTCCAAATAACCCAAAAAATACAACTGGGGTCATGATCCAGATTTTCCTGATGGATCTTCTAGCTTCCATAGAGCTCCAACTAGTGTAGGCATCTCTGATATTGAAGTGCATGGACCAACTTATACCAAAAAGTACTAGGAAAATGTTCCAAAAGTGTGTTGCAAAAGGGCACTGAAGAATAAGGTGGTTGATGCTTTCTGAAGTTGACCGACACATGTAACACCTATTGACCAGTTGAATTTAAGAAATATTGTACTTTACAAGGTACACTGTAACCGGGTCAAGCTATAACATCTGTCTTCGCTTAAAAGGAGCCTCATACATTATAGGGACACTATGAATATTGTTATGCTATTTGGGAAGGAAAAAGATCTTCGCAGTTTAAAAAAAGGGGTATAAATCTCCTCATTCATTAGCCCATCAATATGAACTTTGCAAAAGTTGCTTTTTTGAATTGTATGATGCAGCTGTAAACCTAGTCAGCTAGATAAGATGCCTAAAGAATCTATGAGCACACGCTGTTCCTAGAATTCCTTAGTTTCCTTATCTTTGAACATCATAACTACTCAATGATCCCGAAAAAGACCGCCTGGCCCTCATTTCTTCTGTTTTGGCACTTCAATACATTGTTTAGTTGTCATCTAATCTAAAACACATCCTCCCTTATCAGCAAACTAAATAATTTACTATAGCTGCTGATAAGCTGTCCTACACCACATATAGAATAGTGAAAGGAACTTATGCATTCGAACCATAATGACAAAATATAAATGATTCTACAGTATCAATACATAAATCGGGTAAAAATATACAATAAAGCTCGAGGGCGAGATATTCTGAAGGAAAACCTTATGAATCTCTATTTTGAAGGAAAAATCATAGAACTAGAATCATATAAACTTTCTCAATGTTCTCCATAATTCTCCACTAAGAAAATAGATAGCAACACCCCTATTTATAATAGTACAAATACTTCGACTAGAAACTAGAAAACCTATTCCTTGAGTTGAGGGTCCTTTGGAAACAGTCTCTCTACCTCCATGAGGGAGGGGTAAGGTTAGCGTACACTCTATCCCTCCCCAGACCCCACTTGTGGCATTGCATTCCACAAGGTATGTTGTTGTTGTATAAATCCTATTTAGACATGAACTAAAAAAAAAGCAAATATGAAATCCTAAACAATTTTGGTTCTCACTCCAAACTTTGAATTAGTCTTCAACATGTTGCATTAGTTACTAAAGACTTAATGCATGTTACCCAACTATTAAGTGCATCAAATGCACTTGCTGCATTAAGAAACTAATAAATATAGGAGTTACAAGAATTACCTTGTCAAAAACAGGCATGATTTGCTTGTTCAGATAGTTGAGAAACTTACTGCCTGATGCACCCCTCTGAAGACAAATAAATGTCAAGTGAATAACTATTTGTAACAGTCATCTACATTTGACAGATAAAGGGAAAACAGCACACACCTTGAAGAAGGGAAAGGTCATTGAAAGGCACGATATGAACCTCTCGATATGATCAGCATCAGACACCTACCAGAAAGGCAAACAAGCACTTAGATTCATATCCCAAAGACAATAGGCATCAATTTTCCGGGTTTTGTTTAAAGGAAGGTTGCAGAGAACGACAAGGAGAATGTGGCCAGGAACTCCATCAGAGAAAAGGAGTGAGATACATGAGTAAGAAAATCAATCTAACTGTAGGCCTTCATTAAACCATTGAAATATTATCATCTTTGAGCACTGTGTAAAACAGTACCAAGACACCCTGTACCAGAGATTCTTCAACGAAATGGTACAATACAAAAACTTTCTGATCAAATACACCCCACCCCCCTAAAAACACTTTGTATTAGAGCCAACATACTCATTTTCCAAAAAAAAAAAAAAAAACTGTTTTCCTTTTATCCTACAACTAAAAGAGCTGGAGACATATTCAGTTCAAGATTCATGTGAACTCTCTAACCAGACACCAGGACATTGACCTCTAATAACTGGGAATATATCTCAAGATTCGAAAGGGGAGAAATGCACAAAGTAAGCAAAACTCAATATTGAGCACGAAGTGAGAAAAATCATGGACTTCTAATGGGGAACAAAAACACAGCAATAAAACTTGAGCAATTAAAGCAGCAGCTATCAACTGAGCATTGTCAAGAGAATGAAATGTCGCCTAAAACCAATAACATAACCACCACATAAAATTAGAGTTGGCTCCCAACAAAAGAAAAGGAACTACCACTTACATTGAACTGAGCATCAAGATCTGCCTGACCTTCAATTATCTCAACAAGCTCCTGGATACGCTCTGCAGGAGCCTTATGGCCAAATAAGCTCAAGCTTTTCAAAAAGTCCATGAACATTTTGAATTCAGAAGCCGTTACATCTTGCAAATTCTACAAAACATTAATTTTAGGGTTGTTAACAAGAGCAAGGATAGTTGAAAACACATATACCCATAATAGAGTCATCAGATGTGTATTTTAATATCTTAAGCACTAAAATTGAAAATAAATTACCATTTCCTAAAAAAATGGAAAATGAAAAGAGAACCACATTGAGAAAATTAACATGATACCAATCCATACGGACCATACCTGCTTCACCAAAGTAGTTATGTGCCTCTCCATCAACTCCTGTGGAACTAGGAGCTCCGTCTTTAGAGGGAACACCTGCAAAGTAATGAAAATTTGTAACAGCAATGATGAGCCACAAACTTATGAAGTTCATTAATAGTCCTTCTAAGTAGACAGTAAGCACTTTTGAAAAGATAAAAGCAGCTACTCCGAGTCGAGTGATCTGCAAAATAATATCCATTATCATGTTCCCAACAAGGATCTTCTGGTCACCATGTTGAATTCATTCCCTTCTTTGTCAAATGACCACAAGAAAAAGTCACTTGGGAACAGTCCATTTTCCTTTTCCTTAACAAAATACTTCAAGGGTACAGAAATAGTAACCTTATCTCTTAGAAATAGAAGAACTTTTTTACGAATGCTGTCCCAAGTGCTAAAATCCTCAGCACTCTGATCCTCGATGCTCCCAATATGCTTAAACAAAGCAGTTAGAGAAGCTGCAGTAGACAAGTGCAACCAAATCGTAAGAAGCAGGATAACCAGTGTGAATTGCACGACTACCAAGCATGTGGATATAAATAAGAATTCAAACATCATATCCATACGCACTCACATATTTAATGTAAACCATAAAACCAGTAACTTTACCATTTTACATAACATGGTAGCTTTTAGTATCAAGGCAGGACACTTTTTTGATAAGAGTAAATAATTTTATTAATGATGGGAGTAAACTCGTATACAAGCCATTTACCAACAAAGTAGAAAACTACACCGAAACACGGTTCTCTACAAAAGAAACCCACTATACGAACAAATAGGGACATCATGAGTACACCAAAAAGAAACTAGAAACGAAGACACTATTTTCATACTTCACAAAATAATTGTGAATCCCTTCAAAGGCTCTCGTGTTCCTCTCCTTCCAAAAAACCCACACAATGGCTAATGGATCAACATCCATGCCCTCCTTCAGGCGGCCCAACTCTGCAGTGCCTCCTTTACTGTAACCGGCATTAACCATTATATTCCAAACAAATTTGGGATCACCGAGCACAACCGCATTAGCTATCTGACAACGTAAAAAGAGATGGACTACATCTTCGCCTGGACATCTGTGCATGAAATACCAGCCAACATAGGTGACTCTCCCCTTCATTAAGTTCTTTGTTGTCAGTATCACTCCCCTCGTGCTCAACCAGGCGAAGAGAACACCTTCCTGGACACCCTGGGAATCCAAATTGAATTGAGTGAAGGGGTTCCCCGTTCCTCCCTCACAATCAAAACTTTGGTAATACTCCCTCATCATCTCCACAAAGCAAATGTAGCACACGGTGCATTTTCCTGTACAGTAGATCAACCATATTTTGAAATTCGTCTTGGAGGTTCCTCATAGATCAAAAATCTCAATTCCCTCGTATGTGTCCCACAAATATGTTGGATAGTCAGCTCTTACTGGCATGAGACACTACATATGTTGAGAAATATGCAAGCCTCAACTCAATCTCCACATCACCTGTCTCCCAAAAAACTAATCCCACTTCCAGTTTTAACACTTGCCCTTCTATCACTTACCCTGTAGAAAAAAAATATGGCCACTAATTCACTTCATAAAACTCCTCAAAAGATCGCACCCAAGCAGTACTGTGATGCTTCTAATGCTCTACCCTCTTTCTGTACTTCCACGTTTTTCTGCTACCACTTTCCTCCCAAAGCATTCTGCTTTGTCCCAAATCTCTAATCTATTTTCCTAGCAAGGATTTATTGAACATCCTAAGATCTCTCTCCAAGTTCTCCCCATTTCTTTGAGGATGTGACACTTTCCAATGCAGTAAATGAAACTTGCGTGTTCCAACAACAGCATCCCATAAAAATTTCCCCTAAAGTCTTTCCAACTTTTCATATAACAACATAAGTATGAAGAGCGACTACACAAGGTGTTTTCTTTATCTTAATCTTGATACTGGTAACATTTGTATAAAAAACAGTACTTAGATAGTACTAAAAACTCCATATTTACAAATGACAGAAAAAGGAAAAGCTTCCATCCTGATACTACAATCTTAGATAGACTCTAAAACAAATAGCATCTTTCAGTCTTCTCAGAATAAACCTCTAAACACCACAAATAGAATAACAATATATTTGATGAAGAAATTTTATTTTATTTTTTTGATGAAGAAAATAGAATAACAATATACAGCTAAGTTTAATCTTCTACACATCGCTACTCCTATTTTCAAAGCATCTGGCATTCCTTTCTCTCTAAATTGTCTACCATAAGCAAGCTGGGATAGTCCTCCATCTTTTTTTGATAAAGTAGGCAACTTTATTAAATCCTCTATCTATATTTGTTTCTTGCACCAAAGCTTCCTGCCAACTGAAAAGAGTGTCACCAATCTTATTAGGCATTGTCCATGAGATACCTCTATGAGATTGGAAAAAAATCTGCCACAGGTGTCTCAGCTTCACTTCCACACAGAGTGCTCTTTATTAACACTTCATTCTCTTATTTCAACTATATTTTCTGCATCCTGCTAGTCGTTTCTCAACTATTTAAATCAGCAAATTCTACACTACAAGATCGTTGTTTGAAGCACCCAACAGTAGGCCCAAGTCGGTAGCATGTATGCACCTACCTTGCAATTCAACATCTCTGCTAGCTCTTCAGTAGAACTATTGCTGAAATTAGTTTTAAGACCGAAAACCACCTGGAATCAAATGAGAATCTACCTTAAGTGTGACAGCAAATAAAGAGCTGTGTCACATAAACCACTATCAACTGCAAATAAAAGATGTGTGACCCTCACGTCGTAATGCCCCATGAACGAGGCAACGGAAATTTTTTTATCAAGTAAACTCCATATTTGATTAGTATATAACTTCTCTACATAATGTGTTCTCCTAGAAAATCTCCATAAACATATCCCCAAGAGTACTGCATTAAAGGTGGATAGTCTCCCGATTCCCTCCCACATGGGAATTGTAATCTTCTTCCATTAGATAAGTGAAATTTCATTTCCCCCCTCCTTCCCTTTCCCTGAAAAGCTCCTCGTCAACTTCTCTAATTCATTAGCAAAACTTATCCTATTGAATATAAAGATAAAATATGTGGGCATGTTAGAGAGAGCTGACTTCACTAATGTCATCTTCCCGCCTTGGATAAATGTTGCCTTCTCCAACCATTCAATCTATTCCAAATAATTGGTTGCCACAAATTATTATCTTTACATTTCCCCTAGAGGCAAGCCTAATTACATCATAAACACCTTCCAAATTATGGATGTTTTGTTCCACTCCCACCTGGATCAATTCAGATTTTTGTATGTCTATCTATAACCCTGACACAACTTCAAACCAAATTAAGGTCCTGAATAGATATTGGAACTGTCTAATTTGTGGTTCGCAAATAATTTATTAATCGTCAGCAAATAAAAAATGAAACACAGACCAATTACCCCTCAAATGATCACTTTATGCTGCCCTATCCATAGGACTACTAATAGCATCCATCACAAAAAGGAATAATAGAGATGATAAAGGATCTCCTTATCTAATTTCTCCTTGAGCTTTTGAAAAATCCGCATGGAGTACCCTTCATTAAGATGAAGATACTATAAACATGCAATGCTTTATCCACGTTCAGGCAACTGTAATCTCTAGGGTTATCTTGTGTCAATTCCAAGAAAGCATATGACCAAAGGAGTTTTCCATTCAACCAACGATGTTGGATAAGATTAGGACTAATGCGTTCTTTTTGTGATAAAGTAGTAAGATGAGACGTAATTGTAGTTCTAAATGACCAATGAAGTTGATTCGTTAATGAGGATATCAACGTTGATAATGCCAATTGTTACAAAACAAGGATAATTGCGATGAATAATCAGGCAGAAACCTCAATTATGCTGCTAATAATAGATGTATAAGTGGAATGATTGACCACAATATTCTTAGACTTCTATGGTTTTGGGGAGTCAGTGATATAATGACTAAACTTCAGGAACAGAAACGTACTCTTCACATCCTGACGTAACACGGTCATAAGAGCCTTGTGTACAGCATCACGCTCTACATTTTCTCCTGACATAATTGGAATAAATTGTATCAATATCAAGAAATGATGCAAACCAACCAACTTCACAAGCCATTGAACACAAAATACCTGCAATGAGGAGCTGACCAAGAATGTCAACAATTTTAGTCAACTGCTCAGGTGTATCTTTGCAGAAAAGCGGAAGTCCACGGATTGCTTGTACACGGACCTGGAAATCAATAAAAGAAGGTACAAAACTTAGTTGATTACACATGGTTAAACTCAAACCTAGTTGTGAAATATACCAACTTCTTTACTAATAATAAGCAATGCTGTAATTCCATATATTTTCTGACAATTTCTATTAGATAATAATGAGGACTAACCCACCGTAATGCAATGTAGCATTCCTCTGAGACAAGTGACAACAGTTATTTTCCTTCGGCAAGCAACCTAATAAAGTTGGCTAGATATATACACCAGGTATGTCTCTTAGTATGTAGTAGAATGGCTACACGAATGATTTGGAACAGAATAATTAATATCTTCTAGTTAAAAAATCAAAGAGTCATATCTATTAACTTTTCTATTCATTGGTGGATCAACATAGGAGGTGGAGGTGGAGGTGCACGTGCACCAATGATAACCTAGCTAGGACTCTCTAAAGTAGCTCATATTTTCCAGAAAACATTGTTATACTATGGGTGTGCAGCCATAGCAGGTTCAGGTGCCCTGGTTTGGGTTTTGTAGTGGAGATACTCAACAACGTACTGGTAGGAGTTCAAAACCCCTTGGTCCAGCACTTGCTATGTTGCTCAAACTTTTCAAAAATGCCAACGGGTGCATGTCGGATTCTCCGAAATTAGTGTATTTTTGGAGAATCCAACACGGGTGCAGCATTGAAAGTGAAGAGTCCGTGCAACTTAAAGCACTTGGATCTTTTTCCTCTTTCTTGACAAACTATTCTATTTTAAATTCTCCCTATAGAAGATCCCCACAAATCTTAATTTTTTGGAAAGAGAAGATTCTGCTAAATCTTCTTCCAAGTAACCCCCTACAATTACTTTCATCCTTCTCTCCAGTAATCTTCTCTCTTTCTCTAATTCATACCTCAATCAACAAAAACCTTTTCAGTACCATTGTCTTTGTTGATTCTGAAGTTAATTCTTTCTAATTTCCGCATTAGCTTGTGCTTTCCTTGCAAATTTGATTGTACACTCATTATATTTTAATTTTACACAATTGTTTCCTATTCTAAATTTAATACATATTTTTCCTTTTTTGGTTACGTTTTTTAAAAGGAAGAGCTAGTCAAGTTCTTAAAATATTGTTATTTGAACATAAAACTTGGACATTTTTATGAGTTGAAGTTAGCTTGTTGTTTTATGTAATTCAAGTTGAACTCTAAATATTTAGGTGATATACTTCAAGGCCTTGTTGTTTGAGTCTTGCGCTAGCCGAGAAACTTTGTGAGACCTTTCAACGGTAAGAACTTTTCTTTTTGTAAATATAGTTTATATTTTAGTCAAAAGTTCAAGTATGTTAGTTTGCTGTAGATTTGTCCATCAAAGAACTGAAAGTTTCTAAGAGAATTTTCAATCAAAGAGCAGAAATCCAAAGACACAAAACCGAATGCCCACCAGATACAAACACTTACTTAGACATGTGACTAGTGGTAGCTCTACACCAAAGGCAATGGGGCACCATACGGTCCAAATCATGCATCCGCCATTGTTTCTACTTGAGATATGAATAAACACTAAGTTGCACAAAAAACAGTGTTTGAATAAGTCAAAACACCCTAAAAGGTTTTATAAGTTTAAATGGCCTGTAGAGCACCACAAGGCTATGTCATAATGTCTCATGAACCACATCTAAAACATGAAAACCTGATGAGAAGAAGTTGTTCATGTGTAGCAGATGCTATTTATGAGAGAAATCTTGTGATTCTGTGGATCATATGAATTTACTTCGCAGGTGTGGTCCATATTTATGGCTAACTTTGGCATTTCTTGGACAAGTCCTATGAAGTTCAAGAATTTGTTAGTGTGTTGGAAAACTGCCTGCCCAGAAGTGTACCAAAAAAAGAATTTTGAGAGCCATCCCTCTTACGGTCTTACCATAGCCTGGACTATATGGAAAGAAAGAAATAAGAGATGTATTGGAAGCAACAAGAGCAAATGCAGTTTCTGAAATATAGTTGTTTAAGTTATTTGTACTATTGGGGAGATGTAAATGTTGTATTTAGCATACAAAACATGTCGTTCATGCTTGAGTACTTGGGTTTCTAATGTTGTTTAGCCAGTATTATCTTTATACTTTACTGTTACTATCCTTAAAAAAAATTATCTTTGTACTTCAGCAGTATCAACTTGAAACTGTTTTTGTTCTAATAAATTTTTTAACTCATTGGATTGACTCATCAGCAATGACCTGACCAATTAGTATCGAAGTAAGATGTTGATAATACAGCCAAATGTTGAGCGCCCAAGAATGCGGCCTAGTGGTCAATGAAGTGAGTACCATGAGGTCTTAAGATCCAAAATTGATACATGTGCTAGTAAGAGGCAGTAGATACCCCGAGGAATTATACCTTATCAGGCCGAGCTTCTAAACACACAGAAGTACTTTAGTGAGAAACCGTTTGTGTTTCGACAATCAATTTAAAAAGCACTTTCGAGCAACAATTAGTGTTAGATCAAGCTTGTTAAAAGTGCTTCTTAAGTGTATTTTCTCAAAAGTGATTCTCAAAAAAAATATTTTTGGGCAAAAGATACTTTGTTTTTGGTTCCCATAACTCATAAGCACTTATTTTCCCTCAAAAGCTTGATCAAAAACCTCCCCTTTTTAAATAAGCACTTTTGGCCTCCCAAAAGCTTGGACAAACAGATTATTAGTCTAGATGAACGCAAACTGTCCCCACACCACTGCTACGAAAAAGAATACAAAAATACAGCCTTGTGGCTTCCCAAAAGCTTGGCCAAGCAAGCTTTTAGTCTAGGTGAACACAAGTTGACACCACTGTTATTACAAAAAAAAAATACAGTCTTTTGGCTGACTATATGTTATTAAGCCGCATTGAATAGTTAATACGCTATAATCTATTCAATGTTAAAACAAACACGCATATATTGAATCGAATACTAACCCCAAGCTCGTGATCTTCAATTAAATTTAAGTGCTGATCAAGTGCCTGCTCCGCTAACTCCGGGAAAAACTTAACAAACTTAGGGATAAGCTGCGCAGCAAGTTGTTTAGCCTTCACACTTCCATTCGCTGCCGCAATAATTCCTTCATAGTCCTGCCTATGCTGTTTAACCAAACTAAATAAAATCAAAACATGCTCACCGTAACCTTCCATAAACCCTAACAACACAAAAACAAACGAAAAAAATACAGTGAAGTTGAAGAAAGTACTGACCTCAGACTTGTCCTTTGCGTCGTTGAGACGTTCACCGAACTCGTAGAGCTTGTCGATGTCGTCAGTAGCATCCGCCATTGGAGGAGAGGATAGGAGAAAGAGCACCGGGGAAAGGCTAGGGTTTAGGAAAAGTGAACGGAGGTTGAAGGAAGAAGAAAGGGAAGATTTGGATGGTTGTAACTATTATTATTTCATAATATATATAGTATGGCACATGTTTTATAGTTTTAATTAATATAATGTTTGGATAGATTTTATGTTTTTGTCGTTACACATTAATAATTTGAATGATAAATTTATAAAAGAAAAAAAGTAGGGTACAAGTAGAATAACTATGAAAAAATAAGGTAAAAAATGAGATATATTTTATTAAATAACAAATAAAGATAAAAATGAGAAGAAAATATTAATGCAACGATGTAATCATACTAAATCAATTGTTACGTAATAATGAATTTAAACGATATGATACGATACAATTTAAGTAACAATAAAAAACAAACATTGTAACAGTCATCCAAACAAGGTAGTAGTGTGAGTCGATTTGAATCGTTTATTGATTAAAATTAAATATATTTATATATAATAGATATTTATCAATTTGATTGTACCGATTGTGATTTGATAATTTGGTTATTAATTATATACAAAAATAAAAATAAAAAACAAAATGGAGGAATGAGAAAAAATAATTAGTTAATACACAGACATGTGTCAATATTATATGCCCTAATGTACTTTTTTAATTATGAACACAATAATTTAAACGAATTATGATTTCGATGACTAAGTTTTGAATACATAAACTCCAAATTTTGATTCCATTTCTATCTTCACATAACCTTTTTTCCCTTTTTGATAATTATATTAACATGTCCAAGTTGAATGCATTATAATGTAGAACAATTAGCTTCAAAAATAAACAAATATATGTTAAAAATGAGACCAAAATGGTAAGAATACAATAGTTTCTTTCTATAATTGTAGTCTATTATTGCTCAAACTTTCCAAAAATAATATCATCGATGTGTGCCAAATGCTCCAAAAACTATACATATTTGGAGGATCCAACAAATATGCAACAATATTTTTGAAAGACCCAAGCAACATGGACAATTTGCATGCACCTCAGTCCTCATTTCACAAGGTGTGTACAACCTCCCACCAACACAAGTACTGAATAACTCAATCCTCCACACAAGTATTGAATAACTCAATCCACCAAGGTTGGGGCACGTGAAAAGAAATCACCTAGTGTTTTTCCGAAAAGTATTGAATAACTCAATCCACCAAGGTTAGGGCACATGAAAAGAAATCACCTAGTGTTTTTCCGAAAATCTACACCAAATAAACTTCAAAGGCAACCTTTTTGCATCAGCACTCAGCAGTAACAAGAAAAACCATTACAGAAGAACACATCAACAAAATAACCAAAGAGTAATTGTCTGAAAGGGGATAAAATGCCCATTAAGAGGTCTGTAGTAAGTACAACTACAGGAGACGGACCAAAAAAAACTACAAGTTTCTGTACAACTTCACATGACATAGATAAGGCCAACAAGTTGTTTTTGGACATGTTGACAGTCGGTCATATCATGCCGAATATATATACAAAAATACAGTACATTTGTACAGTTTCAGTAACGTTTCCTACTCATCGGAGCATAAATATTTAGCAACAGATCCAGAATGTTTGCTCTTTAATCCATTCAGGCGATCATGTATCGCCTGTTTTCAGGAATCCTTTCCCTCTGCGCACAATGCTGTGGACTTGCATATGGGACAATTGTTCTTCAGAATCAACCAATTTGTTACGCACTCTGCATGATATTCATGCCCACAATCGAGAGTCCCCACGTTCTCTTGGTCCTTGTAATCAGACTGAAACAAAGTATATAAACGCAGGCCATCAGAGACATTTACTTTTTGGTGGGGGGGAAAGGAGCAACAAAAAGAATGCAACTTGGATGAATAGCGAAGCTTGTGAACTAACACCATATCATGACACAAACACGGTAAACGAGTACGACACTCACCTTTGAAGAAATAGACATAGGCCAGAAATAGTAAATTTATCCAACTTCTGAAGTATGGAAGCCTTGCACAGATTTAGTAAGGCAATAAAAAGGGCAGCCCGGTGCACTAAGCTCCCTCTATGCAGGGAATCCGGGGAAGGGCAGGACCTCAAGGGTCTATTATATGCAACCTTGCCCTACATTTCTGCAAGAGGTTGTTTCCACGGTTCAAATGAGACCACATGGCAGTAACTTTACGGGCTACGTCAAGGCTCCCCTATTTTTAGGAAGGCAATGGCAACATAAATACCAGTGGTGTGCTTAATGAATTTGAAAAACTAAATTTTACTCAATAAGCTACGGGAATCATCAAAAGTTCCTGGAATCAAGTCACAAGTTGAGTAATTAATGACACCTGGAAAAATGTATTCAAATATTTCCCATGTCAACTGTAAGTCAGCATAGAGGTAAATACCTGGCATATGACACAAAAATCAGTCTTGTGATCTAAACATGCAGCACTTCCCAAATTGCAAGGAATTTCCATAGATGAAAATGATCTTGTTTTCAAATGGCCAACAATAACCTCCTCCGATAACCCAGTTTTTGCAGTGCCAATCTGCTCTCCCAATGCAAGAAGCTCCTGGAGTAGGATTTTAAAGAGGAACAAAATTAGTTTCCAGAAGTTACAACAATAAGTTGCTACCTGAACATTAATAAAGTAGTATTCCCTCCGTTTCAATTTGTTAATCTGTATTTTGACTTGGCACAGAGTTTAAGAAAAATAAAGAAAACTTTTGAATATTGTCGTCTTAAACTAAAACATATGTAGAAATACCAAAATGTACTTAATCTTGCGCTCTTAAACATGTCATGTAGAAAGTTGAAATTAAGGAGTTGCCAAAAAAGTTAAGGGGCATTCTTTTTGAAACAGACTAAAAAGGAAAGTAAGACAAACAAATTGAAATGGAGGGACTATATAACTTACGAAAAAAGGAAAATGGAGAAGTAGCATATACTCGTTAACCATCATGATAAATACAAACCGGTACATACAACTGAAGAACCTTCTATCTTCCTACCTCATAAGACATGTGATCTACATCCATACGCATCTCCCTGTGCTGATCAACAGAATCACGCACTTCATGATAGCCAGGAATATCCAGCATGGCCACACCCTACATACAACCACCCAATAAGGATAAACTGTTATCTTGATTCCATAACTTTTACTGCATTAAATTAGACCATAAATGTGAAAAGAAGTTCTGGTAAAACAGAAGCATATTTACATCCTCCGGAAGAACTCTCATGTTAGGTAGGTTGTGAAGTCTAGTATTTGTTCCAAGCATGAATTCCCCTCGCTGAGGTCTGTACAATCTAAAGGCAGTCGGTGGGAATGGTCTAATATATCTAGACCCTGCCTCTACAAGGGCAAATGGATTGATAGTGCTGTCAAACGAGCTACTTGGTAGGTGTCTGTGTGAAGAAGCAGTCATTTGTGGAGGGAGAGTGATAAATTGGGGTCTCACTCCTTGAATATGCGGTGGTAGATGACGAAGGTTTGGGTGCCCTTGAGGAATGGATGGATATACAAAACTAGTCAAACCTCCATTCCCGTTTGTTACTTGATAACCTCGCACACTGATGTTTCCACCATCTTCACAGCCTTGAGTATCACCTAAAGTAATTGGAAAAAAGCAGAAGAGACATGCAATCAGTTTAGGAAGTTAACGTGTGGCACTACAAAGACCTAAAGTTTCCCTTGAAGATTTAAGGAAGGGCTAAAAAACTGTCCAAAAGACATATAAAGTACAGGAGAGAGATGCAATCATTTCTCAATGTTTAACTTTTAAATCAACTTTACATCAATCCCAAACTCGTTGAATAGCTACACGAATCTTTTATAATAATTCCATGCTAAACAAAGTTAACTTTTAGCGCAGAGAATAAATATGAGATGAGCTTTGGAAGAGAACGTGGGGATGGAGAAGGAAAGAATAAGATTTGTTTCCCATGAATATATCCTTTTTAACATATACGAATGCAGAAGGAAAGCTCAAATATGCACCTTTCAACTAGGTGACACAGCAGTAGCACATATTAGAAAAAAACTTAAAAGAGCACTGACTTTGATGAACATTAAATGAAGAGAAGAATAGGAAGTATTCGCTGTTTTTAGCTGAGCAACTTTTTGCTTCTTTTTTTTTTTTTTCCTTTTCTGGGCAAAAGGAACAAAAATAGAGAAAGACATTCATGACTGAAAAAGGAGAAGTGTGACAAAATTCCCCAGAAGTTGTATAAATTCAGGAGAAAGCTGGAGGGTGGGCCGTGGGGGTGGGGTGTTCCTTGTCTTCTCCTTGTAAGAAAACAAGGCTTTTACTGTTTAAAATTAGGAACAATCTCTCCAAACTTTGAGCCCTAATATTAACAGTTCGCCCAGCCCTCTATAACTGAACTTGCGCATCAGTATCTCTCATTTTTGGATAAATTTGGGTTAGCCTCTAGAGGAGGAATGTTGACAATGTCTTGTGATTGAAGATGCAAGGAAACTCTTCTATCCTATGAAACAAGTTTTCTGCAAATTAGGCAAATAAATAAAGCAAAATGGATAACATAAACTCATCTCTGGATCCCTTAGCAACGAAGCGATATAGGTTATAATAGATCCCAACAAGTCAAATAAAAAATGAGTAGAGTGTACCAGGTAGATAAGGTAGACGAGCACTATGATTCCAGGCCCATGTTTCACTCTCCCTAGCACTGCTGTTGAACTGCAAGCCTGACCAAAAATTGCCAGGAAATTCACAGGCTTGGCCGACATAGTTCCCTTGAGGCTGATGATTGCTCATACCTCTCGGTGCTCCATCCTCGGTGAATGATAATGAGCCATTCCCTCTGTATTCAGGTGGTACAAAAGATGCAGCACTCATTGAGGCAAGAGGAAAGCTGGAGCCTGCCAAAGCATGTTGATACTGAAAGTTCACAGGGATCCCTTCAGCATTCTTTCTCTTAAACGAGCCTCCAACACCATCTACATAAGGATTGTTCCTTCCATAACTGCCTTCATTAACTCCAAGGTTGCCTTGAGTGCTTGCAAATGGAAGCTGCTCATGTTGCCCGTGGTTTACTGGAATGGGGAAATCTCTAGGAGCGGATGGAGCAGCCATGTAATGGTTATAGTGATTTGACGATGAAGCAATGGCTGGGTCAAGATTGGTGGCAGGATGCTGATATTGAACCCCATCGTACTGCAACTTTCCATAAACTAATGCACCTTCTTGATGGTACTGTGGATGGTGCAAACAGAAATTACCAGCATTTCCAGGAGCTGGTAATATCGCATGGACATTAGGCTGTGGAAACGTTGCTAAGCTCCTGTAGAAAGCATAAGGCTCCGGTTGAACATCTTGGCTTCTTTGTTCCGCTTCTGAATCAGTTATTTGATTACTATACGACATACTCCTTTGTGCAATGTTATCGAGTTAAATTTAGTGGAGACTGCCTGCTTGGAAGAGATTGCACAACTTGATTTCATAGAGGACACAATTTTGGATATTTATTAAAAAAATATCTATGTTCATCTCAATAAGCACAGTTCAATACAACCTAAAACATATGTTGAGTTTTCGTACTCATGAACTTTGAGTCAAAACCCTGATCTTATCTCACAAATCATCACACCTATATATAGCAACCCTGGATGACTTGCTTCTTAATACATAGCAGTTTTGTTTGGTAAAAGGCATACCAATCCATGCAGAAATAAATATAAGATTTAAATGAAATGAAGTAGGTGCATGGATAGATGGCAAGCTACTCTTACTCAAATGTACCTCAAAAAATACTATTTCCAGGATTAATACTCATGAAGGGTATATTTTCATGATGCCAGACCCAATTGTTTCAAGGGTGACTGTAGGGGTAGGCATGAATGATGGAGGTAAGTGGTGTACATCATGAACCTGATCAGATTTTGAACATTTTAGTATAGGAAAGTAAATATCCAAAAGGCGTGCAAATTGGAGTGGAGAGAAGCTAGAGTTTGGTCGAGACGCGTTCTGGTTCATTAACAAAATCGAATCTAAAACAATAGTAAAGCATTAGAGACCAACAACCAAGGGTGTGGCCTAGTGGTAAATGAAGTGGGTTGAGCACCCTGAGGACTCGTGTTCGAATCCCAACAGAAAAAAAACACTAGGTGATTTCTTCTCATTTCTTCTAGCCTTAGTGGACAGAGTTATCTGGCACCTACTGTTGTGGGAGGAAACTCTGTACACCAAGGCTAGGACAGATGGAAAGAAATTTACCTAATGTTTTTGTCTCAACTACGATTTGAACCTGAAACCTCATGGTTCTCAACCCACGTCATTGACAAGCCAGAGTTATTTGTATCAGGAAAAGTTGTTTGGCTTCAATATAATGAAGTCTTGGGCGATTCTCAATCACAATCACTCTTTTATATTTACTGACACGATGGCCCATTTGAAGCATGCAGTCAAAGGATATCATCAGTTACTCCTATCTACCAAAATAGGAGTACGATAAAAATAGCAATTGAAGATTCTACATTTATAAATAACATCTTACATATTTGGAATAGTAAAATTCAACCACAATTATAAAGATTGAATCCCCTCAACAATCAAATTTGGTCTGGGTTCAGTTGATTGAAAGTATTATATAGTCAATGAATATAAGTGCTCATTTAGAAACTAAAATCACCTTCATATACAAACTTACATCCAACAGAAAACTAATGCATCAAATCTGCAATAAATTGTCAATGTAGATAATAGCAATTACTACTATCCTTAGGTAGATATGAGACTTATCAGTAACCAATGCATTGACTATGGAAAGAATTACCAAAATGAAAAGAGTGACTACCCATTCTGTATGATATATTTCAGATATGGTCTCTCCTCGAAACATGTGATGATCTGTTTATAAAAATAAAGGACAGAGAAATAAATGCATCCAGATAATACCTTTTTATTCTTTTTGATTTCTTTGATAAGTTGGAAATTATATAAAACCAATCATCAAACATTTAACAGGAATGAGAAGTCGCATTTCTATGCACAGTGGAGTAGAAACTAAAAACATCCCAATAGACTCTTTATCTTGCAATTTTATAACAACAAGAACCGGACAAATAGGACTATTTAAGTTAATGAAATGAAAGAGAAAAGGTATCAAGCAAACGAAACTTTCAATTTGTTGTTCAAAATCCAGAGAGTTCTGAAGCTATAAATCCTGTCTGAAGATATGATAAAAACTATGACATTGATACAAGAATCCACAACATTTAGAGAAACTAAAATTGAAATATCAATACATCTAGGTTAGCAGGGGATGTGCGGTAGGTCAACATCATGTGTTTGAAGCCTTGTTGGTGCACTGAGTCCATATTTAAGCGGATAACGGTAAAGGGTCAGAATTAACCTCCAAGTTCCCAATCAGAAACAATGGATTTCTCGGTCATCAAAAAAAAATGACACTCCTGATTCATTATGAAATAGGCCATCAGCCATATTGGCATACAGTTCACCAGGAAACACCTTCAACCACATAGCATCAAATGCTTCATGCCTTCATCATATACAATTGGACCTCTGAACCTAATAGTACAAGTAACTCAATGAACTCTTTTTATTTTTATTTTTTTATAATTGTGGTGTCCAGGTCAGCTTTTGCGCACCTCGACTGACTCTACTAGATACCTGTCATGTCACCTCCCACCAGTTACCAGCGACTAGATAACTCTATCCACCAAAGCAAGGAAAGAAATCACCTAGTGTTTTTTGTCTCTGCGGGGATTTGAAATTGATACCTCATGGTTCTCAACCCACGTCATTTACCACTAGGCCACACATTTTGGGTCCTTAGCAAGAGATAATCAAGACAGCAAATTTACCAAATCAAACCTTGCTTCACAAATTCCAAAATAACTCTACTCACAAACCACGCAAATGCTTTAAACAATAAATTCTTAACCCTTCTTAAAAGCGACAGCCATAGATACATAAATTATGAGAAATTCTTTTTGCCATGTGAATAAAGTTTCTGCCTTTGTGAATAATTGTTTCTAAAGTGACTCCATTTTAATTTTATTTTATCCCTGCTGAACCCAGCAAAAGTAACCAGATTACACACACACAGAGCGATCAGCATTATTCAATAGAAGTAACATGCAAGTGACAAACAAAAACATGTCGTTAATCTATGTTGTTCGAACTCTTCAAAAACGCCACTAGGTCCTTGTCGAATCCTCCAAAAGCAGTGCATTTTTTGAAGAATCCAACACACGGGTGTGGCTGCATGTTTGAAGAGTCCAAGAAGCATAGCCATTAATTAAAAATAAAGGTAACATATAGGCAAATCAAAACCACACATTTTTAGTATCCAAATTTGTTTCCTTTACAGAGTGTTGGCTCTAACCACAAATATTTACTGTAATTAATCTCTGCATATGTATAAAAAGAAGAAGTCTTAAAAGGTCAAAATGGAAACCCCCAAATTTGACTTAGCTACAAAAATCACAATCAAACCAAAATCCAAGCAAACCCCACAACAATTTCTCCAACTGGAACCCAAATGCATGCATTTTTTTTTACAGTGATATCAACAAAACCAAAAAAAAAAAAAAAAAAAAAAAGAGCCTAACAAGGTCAAAATAGAAAACCCCAAATTTGATTTAGCTCTAAAATTCACAATCAAAGCATAATCCAAGCAAACCCCACAAAAATTGCTTCATCTGTAAGCCTAAAACATGCATTTTTTTGCCAAAAAAACACATAAAAATTGTAACTTTTTAACTGAAATGCTTCCTCTTTCGAGGAAAAAACAAAAGAGAAAACGGGGCTAACCAGAGTGAAGATTGATAATGCGATGAAGAGAGAATTTTCTGCAAATTGAAGAGAGTAAAGTAAGAAAAAAAAGTAGATATAAGGAGCGGAGATTTCAACGGAGTTTCACCAATGGTGTTTCTTGAAATGCCCTCTTGTGTGATGAGAAAAAAACTTGCTATTAATATTTACTCTTACTAAAAAAAAAAAAAAACTTTTTGTTCAAGAATAAATTCTTGAATTTAAATAATTACACTAATATAAGTTAAAAAATATTATTATTCCATTAATAGTAGTGATGGGTATTAATTTAGTCATTGGAAGTGTAGCAACCCCAATAAGATAAAGGTAGAGTTTTTACTTATTACACTTTTGGTATTGATGGGATCAAAATTATATTGGAGATTTTTAGTTTGTCGGTTAATAAGATATAAGATTGAACGAGCTAATCGGATTGATTTGATTACTCTTTTATATGAAAAAAGGAGATAGTTGTGTGTAGTCGTAGTCAATTAAAAGGAAATTATTTTATATTAAATTTTAACTTGATAAGTCGATTTTGTGAAGTTTAGTAATTAGTACATTTTTAGTGCCAATAAGAATTAGATCATAGTATTTGGTTTTTTATTTGTTGGCTAACAAGATATCTGAAATTTTGAAGGTATGAATTGTCTTCTTATAACTCAACAATTTTATTTTATTTTTAATTAAGAAATTTCTTTGCATTAAGCATATCAACCTATAAGTGAACTTTGTCAATAACTCAAAAAAGTAAAATTCTCATATTTCTTTAATATGAGTGCCCCTTTTTTTTTTTTAATAAATAAGACGAAATAAATTTTATTGCTATGATAAATATGTGCTCCAAAAGACATCCTAAGCCTCTGTGTTCAAAATTTTAAGTTTTTAGAACAAAAATCACCATTCTATTAAAATGAAAAAATGCTTAAAAGTACAATTATTTAATTGATATTATATATTTATATCATATAAGCTTATTTTATGAATCTATTGTCTTTTCTTTAGTCAATAGCAATTTTAATTCCTACATTGTTGGAATATTTTAATTTGTGATATTTGACTAAGATTATTTAATTTTCGATAAATTAATTACTTAAAATCTTTATTTTTAATCTTTTTCCTTATAAATATTCACACAATTTCAAAATTACTAACCGTTTCATCATTTAGTATATACGGTTAATTACTCCATATTTAAAGATAATATATTTATAAAAAAAATTCAAATTTAACATATTAAGAAATCCAAAACATATTTTTTTAATTAATTAAAAATTAAATATGTTGAGTCATGTATCACAAGGTTAGAATCAAATTTTATTAATAACTGAAAATCAAGGTTGATATTTTTCAAGGTCACACCTGACCTTGATTCAAAAAGAGGTTGATTAAGATAGAGAGTTTTCTCGCTTTTAATTATAAAGCACCACAATCTAAAATTATCAAAATAAAATTAAACATTTCTTAAAATTTCTCTATTTAAAATTAAAAAAAATTAAGATTTAAACTCGCGACCGCATGGACTATAGTCCCTTTTTATTTTCTAAAATTAAGTAAACAAGTTGAAAGCAAAATGACAACAATAAAACGATAAACAGTCTCAATTAAATATATAAAGGTATCTTAAAGCAATGTTTTTGCTTAATTTTTAAAAATATACTCATGCAATTGACGGTGCAATGAGAATTAAAATAATAAAAACTCATCAATTATTAGATAAACAATTCATTATACTTATTTTTTAAAATTTAAAATTAATCAATTAATTTGCACGTGAATGATTCGTTCAAGCTTGACAAAGTATACTAAAAAATAATTGTTTGATTTAGTAATAAAATAAATGAATTTATGTTATTTTCGATCGTTCAAACTATAGAACATAAATTAAGGTAAGAAAATCATGTTCTAGATAGTTTCTATTGATTCTTAAATAATTTCGTGAGTTGTAATTTCAAAATTGACTTTATTTTATGTCTTTTTTTTGTGTTTATATATATCTCACACTTAAGTAAAATTGTCTCAGTGTGCTTTATGAATCACGAGTTCGGATAATAGTAATAATTATTAATACTTGTATTAGTATAAATTGTCTAAATTACACTCCTTAAAATGCAATTCTTTTCTAAAATTTGATAACATAAAATATTTTATGCATCGCATTTTCCTATATATCGAGCATTAGTTTTTTTTTTTTTTAAATGAAAAGGTATCAAATATGGAGAATAGGAAGGAGGTATTAAAGTGAAAATTCCAATAACAAAATTATCTCACATTCAAATAGGAGCCACCAAACCAATGAAGATAATGTAGTTAGTTTTTCTTCTTCTTCTTCTTCTTTTTTTTTTATTTAATTACGATTAAATTTAAATTTACGCGGAAATATTTCATATTAAAAGATAAAGATTTCTCTAACAAAGATGACTTCACAGCTAATATACTAAGTTGTTCCTATTGAAACTTGTTAAATGTGTTGTCAAACAATCCATTATATATAAATAGAAAATTTGCAAAAAGAACAAATAATTCTTTTGAGTTGTGAACTGAAAATCACTGTAATTGTTGGAATAGAAAATATAATTTTGCTTATTGAAGATTTAGCCATGCAAATGAAATAGTTTGAAGTGAAGATCATATAAGAATTTCTAAACCTCTTGGATTAAGTGTTTTGAGTTTGACATAATTCGTAATTAAAAAGCTTGCTTAAGGATTTGTGATGAATGAATTTTGATTATATGATGAATATATTTCATCTATTCTAATTTACATATTTTAATACTTTTAAATTTATCTAAAAAAAGTTACTACCTTTCTATGCTATAGTTTTAATTCCATATTTTTACTTTATTCTTAATGATACTTTAAGACTAAAAGCCCATTTAGATTATCTTTTGATTTTTAACTTATAAATAACAATTCATAACTTAGAAATTTCAATGTATAATATTTTTTGAGTTATTTTATCATTTTAGCATAAAACCAAGTAAATATAAACATTTTTTAAATCTACTCAAACACTCAAAAAATGCGTAAAGATTATTTTAGCTTAATAACACTCTAAATAAGCCAATCCAAACATGATCTAAAAAATTAACTTTCTTTTATATATAATATATATTTTTGATTTATTTTTTATATATATAAATAAAGGATAATGAATTACCAGCCACTTTATACCATTTCAATTGCTGCTATAATAAAATACTATTGTAAAGAATATATAGTAGTAATAAAAATAAAATATAACGAAAAATTAATTTAAAAAAAGATTTGACCATAATATTATTATAGCCTTATAGGAAATGATTTTAATAGAGAGTAATTACACTATTTTAATTCTAAAAAGGAAAAATAAAATAAAAGAAAAAAATAGATTTATCAAGACAAAAAGAAAAAAAAATATAATAAAAGAAAGAAAATACTTAATAGAGTTTAATCCAGATTTTATGCTTTCTCTTTTCCCTCTCACGGCCGTTTGATCCTCTTCGCAAATTCTACCGGCCGCTGTCTCCGTCGTCCTCCGCCTGCCGGCGGAAAGCTCAGTTGCTACCTGAATTTTGTTGTATTGCTGAGTGTTACATCAACGCTGTCAACAGATGGGAAGGCCGCCGAGTAACGGAGGTCCTTCATTCCGTTTCAACCCTGCAGAGGTTAATTCAACTCTTTTTTTTTCTCTCTATACATGTTTCGTGGTCTTCAATTGGATAATTATTACTGATTTTGTGATTTGTAGTCAGTTTATTTCGTATCGTGATTGTATTTACCTTCACTTTCATTATGCATTTTGAGCTAGAATTTTCACCAAGGAGTTCATAAATGTGAAGAAATAAACACACAAATAAGTTGAAGGAGGTTGAAACATAGTAATTTTAAACACGTATAAACAATATAATTCTTTGCAGAAGGAATTGGGATGAACCCCTCGTCCATACCTGGCTCCGCCCCTGGTTGAGATTTGGGATTCTCACATAAATTGTTTGACTCACTAGGGGCGGAGTCTGGATTTTCATTAAGGGGTTCATAATTTGAAGAAGTGGACATACGAATTAGCTGAAAGGGGTTCGACATTTATTGTCTATACATAAAAGATAATTTTAACTATATATAATTAGTATAATTTTTCGCTGGAGCCCTGACACAAGCTGACTCTGCCCGTGATTGTTCTGCTTTTGTGTTTTATATGCAGTTTAATTATATATTCTTGCTAGTAATTGTTCTTTTGCTTGTTTAGTATTTACCTTTTACTGTCTTTCATTATGCATTTTGTAGTTGCTGAGACTTGAGATTCTCACACGAATTATCATTGATTTTGTATTTTATATGCATTTCATTTATATATTCTTGCTCGTGACTGTTCTTTTGCCCGATTGGTGTTTACCTTTATTGTCTTCATCATGCATTTTGTAGTTGCTGAGACTTGGAATTCCCACATTAATTGCTGCTGCTTTTGTGTTTTATATGCAATTCAGTTATATATTCTTGCTCGTGATTGTTCTTTCTGCCCGTTTGGTGTTTACCTTTATTGTCTTTCATTATGCAATTTGTACTTGCAGAGAGTTGGGATTCTCACATTAAGATTTTTCTTTTATGTCTTATTAGACTGTATTTTGTTACATTCTTAGCCCTTGTGCAGTACAATTAAGAAAATACATTTTTTTTTGAAACCGGTAACATGCAGTACAATTAAGAAAATACATGCTTTTGTGAAGTTATTTTTCGGTTTTCTTTTTCCTGAAGTAGTCGTTTTAAATAAAGTATGAGTCCTTGAGGGGGGTTTAAAAAGTCTTCCAACTATAGGTAGTTTTATAGCCCGAGCTGAGAATCATAGAGATGAGCAATTGACCACTAGCACACTATGATCTTTCTGGTTAGAAGAATATACAATTTATCTTTGTGGAAAAGGATAAGGAGTACGTTAATGAGGACAAGATATCTCTTTATTAGAAAACTAGGAGACATAAGCTAACTCAGTAAATAAATAAATCAGTATGAAATATTATTCTAACGATGCCTCTATATGTTGCAAGTCTGGTAGTGCCACCTGCATATGCCACTGTGCCATTGTTCTTTCTACCTTTCCCAGGTCAGTGTATGTGAGACATCCTTGAAAAGAGGGCAAGGAAGTTGATAGTGGTGCTTGTCTAGGGGCTCCGCTCTTGTTCCTTTATCCTCTTTTGCTTTCATTTTCTCGAATTTCCCTCATTCGTTAATTTTAGTCTTCGAAGAACCAGTAAATTGAAAGGAATTTGGAATGCAAATTATAATAGTAATGGAGTATAAGGATAGGGGTTCGTCTAAGTGTGGTCATACGATGCCGCTTTAAGGCTTTGAAGGGAGTCAAGAGAAAAAGAGTGCCATCTCTGACATAGATATGGTGAAGTGTGTGACCATCTCATCTAAAAGCTCAAGCTATTAGAGAGAGCACACTTTTATTAGTTAATTATATTCTTAACAGGCTCCTCATGTGCGGGCCTAATTCTTTTTCATGGGCGAAGCACGTGAAAATTCTTTTTGATATGGGTGGCGGTGAGATTCGATCCCAGGACTTCTGCCTGCTCTGATATCATGTTAAATTAGGTCTTAGGCCTAACTCACACCCCAAAAGCTAGCTCAAAGGGAGGAGGATTGCCCAAGCCTTGTAAGGAGCCCACCTATCTCATTAACTACCAAAGTGGGACTTGTCATTCTTTAACACCCCTGTATTACTGAAGAGGGGAGAAATTAAGCTGTTAACTTAAGTTCTAGCATGCACATCGTTCAATCTAAGGATCTAGGGTTTTCTTTTGAAATTTTTGCAGTCAAATCATGAAAACATGTAGAAAATGTGGAGGAAGATAGGGGTGCACTAGGAAGGGGATTAAGTTGGAGTCTGACAATTCATGTTGATTAGGTGTTAGGAAAGGTGTCTTTCTCACCCTTGGCTATTGATGTTCTCTCTTATTTCTCAACTAAAGCAAAGATACTAAGGTGCTGCAGGGCAATCAAATTAAACGAAGCTCCATTATTACTAGCAATTATGAGCAAGTTTTGTTCATTTCAGCTCTGATAAGTGATAACTATATAAATGCCTATGCATATGTAGTTTATAATAGCTCCATTATTACTAGCAACTGTGTGTAGGTTTTGTTCATCAAATTCCAAAGAATCTTCTCATAAACAAAAGATAACAGCTGGAGGGAGCAACCAAATTTTTTAAAAAGCCAACCTACCTAATTCTACTTCAGAATGTCCAGTTCTCCAAATTACAGTACAGCTTCCTTCTTGCTTGAAGCTTGACTTGACCTGTACTTTATCTTATCTTCCTTCTCAGTGAGAACTATCTCCGAAACCAACAAGGGTTGTGGTGGAGTGGTAAGTACTCCTTCATCCTTAACCAATAGGTCTCGGGTTCGAGCCCCCTTGGGTACGGAGTCGCCTTTGTTAGGGAGCGGTTTACCTCCCAATGTGGGACTTCCCGGCGCGAATCCGGGCTCCAATGTGGGTACCGGACACCGGGTGGGGGAAAAAAAAAAGAGAGAGAACTATCTCTAAAATAAATTTTGATAAAATCAACCCCTACAATTATTTGGTATTTCCAAAAGTTCTCATGAGTTCTTAGTATCACATCTTCCCTACAACAGAAGCACTAGATTTAGATATGAGATAACATTATGACCATGATAGACAACATTGTACTTACAAAAGAAGTCTTAGTCAGATGTTCCCCGATCAAATATTTATACTGGAGAAATGGAGGTAATCTTCCAATAAGTATATGGAATATGGAGTTGTCTACAAATAAAATTGCGGGCCCCTAGTTGCTATACCTATCTTTTTTACACTAGTTATTGTTATCCTGCCATATAATGCATAACAATTTGCTATTTCAGTTGCCTTCCATGATAGGCACCCTTTGATGTCACTTGTCAACATGAAATGTTTTCTGTCAATTCATGAGTTTGATAGTTTAAAGTAACCCTTGGAGAAAAATGTATGCCAAGAAACTTTCCTACTTGTCATACATCCTTCCCTTTTTCAATGATTGTATTCAAACGTTTCAAACATGTGGACCTTACAGCTCAATTGTACTGTCCACAGTGGTTGTATCTGATAACTTTCACAGCAAGATATATGATCTAGTTGAAAACCTTAGTAAATTTGTAAAATGTTGCAGGTAGCTGAGATGGAAGCTATATTGCAAGCTCATAATATCACAATGCCAGCTCGTGAAGTTCTTGTAGATCTTGCTGAGAAGTTTAGGTAGGTTGTTAATGTGCCAAATATTTAGAGTTACTCCTTTGATTTATATGCTCATGAAGTTTGGATGGTAATGTTCCTACTTCAATGTAGTTCTTCATCGGAGAGATCTGGAAAATTTGTGGTTCAAATGAAACAAGTAAGAGGCTTTTCATTTTGTGCGCCGTAATTTCTGATGATCAAATGAAAATGCTTTCATAACTATGGCTATTTATCTTGTACCTAATATTATGGAAGTATTGTCATAGGTTTGGAACTGGTTCCAGAATAGACGATATGCTATTAGAGCAAAAACAGCTAAGAGTCCTGGTAGATATATTGCCCATCCAGTGCCTCAAAGTGATCCAGCTGCAGTAAAGGCTCCTGCAAAATTGAGTGCCTCACCTATGCCTCACAGTGATCCAGCTGCGGGAAGGATTATGCCCCAAGCCCCTCAACCCATACCTGCTCCTCAAGGTAGAGTTTGAAATTTCCTACCATGTTGCAAAACAGTCACGGATTCTCTTATGCTTCATTTATGATTAGCAAGTGTCTTAGATATTCGGTTTTCACTATTCTTCCATAACTTGTCCTACTTCTGTTAGCTACAGTGAGAACAATGCCCCAGGTACCTCAACCTGTGCCTGCTCCATCAGGTACAATCCTTAATCAATATTCTTATTGTTTCTTGTTTTTGCAAAGAGTCTTCTTGGTGATCCTTTCTGATGGGTTCCAACTTCCAACTTATGTCTTCCTATCATGATTTATCATTTATTGTAGTTGCATATTACCTCATTCTACTGTTATGTAGGTTCTCTACTTTTTGTTATACTTTTTTGGATGAAATGGTTTATTTTTCACAAAAGCATCAAGAAGATGCATAGTTGCAAAAGTCAAGGAAATATCAGCTCATACAAAGATACAAAAAACCTATCATAAGACTACACAGCTGACAAGATCCAAAAACCTATCATAAAACTAAAGAGCTGACAAAATCCAGTAAAGAGTCTGGGTTATATACAGGGGTAAGATTAATCCAACTAAAGAGAGCAATCAGGCATTTGGCCTTGATATTGGAACTGGCAGTTGAAATACGATTAAAACATCTTTGGTTCCTTTCCAACCATAAGCACCACAAAATACAAGCAGGGACCACAGACTAGGTTCTTCTGATGGCCTTCCCAACTTTCCAAGAGCTCCAGCAGACAAAGACTTCCCTGACAGTGTGAGGCATAGGCCATTGCAAACCAAAGAGATTACCTTTTTGGTAATACTACTTGCATACGGGGTTTTCTTACCCCAAAACACTAATAAAATATTACCTTATCACAAAAAAAAGGAAGATCACATTGTTTCACTAATCTATACTTTGTCATGTGATAAATATCTGAACTTTTTGAGCAATGTGTCCTTGTGTCTGGTTATCCTGTTCTGTGGCCTTCTCATATGTGGAAGTGTGCTCATTTCATCAGTCTTACCTAGAGCTGGAGGGAGTAGAAGTATTCAATACTAGTAATATCTTTTTTGATACTTTTGATAGTGTAATGTGCTAAAAGAATGGTGTAGGTATTCCTGTGCATAAGCTACTTCCTGAGCTTCTTGGTAGGGGTGGGCATAAATACCGGAAAACTGAAAAACCGAACCGAACCGAACTATGTCGGTTCTTCGGTGTTTCGGTTCGGTGTCGGTTCTTCTTTTTCGGAACTTCGGTTCTTCGGTTCGGAGTTCGGTGTAAGGGTCCCAAAACTACGGTGCACCGAAGAACCGAAGTTTTATTAAATAAATTAAAAAATATTTAAATTATATTATTTAATAATACTTATATATTTTGACTCAAAATATTTACCTGGTCCATTTCAATTTTTAACTTTACCTGGCCCATTTCAATTTTTAAATTTTGGAACCTAAACAAAACAGGAAAGGGCACACTTTATCATTTATACTTCAAAACAGTAAAGGGCACCCAGCCTAAACAAAACTATTTTGATGTTATTATTTTTATTGTTAGACTGTTAGTTGTTACTTTGAAGTTTGAAGTGTGAAGTTAACAACAATTGTTACTTTATCATATTCCTTATTTATTTTTATTCACACCGAAAAACCGATTTAAAAACACCGAACTAAACCGAACCGAAGTAGAAAAAACCGAACCGAACCGATCTAGTTTGATTTGAAATATGGTGCACACTTTTCTAAAACCGAATACCGAAGAACCGAACGCCCACCCCTACTTCTTGGTATCCACCTTATCTTGAATTAATTTCCGCTATCTGAGAAAATGGTACTTTCAGATTTGGAGTTCTGTACGTCTGCAGAATTATTGTAACTGTTGAAAACGATGACGTGACAGTGATCCTGAGTTGGGTTTTATTACAGTAAATTCATGTCAACTTACAATGAAATAATTGGAGGAGGATACCTGTGAGCCGCCGTAATACTGTTAGCTAGCTGAGTTTTCTCTCTGTAATAAGTTCCAGATTTCCAAAAATGGTGATAATAAATTAGAATAAATAGCTAGATCTGCCAATGTGAGGTTCTTCTGTGGTTTAGACGGGCAGATTGGTGCTTGGAAACATAGAGTTCACTGGTTTTAATCTTCCGAAGATGGGTGATTAGATTTGGCAGTTTCAGGACGAGTAAGGAATGGTATTACGGAAAATAGTGGCTGAAGCACTACCCTTGTTGATTAAATGATGAACAAGAAATATGGCTAAATTTCAAGTACTGTAATCAATTATATACTGCAAAATTTGTAGGTTCCTTTTGCTCATTTTGTGTTTCTCTCTTAAAAAGAACTTATGCTTTTAAATATATATTTCTTTCAAGTATTCTACTTTTTTTTAGTGGCAGTGCAAAGTGTGGGCAAGAGTGCTTCAGATAACACTCAAATGGAGTTCGAAGCTAAATCTGCAAGAGATGGTGCATGGTTCGTCTTTTAAGTCGTTCAAATTTATGCCTGGCTTTATCATTTGCTTAATCTCCACCTTCTTTTTATCTCGATAGCTAGTAATTATAAATTCATGATATTATCCTTTCTTAGGTATGACGTATCAAGCTTCCTGTCACATAGATCTGTGGAGAATGGTGATCCGGTAATTCTCCGAGTTACATATCTAAGGTTTCATGAAAGAAATTATTTGTTAGCCTGCTTGGTAGTTAAATTTCTATTGATGTGTAGAATCATCTTCTTGCTCTCTCTTTTTACCCGTGGAGTTTGCCATTGATTGTTAAGGCAAGATTTGCCTCTTATTTTTTCAGAAATCATGAAGCACATAATTGCCTCTTTTCTAGTTCATTGGTTGTTGAGGCAATATTTGCCCTCTTATTTTTTCAGAAATCAGGAAATACATGATTGGCTCTTTTCTAGTTTCCTTTTCCAGCCCGCTGTAACATACATGACCTTTTCATCTGATGTTGAGGGTTCATACTACAAACTATGTTTTAGCCAGGAATATGCTCCAAAAACCAGAGTCTACCTCCATGAAGTTGTTTCATTTATCATGTGCATATCTTCTTTGTCCAGTCTGTTTTACCTCATCGCTTCTTTTTTTTCATTCTTAATGGTGATAAACTTTTCAGGAAGTCTTGGTTCGGTTTGCGGGGTTTGGAGCAGAGGAGGATGAATGGGTAAATGTACGTATGCATGTAAGACAGCGATCTCTGCCGTGTGAATCATCGGAATGTGTTGCAGTTCTCCCTGGCGATCTGATTCTTTGCTTCCAGGTGCATTTTATTATGGGTAATGTTAAAGCTAAACATACCAAATTGTCATCATTTAGCTAAGGCTCTAACAATTTTCAGGAAGGGAAAGAGCAGGCTCTGTACTATGATGCACATGTCCTAGATGCTCAAAGACGCAGACATGATGTGAGAGGTTGCCGTTGTCGGTTTCTGGTTCGTTACGACCACGATCAGTCTGAGGTACTTGTTATATCCTTTTTCCTTCTAAATTTCTGCTTTCATCTCAATATTCAGGCCTCAATTTTCATGAGTGTATTTCAAATTTCCGACTTTCATGTTTCCCCAGACCCACTTGTGGGGTTACACTGGGTTTGTTGTTGTTTACATAAAATTGTCCTCATCTTATAACAAACAAAGAAACAATTGTTTACAAGGAACAAACAATTTTAGCTGCGAATAAGCACAAATAGTCAGATTACTCGTTAAAAAAAAGGCTGTTCCTTGTAGATTTGGCAACTGCTGTTTACTGACTGGTTATTATCTTTTTATGTGAGGTGAAAATGTTAGAAGTTTTTACGAAATTTAGCATTTCTCCTGCTTTTAGCCTAATGATTTTGGAGGCGAACTATATTCTACTGCAGCCATGTGTATGCAGGTTGCATTTTCAAACTTAATGGTACCAACAGCTAACTGAAACTTTTTTCATTGTTATCCATTCCTGGTTATTTTAGAATATATCTGAGCCTTCTAAGAGGCAGCAATATTCGGATCCTCCTCTTCTACCTAGAGGACCCCATTAGTTTGAACTTACAAAGAGACTTCAAAACTTTTAGGTTGACAATCTTGATGCTTGCTCACATGTAAGTTCACCAACTTGTACTGCATAGTGGGGTTCAACATCTCTACCTTTCGATGTTGGTCATTTATGTTTGAAACATCTGGTTTTCATCCATGGTGTTCCTTAGAACACTGAACATTTTTATTGTCAAGTATACACATCACATCAGTCTTCAGTTAGTTTAATCTACTTGTCTTTTCCTATCTAGGAAATTGTTCCTCTGCGGAAGGTTTGTCGTCGGCCTGAAACTGATTATAGGTTGCAGCAACTAAATGCTGAATCTGTGAAGCAGCAGAAAATAGGTAATGACCCTACAACAGGCAATACTATGAAGGTCTACCCTCCAGCTGATACACCACAGAAAGCCCAAACCGAATCAAGGATGAAACTAGCTGAACCAACACAAAAGCAGGCTGCACCGGAGTACACCATCAAGCCAGAACCCAATGTGGTTCCTATGCTGCAAAAACCTAGTACTGATTCTCTAACAGGAAATACTTTGGCGGAAACAACACCCAAGCTTATGGAAGAAATGGCGGAGAAGCCGGTAGCTGAAACAGCTGAGGCGCCTCAGGAAGAAAAAAGAGAGACGCCTCTGGCAGAAATAGCAAACAAAGCACCAGAACAGCCTCCTGCTGAAACAACTCTTAAGCCTCCGGCTGATTCTACATTGAAGCCAGCTGAAGCAACAGAGGAGCTACCTGCTGAAACAACTCCTATGCCTCTGTCTGCTTCTACATCGAAGCCAGCTGAACAAACAGAGAACCCACCTGCTGAAACAACTCTTAAACCTCCAGCTGCATCAACATCGAAGCCAGATGAAGCACCAGAGCAGCCTCCCGCTGAAACAACACCTGAACCTCCAGCTTCTTCAACATCAAACCCAGATGAAGCACCAAAGGAGCCTCCTGCTTCTTCAACATCAAACCCAGATGAAGCACCAAAGGAGCCTCCTGCTGAAACAACTTCTGCAGAGGAAACAACTCTTGAGCCTCCTGCTGAAACAACTCCTGAACCTCCGGCTGATACAACATCAAAGCCAGCCGAAGAATCAGAGGAGCCTCCTGGTGAAACAACTCTTGAACCTCCGGCTGATACAACATCAAAGCTGGCCGAAGAATCAGAGGAGCCTCCTGCTGAGACAACTCTTGAGCCTCCAGCTGATTCAACATCAACTCCAGTCGAAGATGCATCAGAAGAGCAGCCCAAGGCCGAGGAGCATGTTGATGCTGGAGCCCCCGCAGCATCCACTGATCAGGACAATGCACATGTATAAGCAAATCCTTATCGCCAAATGTTATAAACATTACAAGTGTAGCAATGTTACCAAGTTAGGATTCCTAGGGAAAGAGAAGCCCAGGGTTGGAGGAGCCGGGTAGAAACTTATTCTTGCGCATCCCTCCTTCCCTTGTGCTATTAAAAGCACAAGGGACTTTACTAGTGGCTCCGATAGATCAGTGATAGTATTGTGGAATATCTAGATCTTCACCTTCAACTTAAAACTCTAATTCTTATCTTTGTCTCGTCATCAGATGTTTTTCTAATTGTGCAACATGAATTTTACATGTGTTGATGCTACAGCTGCTGAATTTCATAGAATTTAAACCTAGTAAATCAAATGGATAGTAAGAGAATTTCATGCTCAAACCTATAAAGTTCAAATTCTAAATCTGACCGTGTCGGAAGACCATGTTCGTTGATTGTGAAAACTATAATAAAGAAGTTTTTGGATAGATGAGAACAATCAAAACGTTGTTCAGAGGTGATAACTTTCATTGCTTAACAAGAGAACTTCACAAGCATTGCAACTAAAAGAATGTACAAATGCATCACATACAAGATCATTATGATCTTCACTATCTACTCTTCAATATCTCTATTATGTTGGAATCAACAAAATTTCAAGTGGCACATACAACTTCTGTTTGGTGTTTATACGTCACACTGTGTAACTTCATGAACTGGTTGAGGAATATATGTACTGATTCAATCATTTCAACTTCACTGAAAAGAGGAACTCATCACTTGTTGCGTTACATTTCACTATCAAAGATTGAACATATGGTCTTCGGGCCTTAAACAATTTAACACCTCTGAGTTAGCACTGCTGGCCTTAATGTAGTCTGATCCGAACTGCCTCGTGCACCTACAGGAATCTTGCACATAAACTGGCAATTATCTGCTATTATCGCTGTCTGGCTGCAAAAAGCAATTTTGTTCATCAGAACTGACATATTTGTCTTATAATAATTGTGTTCTTGATAGTAAATCAAGAACTTTTGACAGTAAAATTGCATATAATGCAATTAATTTATGCCATACTTCAAGGAAAAAACATGTCTATATTCATACAGACACCCGCCCCTGCACACATAAGAACATGTTTCTGCTGCAAGAAGGAGTATCTTGGCAAAGGCTGTTGTTTCCGTGGTGGCAGTATGCTTAAAAGGGTCCATTAATGTTCCAGAATATGGCACTATGCCAAGGGGCAAGGTTTGCGTAGACTCTACCCTCCCTAGACCCCACTTGTGGGATTAGTGCTGATAGTTTTCTTTTTAGCTGACCATGCAGCACTTGCAAGAGTACCTGCAAGGAGCTTCACAACCTATTAATTGCTACCAAAGGGCAGCCTAGTGCACTAAGCCCCCGCTATGAGCATGGTCCCTGGAAGGGCTCAGGGACCACAAGGATCTATTGTACGCAGCCTCACTCTGCATTTCTACAGGAGGCTGTTTCCACAGGTCGAACCCATGACCTCCTAGTCACATGGCAACAACATTACCAGTTCCGCCAAGGCTCCCCTTCAACCTATTAATTTCTACCATTTCAAAAAGGCCATATTGTCTCTTGGGTGGCAATTTTACATGATTAATTCTGCAGCGGAAGGATAATAGTCTACAAATTGCAAAAAATTAACGGAATAATAGTGTACTAAACCTGGTGTTCATTTCTAAGTCACGTTCTTTCACTATTTTGTATCCTTGGAAGTTTTATTGCCATCATCTTTGTTCCCTTCAGTGCTATCTACAGGACGTGTTGGTGTTGAATCCTTTGAACTCAACTGTGCTTCACCTTTATTGTTAGTTTCTCCACTAGCAGAATCTCCCATGATAGAGTTCAAGGCAAGCTGACCAGAATAAAGGAACAAACCGATAGAGTTGATGCCAAAGACAAACGTCGCAAGGTAACATATTCCATTTATTATAGTTCTGCAAACAGTTTGAAAATAAGAAGGTTTCATAATCTTTCAACAGTAAAGTTATGCATTAGCGTAAAGGAAAGCTATTAAAAACTACCTAATTGTTATTGTTATCTGGCGAACCTGTTGCAAACACAAAGAAAGAACGATATCAAATGGTAACCAATAGAAGTATGAAACTGAAGGATCCAATCCTCTTCATTAACATCAACCAAACAGCTGACACCGAAAAGTAAACATTGGCAAGATTCTTTCACTAGAGGCTCTGCCAAAGGTAAACAACTGATGGTATGCTATATTCTAGTTACCATCAATTCTCTTCTAAAGCATAGTATAGATTATTCCCTCTCACCCCGTTTTCCCCATTCTGAATAAGTTGTCTGAATGTTTACCCTACTTGTTATGCATTATACGGATCACAGTGGAAAAAATGGAAGAAAAGAAACAGCAAATGTAAAGGCAAATGAGATGCAAACCGAGAAACTATCTGAAAGTGCTTGGCGGTTCAAAGAAGCTTCGATGGTAGTGGTGAACTTGTAAAGGAGAAGTGCAATAACACCCGCAGTTAAACCTCCCAAGAGTGCCTGAGCAGGTGAAGGTGGAGTCTTGGCATCAATTGGCGTTGGTGTAATAGCTTTCAAACTCTCCACTGCCTCCTCCTTCAACGTTTTCTTCGCTCCCGTTGACCTAAGTTTCTAATACCAGCAAAAAGAAATCCCACATTATTATCACAAAATAAACATGTATGTTCCTTAATTACCTTCAGTCTATGTTGTTCGGACTCTCCAAAAATATCATGTCAAGTACATACACATTTCTAATCAACTGAACAAGAATTGCACAGCTAAGAAGTGATATGCTTTTACTCATACTTCTATAACCATATTCAATGAAATTAAAAATGAATAGTGAAAAAACATGAGGATGTACAACCAATTCATTGCCCAATAACCTTCTTCCGCTCCTTGAGCGGAGGATCTATCGAAAACAACCTCTCGTACACTCTATCCTCCTGTGGCGGAGCTAGGATTTTCAATAAGGGAGTTCAAAATCTGTAGAAATAGACACACAAAGTAGTGGAAAGGGGTTCAACATCTACTATATATACATAAAAAATTATTTTAACCATTTATAAATAATATAATTTTTGACCGAAGGGGTTTCGGATGAACCCCCATAGTATAAGGTGGCTCCGCCCCTGCTACCCTCCCTCAATCCCACTTTGTGGAATTACACTGGGTATGTTGTTGTTGTATTACTATTTGAGAATTCACATCATATTTTGTTTTATCAAATGGAATTTTGTAATATTTTTAGGCAGACCTCAAATAGAGGCGGAACCATGATTTCAACTCAATGGGTTGTTGATTTTGACAAATTTAAATGCTAATAATGTGTTCTAAATTTACTATATCTATACATTCAATAAATATCATAACACATATACATTGTTTGAGCAAAAGCTATTGCCGAATCCACATCTAGGCTTCTACCTCCGAATTTGACTGCAAACACGTAAATATACTACTTTAACTCATCTTATGTGATACACTTTTCTTTTCCAGTTTGTTCCAAAAAAAAAACTACACTTCTCTATATCTTAAAACAATTGCATGTTTTACATTCTTTCAACTTTGTACCCAATCAAATACCGTAACATATATTAAAACTACGGGAGTCTTTCAAAATGCATTCAAATTCACATACAAAGGACCAAGCTGAGTTCAATGTACTAAGCTTCCGCTATGGTCTATTTTACGCAATCTTACCTGCATTTCTATGACTATACGAGGTTGTTTTTATGGCTCGAACCATGTCAGCAAAATTTACACTATATAGAGTAAAAAGACGCGAGCTTTTACCAGTTCTTTGGCCCGTTTAGCGCGGCGGCGGAGGGAGCGGAAGAGGAAAACCGATATAGCTCCGGTGAGGAGAAGACTGGTGGCGGTTTGAAGCGGCGAAGGGTCATCAGAAGTAGCAAAAATATCCGTTATCGAAGAAGGGAGCTCAATGGGTCCTTCCTCCGGTGGCGCGTTGGTCGTTTCATCTCCGGAAACAACCGTTTCATCTGGGGCTTCAGCTAGCAACGACGACGGCGCGTGTGATTTAGTGGCTGATACAGAACGGCGAGTGGAGTTGGATTTTTGAAGGAAATTGTGAAATGGAGTGAGAGAAGTAATGGGGTTGGGAGGAAAAGTGAGAGGGAAGAAGTAATTGGATGAGAGGAAGGATTTGGTTTGCAGCATTTTTGAGTTCTTGAGAAGTTTATGTTAATGGTGATGAAGAAGATAAGAGTTATGCTCTTCAACACAAAAAAAAAAAAAATTAATCATTTTTTTTTCTTTTTTTGGAGAATATTGAATAAAAATATGGATTTTTGGTAGAAGTAAAAAAAAAAAAATCTAATATATGTCCCAATTCTTTATTTGTTTGTTACCTAAGGATAATAATTTATCATTGAGGAATAGGAATATGTTGAGATGTTATCTATTTATCTTTTTTTTTTAGTTACATATCTAAATTATTGAGAACGTAAGTTTCATATTTAAATTATTATTTATTAGTTTGAGAAAGACATTTTTATTCAAATATTTTATTCGGCTTGCGATTATCTTATTTGTCCATACTTAGCCATATTTCCTTAAGGTAACCATGGCATATGCTTATATTTACAGTAATAGTCTACTTTGGCCCAAGACATATTTGATTAATCTGTTTGAGTGATTTCCTTTAGTCTAGCTTGAAAAGCTTCTTTGTGACTAAATAAAAAAAAAGGAAAAACTTACTGACTTGACCATGAGTGACATGATATACACGGTTGTATATACAGTGATACAGGGATGAAATGGGCTAAGACAGGCCCACACAATGATGCAGCAACTCTATTAGCCTTTTAGAACAGGTTCAAGTTTGGGCCTGCTAAGCCCAACAATTTCGAATTTGGCAAAAGCCCAAACTTGAGTTTTTCCTTCCTTTATTATTGTACTAGATATGTGGTGCCCGTGCAAGGCACGGGCAACGGGCGTATAACTGTTATTATTCTTTGTATTAGACAATCAGTTGTTACAATATTTGTAAATTGCACAATGAAGATACTTTAAGAATGAGTTGAAAATTTTTATGATGGAAAATAAGTACAACGGAGAGCAATTAGACGAAGCTATGAAGAAATATTTATACGTGGCCTTTTTTGATTGGTTTGGTCCTAACTTGGTTTTACCTACGTGGCCTTTTTTGATTAATTTGGTCCGACGAAGGAACCACCACTTATTTTTTTGATTGGTTTGGTTCGACGGTTATTTTTAAAATATAACTTGATTTTACCTACATGGCCTTTTTTTAAATGGTACTACTTTATTTTTATTTTTAAAATATAAGTTGGTTTTACCTACGTGGCCTTTTTTGATTGGTTTGGTGGGACGATTATTTTTAAAATATAACTTGATTTTACCTACGTGGCCCTTTTTTAAATAGTACCACTTTATTTTTATTTTTAAAATATAAGTTAGTTTTACCTAGGTGGCCTTTTTTGATTGGTTTGGTCCTAACTTGGTTTTACCTACGTAGCCTTTTTTGATTGGTTTGGTCCGACGAAGGAACCACGACTTATTAAGAATTTTTAAAATATAACTTGGTTTTACCTACATGGCCTTTTTTTAAATAGTACTACTTTATTTTTATTTTTAAAATATAACTTGATTTTACCTACGTGGCCTTTTTTGATTGGTTTGGTCTGACGGTTATTTTTAAAATATAACTTGGTTTCACCAACGTGGCCCTTTTTTAAATAGTACCACTTTATTTTTATTTTTAAAATATAACTTAGTTTTACCTACGTGGCCTTTTTTGATTGGTTTGGCCCTAACTTGGTTTTACCTACGTGGCCTTTTTTGATTGGTTTGGTCCGACGAAGGAACCACCACTTATATAACTTGGTTTTACCTATGTGGCCTTTTTTGATTGGTTTGGTCCGACGGTTATTTTTAAAATATAACTTGGTTTTACCTACGTGGCCCTTTTTTAAATAGTACCACTTTATTTTTATTTTTAAAATATAACTTAGTTTTACCTACGTGGCCTTTTTTGATTGGTTTGGTCCTAACAACTTAGTTTCACCTACGTGGCCTTTTTTGATTGGTTTGGTCCGACGAAGGAACCACCACTTATATAACTTGGTTTTACCTATGTGGCCTTTTTTGATTGGTTTGGTCCGACGGTTATTTTTAAAATATAACTTGGTTTTACCTACGTGGCCCTTTTTTAAATAGTACCACTTTATTTTTATTTTTAAAATATAACTTAGTTTTACCTACGTGGCCTTTTTTGATTGGTTTGGTCCTAACAACTTAGTTTCACCTACGTGGCCTTTTTTGATTGGTTTGGTCCTAACTTGGTTTTACCTACGTGGCCTTTTTTGATTGGTTTGGTCCGACGAAGGAACCACGACTTATTAACAATTTTTAAAATATAACTTGGTTTTACCTACATGGCCTTTTTTTAAATAGTATTACTTTATTTATATTTTTAAAATATAACTTGGTTTTACCTACGTGGCCTTTTTTGATTGGTTTGATCCGACGGTTATTTTTAAAATATAACTTGGTTTTACCTACGTGGCCCTTTTTTAAAACTTGGTTTTACCTACGTGGCCTTTTTCGATTGGTTTGATGGGACGGTTATTTTTAAAATATAACTTGGTTTTACCTACGTGGCCCTTTTTTAAATAGTACCACTTTATTTTTATTTTTAAAATATAACTTAGTTTTACCTACGTGGCCTTTTTTGATTGGTTTGGTCGTAACTTGGTTTTACCTACGTGGCCTTTTTTGATTGGTTAAAATATAACTTGGTTTTACCTACGTGGCCCTTTTTGAAATAGTACCACTTTATTTTTATTTTTAAAATATAACTTAGTTTTACCTACGTGGCCTTTTTTGATTGGTTTGGTCCGACCAAGGAACCACCACTTATTAAGAATGAAAAAAAATTTATTTTGAATGTAAAAGCTAAATAATAATATAAACTCTAATAATTAAATATTGTTGAATTGTATTTACACCTCACAAAGGTAAAATCTTATTTCAATACTTACTTCGAGTTAATAAATATATACCTGATTTAAATTAATTTGACGTTTTTCTTAAAGAATTATTTATTAGGAGTTTAATTTTTTAAAATTAATTTTATTAAGGTGGCATTTTTTGATTGAGCCAAGTGGCATTTTTTGATTGTTTTGAATTAATGATGAATTATTTATTAGGAGTTTAATTTTTTAAAATTAATTTTATTAAGGTGGCATTTTTTTATTGAGCCAAGTGGCATTTTTTGATTGTTTTGAATTAATGATGAATTATTTATTAGGAGTTTAATTTTTTTAAATTAATTTTATTAAGGTGGCATTTTATGATTGAGCCAAGTGGCATTTTATGATTGAGCCAAGATAAAATGACGGTACTACCCTCCGAATGTCCGACGAAACTCTCTCTTATTAAGAATGATGATTTGACTTGATTATTTCTTGTTTGACTCTAACTTTTTTTTTTTTGTTAATTTAGATGAATCATGGGGAGATTTCTATTTCATTACTTATTTACTTATAAGTATTCAATTTTCAAAACCCGTTTTATATTTTATGATTTTGCGTATTGGGTACCGATTTCCAATGGAATATCCGATACCCAATACACGAAATCATAAAATACAGTGTCGGGTTTTAAATTAGCAAGTAGGATTTTGATTTGATCGCACATTTTGTCTAAGGCCGTAGCAAGGTGACATGTTATATTGAAGAGTTCATTAATGATTTGCAGATTCTTTAGTTCTTCAACTTTTTATGTTGGGTGTTATGCATCAAGAACGAAGCTATAGTTCTATTTATTGTTTCTACAAAATCAGTAACTTTAACTCTAAATTGTATTGTTATTGCATTATCTTAAAATGCTTGTCTCTACATGTGTTATGTATCCTTTGCTAGTATATTATTCATGCTTCAAGTATTGAATTGTATAATGTGTGTATGTCGTGAGATAATAAGTATTATGATCGTCTTTTTATCAATTATCCATAATTATTTTTGTCTTTAACTTGATAAAGTCTAAGCTCTATGCATAACGAAAAAGTGAGTAGTGATCAATTACACAGTTTAAATTTGTGACTTATAAATCATACATACATAATTATACCGTTACTCTAAGGCTCTTCTTCAAATTTATGCTTGGTATTTGGGTAAAAAATTTATTCGTACATGTTACTTACATCAAATCAATAAAGATAAATGTTCGTTATATATTTATTTATTTATTATTTAATCATGATTAAGTTATGTATAATATTACTTTAATATATATTACTATATATGATTTAAATTGCTTGGTATTGTATTAGGCCATTCATGCCTTTTCTTTTGTTACATTCATTTTTATTTTGATATTAACGTTTAACTAGTAGGAGATAGATGTATGTATCATAATTAACTTTTTTATTTTTAAAAAAAGAGAAAATGGTCAAATGTCCTCCAAATCTATATTCAAATTTCTAACTACACATTTTAATTTTACAAGAGTCCTATCACCCTTCTAAACTATTTAAAATTGAAATTATTATCACCCTAAATGCCTACATGACAAGATGAGTGTATTGAACTCTTTCTGAAAAAGTGAAGACCAAAAATTAATATTGTAATATTACTTTTAATATTTTTTTCATAAATATATGCATTTTAATCTTTTTTTCCTTCTTTTCTTATTTGTTTCTACTTCTAATTATTTGCTTTCTTCTCCATACTAACTTTGTAGAGATCAATGTCAGCCATCAAATTACACCAACTCTCACCATTTTGAACTTTTGACCTTCAACATAACTTTTAAAATAATAAATTAAAAAGGAAAAAAATAAAATAAAATAAAATAAAATATTCGCATGTCAAACTTGTGCATTTCACCCTTCAACATAAATGTGGTTGTGGCTTTAATTTTTAAGGGTATAAGAATCTCAGTTTTAAACAGTTCAGGGAAAAATAGGATTCCCGTAAAATTAAAGTGTGTAGTTGAAAATTCGAATATAGGTTAGGAGGACATTTGGTCATTTTTCTTTTAAAAAATGTTGAAACGACAACTGACTCCGTCAATTTTCTTATAAAATATAGTTCTTTATAGTTTTCACATATTTTGTGCGAAAAATAACCTAACAAACGTCGTTAATTTTTTTAAAAATCTGTCATTATTTAAAAACAATTAAAAGACTTACATAATTTGTTGATTTCTTTCGTCGAATTTCTTTTATTTTTTAGTAATATATTATACTCAATCTTATCTGTCGTTATACTCGTAATCTCTTGATCACATAGCAACAAAAGTTTAACTTAATCATTATTTCCAAACTCATTTTGCTATCTATCTTCTAATGACTTGTCATCTTCAAATTTTCCAACTCATTTTGCTATCTATCTTCTAATAACTTGTCATCTTCAAATTTTCCAACTCATTTTGTTATCTTGAGACTTCTTATCCTCATCTTGACACTAATTTGTTTGTATCTGTTTATCCAAAAACTTTGAAGACTTATATAAATAAATATTACACATTGCAACACCAACTTTTCACAAAAATATCAGTTTATTATAAAGTTTGATTAACTTCTATACGTCGATAATATAAAAGAATTTGTTGATAGAGTTCTCCATGCAACTAGAGAGAGACAATTTACAGGTATGTTTTCCACCAAAAAAAAAAGTTGTTTTGTGAAATAATAAAGTAAATATTTGAAGAATAATATATGCTTACGTACGAAAAAAAAAGAAATAATATTGTTTGTTATTTTTTAGTGTCTGAAAAAGATCTTAAAATTAGTAATTATTAAAAAATTTAAGTCAGATATATTGACATTTAAAAAAATTATGTGTCGTCGCGTAAAATTAATCAATTATAGCATATTGTGTGTTGTTTTGTTTTTAAAATTATCATATCAGACTTGCTATGTTCACTAAACATAAATGGATGGTGTAAAAGGTGTTATACTTATCAAATTTGATGAAATAAAAAATCATATAGAATTAAACTCTTATGATATGGTTAAATTGATCATTTTGTTTCAACGATTAGTTCCTCTATTTATTTATCAGAAGAAATATATATATAAACCTTATTCTTACAAAAGAATGGGCCGGAAACAACACTATGATTTTCAGGCCCAGAAAAAGGCCCATGTGATAACTAATACTCTAGTGTAGAGTTGAGCCCTGAGATTTGACTGTGGACTTAAAAGAACATTTATAGATGCTTTACGTCCAATTATGACGGATAAGCTTACATTATTATTTTGTCGGCATAGAGTAAATCGATGTGTATATCCTTGATATCTTTATTGCTTCTTTTCTAGTAAAAGAAGTTCACGACCTATGGATTTTCTACATCCACGTGACTTTCTAAATGAAAAATTTATAATGGTGATGTCTGAACCAATTTGCGTGCATCTCAACTAATTTCATGAGATATCTATCACCTTCTACCAACAAAATGTATCAAATAACTCTATCTACTAAGATTAGAATAAATGAGAATTTCATTTGAACTTCTAAAGGCTTACTTTAGACCTAGGGTAGAAGTTGGCTTTGACATCTTGTTTAGATTAACTCATTTTAAGTGTTTTAAAGTTAAAATAGTTTTAAAACACTTTTCAAGTGTTTGAGTAAAATTAAAAGTGTTTATAAAGCACTTAGTTTTAAGCTGTAATGACAAAAATAAATCAAAAGTCATAAATTAGAATTTCTAACTTATGAATTTCGACTTATAATGAGTCAAAAATGAAAAGACAATCCAAACAGTCTCTTAAAGTTGCAAATTTGATTTGAACTTCTACAACCTAACTTTAAATCCGGGGCGAAAGTAAGCTCTCACGTAGCTAAGTTTGGTTATTTCATTTTAATTTCTAAAGCCTAATTTTATCTTGAGAGGAAATTAGCTGTCACATAGATAAGTTTGGTTATTTCATTTTAACTTCTAAAATCTAATTTTAGATCTTGGATGGAAGTTAGCTCTATCATAACTAAATTTGAATTTCATTTAAATTTCTAAAGCCTAATTTTAGATCTGGAGCCGAAGTTAGCTCTGATAGTAATTAAACTTGGGTCTCACATCTAACTTTAAATCGTCAAATTTGAAAGGAACCAAACATAATTTTTAGAAACAACATATTATTTAAATAGTACTATGGTATATCCCTTTATTCTTGTTTAAAAATTAGGTTGTAGAATTCATTTTTAATTTCCTTTTGTCATTTTTAATTCACTACAAAAAAAAATTAAAAAAATAAGCTAGTAATTCCATTGTCTGATTTGTTCATAGCTAACAAAAAATTGTCGCTAAATAGAACCAACAACTAAATTTTTTTAAGAAATAAAAGAATGTCAGTATAAAATAACATTTAACATAAAATTAATAACTCTTGATAACATTTAAGTTCTTTTATGATAATTTCAACTCCTTGAAGTTTATAATATGAGACATAATTTGCTACTCTAATTTTTCTCATATAATTAAGAAAAATTGGAATTTTTCATTATTGTCTCACTAATGCTCAAAGGTTGGCATAGACTAATAATTACCTAAGTACAAGCTAATTTCATCATCCCCTACTAATATATAAGTGGGGGATAAACAGGCAGGTCGTGGTCAACATGCCTGCCTGGCAGCTATATATATATTTCTTTTTTTTTTTCTTTCGTTTTAATTTATTTGTCTTATTTTTAATTTTTTATATTTCTAATTCTAAAAATTGAGTAAAACATACTATAAATCATGATTATTGACAACTTAAAATATTTTTTACAAAAAACATATAAATAATTCGATTGCTTATAAAAAATTCAATTGATTCATAAAATAAATTTATCTGTGTCACATAAAATGGAATAAAATAAGTAACACATATCATTTAATTCGGAAACTACATAAAAAAGTATTGTAAATCTCAATAATGACCATGCCTGCCTGCAGGGGCGAATCTATGTGTTAAATTTGGGTCACCCGAACCCGTGGTCATCCGACTAAACTCGATATATTACTTGTATAATTATTAAAGATTATATTAAATAAAACCTTGTGGAACCCATTCTTAAAGTTGCTGGATGGTTCACTGGTTTGACAGTCATATTTTAACACCAAGGTCCTAAGTTCGATCCTAGCCAGACACAATTCGCTTCAATTTTTTTATTAACTAAAAACTACACGTTTTTTTTTTAATTTTAAAAAAAGCGAAATTCTAAAGTTGTTTTTAAAATATGAAGTTAGTATAATTGTAAACTGATGATATTTTTTGTGGTAATGTAATATTTTATGTTTTGCTCGCTTAGTTATTGTTATATAAATTTTTTGGTCTTTATCTTTAAAGCAATGGTGCACCCGTTTTCTTAAAATCCTAGATTCGCCTCTACCTGCCTGACAACTACATATATATTCAACTTTTTTCTTCCGTTTTAATTTGTTTGCCTTATTTTTTTTTTATATATTTAAAAATTACGTAAAACATACAATAAATCATGATAATTGACAACATAAAATATTTTAAAAAAACATGTAAATATTTTGATTTCTTATAAATTTTTTTTTGATAGATTCATAAAATTAGTCTATCTGTGTCACATAAAATGGGACAAAATAAGTAACATGTATTATTTAGTTAGGAAACTACATAAAAAAGTATTGTAAATCTCAATAATTAACAACATTTGATTGACTCTTGAAATTCTATCTGTGCTACATACATTAGGACAACAAAGTAACATATATTATTTAAAAATTACGTAAGAAGTACTATAAATTACAATCATTAACAACTTAAAATATTTAAAAGTTAAATTTAAAATTTAATTGACTCTCTAAATTCTATCTATGTCACATAAAGTGAGACAAAAAAATAACTGATATTGAATCGTGCTAGCACGGACACTTGTGTCTAATTATAATATACACAACTAACTAACAGACTTGTTTGTTTTTGTATTTATTAGTACTTTATTTAAATATATGTTTTACTAATGGCTATTAAAATTTATTTTATTATATTATATAACATTATTAATTTTATTGGACTGCACGGATCAATAAAATAGTTAAAATAGGGAACTTTTTATTACTTAAAAAGTTAGTTTAAAATAAAAATTTCATCTCAATAAAATCTAATGAATTTTTTTTTTTAAAATGGGGACGCACATCCATTTTTCTTTTTATTACATATAACGAAGTACTGTTATAAAAAACATATAATATAATAGATAAGGTTTTTATGAAAAATATGATCGTTATAGTGAAATGTTATCCTGTAATAACTAATACTCTTTAGTTTTGAATATAGCGAAGTACTTTAATAAAGAATATATAATCTAACGTTTTCGACATCTTTAATTTTGAATTCTAAAGGTCTAAATTAAACGCGCTTTCACCCCTCAGTTTCACGTGAAGATCTTACTATATAGAGCTTTTGATTTAATCATTGCTAACAACTCAACATGTAACCAGGGGCGACTCTAATAAATTGGTGGCCTAAAGCCAAATTCGAATGTATATTTTTTATGAAGTTTATTATAGCCAATTATTTAATCTTTCTTGAGACATGATATTCATAATTTGTCAAACTTCTATTACTTCTTTGCTCTTTTATGAAAAAAATTTATTTTCTACAAGTAATACTCGATATTTTTTTAAAAAACTACTTATAACCTATTATTTTTTTAAAAAATGAGGCCCCTCAAATTTTAGAGCTTAAAATAATTGCTTTTCTTTCAAAGTTGTAGAGTCGCCCCTTACATGTAAGATGTGATGTTATATAATTAACTAGACGCATAATATATGTTTAAATATTACATCGAATTTTGGATCGCCTATCACTTAATATATGGTTAATTCCTTGACTTATATGGACACGTGAATTGACAGACAATCTACTAATTATTATTTTTATTTTTGTCTTAATAAAAAAAGATTAACCAATTCCTTTGACTTATATTGGCACGTGAATTGACAGACAATCTTCTAATTATTATTTTTATTTCTTTCTCAATAAAAAAAGATTAACCCTCACAATTAGAGTGACAGAGTGGTTAATTTAATTAATTGGAGTTTAGTCAACCAATATAATGCACTATTACTACTTGCTATTTAATTATTTTTTTATCTCGAAAGGTGTGTTGTCAAATATTGCACGGATGCCATATATATATATATATACACACACTAGTGGCAAGAATTTCGTGATTTGCACGAGCTCAATATTTATTTATGAAGTTACTTTTTGAAACATTTTTGGTTAAACAATTTTTTTTTGATCTAAAATAAGTTATATAGTTATATTTGTATAATAATAAATCATCTCATTAAGTATGAAATGAATACTTATAAATATTATTAACATTGTAAATTTAAAGTTTTTATATATTTTAAATTTTTAATCTAAATAAATTATATATATTTATGTGGTAACAAATTAGTTTATCTACAATATATTTGCGTGAAGAAGATTAGCTAATAAAGCAATATCATTGATTAAGTAAGAAGCAAAAAAGATAAACAAAAGAAAATTAACTAATAAGCAATAATTGGTGAAGTAACTAATCACTACTGATCCCTCACTCCCTAATTGCTTGTTTACTTTTGAATTGACACACCGATTAAGAAAACAATGAATGATATAGTGAATTTATCATTTACAACTATCCGTCCCATTTTATGTCACATTTTTACTTTGCACTTTCATTAAGAAATAATGTAACCCTTATTTAATTGTTTTAGAACTCAAGTTTTCAATCAATGAATATGAATTAATTTATTTTGATTAATTAATTTAACCAAGGAACATGAATCATTTACTTAACTTTTCTAAGTTGATCAAATGTATATTTTCAATGCTAATAACTTACAAGGGTAAAAAAGGAACAATATACTAATTTATGCATTGATTTTATGAAATGACAAATATTATGGACCAACTATTTATAGAAAGAGATGACATATAAAATGGGACGGAGGGAGTATTAATTATGAAGTGGATGAACTAATTTAAATTTTCAAAGAAGTTTTACCTTTTTCAAAATTAATTAATTAAGGGTATAATAGATAATTTTTTTTTGTCTTTTCTTGATTTATCACATTGAACAAGTAAAAAATGAAAATTGGATAAGTAATTAGGGACGGATGTAATTTCCATAATGTCTCACTAAGATTAACTAATAAGTAGTATCATTAATATATATTTTTTGTGTCCAACAATATTTGTCCACTATTAACTTTGCATAGAGTACTTCCTAAGAAACTATAAATAAAATATTACCCTTTGAATATAATGCATACGATGTCTTGAAAAATGTATTTAGGAAATCATTATAATTAGCTATAAGGATGAATAAGAGAATATATATATATATATATATATATATATATATATATATATATATTGACTATTTTCAATTTAAGTGAGTGGGTGGATCGTTATTTAGATTAATCATTTTTTCGTAAGTAAAATATGTTTGTTTGATATTTTAAATTTGTCAATTCAATATATCATTATATATGTACGAAAAATGTGCCTGTTTTCCTTTCAATTTTTCATTCGGTGTCTGTTCTCCGCATTGAAGAACTGACTAAATCTGAAATCGCGCACTATAGGGCTAATTAGAAGGTGACGTTCCCAACAAAATTTTCTATATACTTAGAACTCAAACTCGAGTCTTTTGGTTAAAAGTGTAGTAGTCTCACCACTATACAACAACTCATGTTCAAACATGTGCCTCTTATAATCACCTCAAGGTGTTATGTGGTATCTCACATCAAGAAAAAAACATTTTGTATTTCAAAATATTGTTTCAAATTTTTTGTAAATAATTTTTTTAATGAAATTTTGCTTCCAACATTTTAGAAACCAACGTTTTTTTGGGCATTTGTCTCAATTCTAGTTTTTGCAGAAACTTTTTCTTTCTTTGAAAATGTTTGGTTATTTTTTTTTCTCCAAAGTTTTTCTTTTGAAAAAAATTAAATTATTTTCAACACAGTGGCGAAAATATATAGCTCTCATCTTGGCGCGTGGGGAACTTATAACCACACAACACCCAAGCATATGGACAGTTTCCTACTACTGGGTGGGTCCCCATACCCGGTAAGAATATCGATCTCGCGACGGTACATTAAGTTTTTGCTATGCGCAAAATTTTGATAAAGAACGAACTATAATAACTCTATATAGTGTGAATTCTGATTAGTTAGACCAATGAACTTCTAACATGAATGATTGAAGGATCTGAGCCCAGATTAATTAATCAATTAATTTTAAATTCGAACCCACAAAATTTTAATTTTTTTTTTTATTCCTAATAATAGGGAGCTCTTTATCTTATAAATGAATTCATATAATATGTTAATAGGAAGAACTTGCTTCAAATAGTATTGGAGGACATGAACATATGCTAATTAATAGGTAGGGTAAAAGAAGGACATGAACCCATACTAATTAATACTGCTGAAAAAAAAAAAGGACATGAACCTATAAGAATTGGATTATTGAATTTTAAACTAGAACTCATAAAACTTAAATCTTAAATTTATTTTGAAAGTTATTTTATCCCATAATGAATCTATGTAGTGTAAATTTAAATTAGTTAGACTCATAATTTCTAATATGAAATGAACCTAAGTTCAAATTAATAGATCAACTAATTCTGAACTCTAATTCGTAAAATTTAAATTTTTAATCAACTAATTTTGAACTTGAATTCATAAAGTTCAAATCTCAAATCCATTTCTATTAACAGGGAGCTCTTCATTTCATAATAAATTTATGTAGCGTGAATTTAAATTAATTAGACCATTAAGTTTCTAATCCGAAATGAACCTAAACTCAGATTAATTAAATCAGCTAATTCAGTACTCGAACCCATATAGTTTAAATCTTGGATCAACTAATTTTGAACTTGAACTCGTAAAATACAAATCTTGGATCAACTAATTCTGAACTCGAAATCATAAAGTTCAAATCTTAAATCCACTCCTATTAGCACAGTGCTCTTTCATCTCACAATAAATGTACTTGACATGAATTTAAATTAATTGGACTAGTAAGTTTCTTACCCCTTAATGAACCTAAAATCATTATAATTGGATTAACTAATTCTGGACTCTTAACTCATAAAATTCGAATTTTAAATCAACAAATCCCAAACTCAAACTCATAAAGTATCAACTAATTCTGAACTCGAACGCATAAAATTTAAATCTTGAATTAACTAAGTCTGAACTCAAACTCATAAAATTCAAATCTTAGACCTGCTCCGATTGATAGTAGGAAGCTCTCTTCATCTCATAACAAATCCATGGCATGTGAATCTAAATTAATAAAACCACCAAACTTTGAATATCTAATAATTAAATGAATATAGTGAGATTCGAATCCCCCAACAAGTAAATAAAAAAAGTGGATCTTGAACCTCTATATAATAATCCAAAAATAAGTGGTCTTAATACAAACTACAAAGCAAATAAAAGTGAACTTTCTTGCTTTGTCATTTTTCTCTCTTGTAATTTTCAGAGTAGTAACTAAAAATGGAAGGCAATTTGGGTGGCGGAGTTAACAACCAAATTGAAATTGGAACCCCAAACAACATCACAATCAAAGGGATTCTTGGATTGTTAATGGCAAATACAGAGGCAACAGATACCAAGAAAGTTATATCATTAGGAATGGGTGACCCAACATTGTATTCTTGTTTTCATTCACCTGATGTTGCACATGATGCTGTTATTGAATCTCTTACTTCTCACAAATTCAATGGTTATTCACCTACTGTGGGACTTCCTCAAACAAGAAAGTAATGTACACTCAACTCTCTTTTCAATTATCGTATTATTTCGTTGTTTCATTGTTGTTACTGTTCTCTGTGAAATTATTTGAAATTATACTGAATATGATATTGCTGTAGTTGTGGTGTCAGTGCCTGACAGCAACTTACATGCACCTCAATTCCCCTCTAACACCAGCCCCTCACTTTTTTTTTTTAAAAAAATAAATAATACTAGTGTTCCGCTTATTGCATTATTTCATTATTGTTATGTTTTTTTTTTTCAAACCGTTTGGAAATGCTTTATTTAAACTAAGGTCTATCAGAAATAACTTCTCGTAGAGAGGTATACTTTACTTTGCTCACCCCTCCTTGTGGATTTACACTGGTGGTGCATCGGCTAGCTTACACGCAATTCAATTTTCCTATTTTTATTTAATAATAGTGGTGTTCAGTTATTGTATTATTTCATTGTTGTTATTGGTTTTTTTTTGATATGTTGTGTAGTACTTTATATTTATGATTATTTTGTTGTTGTTACTATTCTTATTTTTGTATTCTCTTTTTCAAATTGTTTGGAAATGGTTTATTTAACCTGATGGTTTGTCGGAAATGATCTTTGTATCTCTACGAGATAGGGGTAGGGTCGGTGTATACTCTACTCTACTCTGTCCTCCCTTGAACCCCATGTCTGGGATTACACTGGGTATGTTATTGTAATTATGGTGTTTGGGTCAACTGAGATGTCCGCTCTATGTTTTACTAGTTGGTTACTTTGTTTTAATTTGTTGTTGCATATATTTTGATCGAACAGGGCGATTGCAGATTATTTGTCGCGTGAGCTCCCAGAAAAGTTATGTGCAGATGATGTTTATATCACAGCTGGTTGCACCCAAGCCATTGAATTAGCATTGTCAATTCTGGCTCGCCCTGGTGCTAACATATTGCTACCGAGGCCTGGTTTCCCAATTTATGCACTTTGTGCTGCATTTAGAAACATCGAAGTTCGATACTTTGATCTCATTCCAGGCAAAGGCTGGGAGGTTGATCTCAATGCTGTTGAAGCTCTAGCAGATCATAACACGATCGGAATAGTTGTTATAAATCCTGGGAATCCTTGTGGAAATGTTTATAGTTACCAGCATCTTCAAGAGGTTGTTCTTACTGCTCTCTTTCCACACAACTTTTACTATCTCTCTTATTTATAGCCGTGGTGTCTGGGCCAGATTGTGTACACCTCGACTAATTCAACAGCTGTTTTTCCTTTTAGCATTGTGTATTAGTTTTGAGAATTTGTTTTGTGTGTTTAAATCAGATCGCAGAAACTGCTAAGAAGCTTAGGACCATAGTGATCGCAGATGAAGTATATGGTCATCTTGCTTTTGGGGCTAACCCCTTTGTACCAATGGGAATTTTCGGAGACATTGCTCCTGTGCTTACTCTCGGTTCTTTGTCTAAGCGATGGTTAGTCCCTGGCTGGCGCCTCGGTTGGCTTGTCACAAATGATCCTAATGGCACCTTCAAAAATCCAAAGGTTTGTACTAAACGCGACATGATCAAGTACTTAGAGATGAATTAACTCTTTTTACGACTGAAAATCTCTGTTTTTGTTCTCTCTGTACCGACTTATGGATGAAATTGTTTTCAGTTTGTTGAACGTATTAAGAAGTATTGTGACATTTGCGGAGGTCCAGCTACCTTTATACAGGTTCGCATTTTATCCCTCATATTCTTTGTCGAATGTATATGATTAAGGCGTCTTAGAATTGCAGTTTACGAAATGATCAGTCGTAAATACAATAAGTACTGCAACATTTCTGAGTTTTAGGCAAGTCATGTAATTGAATCTCATGTTGTGTAGGCGGCTGTCCCTCGCATTATTCAGCAAACTGAAGACGTTTTCTTCGGGAAGACCATTAACTTGTTGAAGTGGACTGCAGAGATTTGTTGCGAAAAGATAAAGGAGATTCCTAGTATTAGCTGTCCGTATAAACCAGAAGGATCAATGGCCGTAATGGTAAGCAGTGAGAGAACTTGAAAACCAATAAATTCATCGGGGATATGCTTTTCGATTTTAAAATGATTTCTCTAATGTATGCAGGTGAAGCTGCATCTACCACTTATGGTAGACATAAGCGATGATATTGACTTCTGTTTCAAACTGGCGAAAGAGGAATCCGTTATACTCCTTCCAGGTAAGAAGTAGTCAACTAACAATCGAGTTAAAACAACGATCCTTTAAAAAATTAAGACCACAACTTAGACATAGACAAGAGGGAGTTTCTCAGATGGTAACTGGTAAGCATAAGGTTGTGAGTTCGACTCACCAAAGAAGCAAAAAGGTGGGAGCTCTTAGGGAGGGGCGGAAAAAAAACAAAAAACTTAGACTATAAGGAGATCAGCTATGTTGCTCGGACTATCCAAAAATGCTGCTACACCATGTTGGATCCTCCAAAAATGCATAGCTTGTGGAGGATCCGACACACACCAGATGGTAATTTTTGAAGCGTCTGAGCAACATATGAGAACAGAAAGAGGAAGTCTTATATATTTCAAGAAACAATTGTTTGGAAATATGAACGAATAAGCATTTATAATGAGATGATTTCATCTGAACGAAACGTTTGCAGGACTTGCTGTGGGTTTGAAGAACTGGATCAGAATAACCTTTGCCGCGGATCCAGTTTCTCTTGAAGAAGCACTAGGAAGGCTCAAGTCTTTCTGTCAAAGGCATTCGTATCAACAAAATGATCATCATTGATTCTAGTCTGCTTAACGCTTAAATAAATTGTTGCAGAAATTTATAGATTTATGAAAATGCAATAAGTAATAAAACTCTACAGGCTGATCGTATGGCAAGTTTCATCACACATTGAACTGCCAATATAGTTCTGTTGTACCTAATAATTTCTTGCAAGAGAAACCTTGAATTACAGTGCAATAAAATGAAATATGTGGTTACTCTCGATTTTGAGTTTGTTTTTGACTAGTCGTGGGGAAGTGGAGCCTTGGTGTAACTGGTAAAGTTGTGGTGACGGATTCAAGCTGTGAAAACAACCGCTTACAGAAATGCAGGGTAAGGTTGTGTAGAATAGACACTTATGGTCTAGCTCTTCTTTGGACCCCACACATGGTAGGTGCTTAGTGCATCACTCGGCCCTTTTATTTGATCGATTAGTTGTGGGATATTCTCAAACATTGCTTAACGGTTTGTCTTCGATACATAATGAAGCTAGAAAGATACTTGTTATACTTGTGAAGCTTGAATTCTTCTTCTGAAATACATACCAACACTAAAATGGAAACTTGTGATGTGGTATAGCTAGAAATGTTCATTTAAATAATCTATGTTGTTTGTCACTCCACAAGTGTTGCCGCACTCGTGTCTGATCCTACAAATATGCATCACTCTTTGGAAGATCTTGACACACATCAGTCGACCATTTTCGAATAGTCCGAGCAACATACACATCAGTCGACTTAAATCAACAAGACATGAAGTTTGAAATTTTATTTCAATATATAATTGGATTTCTTTAGTAGTTTTTTTCTCGTAAACATAAAGATTTCATTATTTGTGATATTTGAATATTGACACATATATAATCTCTTCACATTGATAAACCCTCGGCTCAAATAAGAAATATTGATCTTAACACCTTCTTTGTATGGTTGTTACCCGTTGTATTGTATTATATTAATATATTCTATTGAATCATATTGTATTGTATCGTTAGTTTAAATACTATGTTTGTTTTGATTATTACTTAAATTTTATTGTATGATATCGTTTAAATTCATTATTAGGTAACGACGAAAAAAAACATTTTATTTAATGACCAATTTGGTGTGATCACAACGTTTACCTTAATATTTTCTTCTCATTTTGCCTTTACTTATTATTTAATAATTCCATTTTATCCTTTAACCTACTTTTTAATAGTAACTTTGCTCGTATCCTACTTTTCTGATAGGTCTATTGTTCAAATTTATAAATGACATTATGTAACGAAATTAAACAATACAATTTATCCAAACACTAAACAATGTATTCATTAAAAACAATACATGACCCTACAATATAACGCTATATAGTATAATTCATAATATGTAATAATCATCCAATCAGATCAAGCGACGTGTCGAATCGTGATGATCTTGAGTCGATCACAAAAAGTTTGACATACTTTCCTCGTGAACCAACAAATACAGAGAATCAGAATTCTAACAGTCGAAAGAAGCGAAAATTCCCATCACATTTTCTCCATTGAAGAGAGAAATTCAGCTTTTCTGAGCTCATTTCAATGGCCACGAACTCGACGGAGAACGATGCGAAGCCGGGATTACGGAAACCGGTTTTTGTAAAAGTGGAGAATCTGACTCCCGGTACTAATGGACACACACTCATCGTGAAAGTTTTGGAATCCAATACTGTTCTCCAAAAGGGACGTTCTGTGTCACCGCACCTTCGGAACACTCGTATTGCTGAATGTCTCATCGGCGATGAGACCGGAACGATTCTCTTCACTGCTCGCAACGATCAAGGTATACACTGGTGAATTTTGTGATCAATTTACTAAGGTGTCGTTTATAGGATGCATAAGAATAGTGCTGAATAAGGTTAATAGTGTTATGTTGTGATTATTTGTTAGGTACGGTTTAATTTTGATGTATTAAAAACAATAATTCACAATGTTAATGGTCAAAAACACTACTGAAGTATCATTTTTTTTCGCTAGTTTATCCTTCAAATATCCATTAATTCATTTATCTATCTAAACTATTACTCCAATCATGCCTCAATGCTGAATTGGACTACACGAGCCTGTTGTAAAGTGAGAGCGATAACTAATCAAGGTGTGCTTTAACACAAAAGGATGATAGTTTGATTAGGTAAAGGGAACAATAGATAGTTACTTGTGAGGAAGTGACAAAATTAGATGTGTTTTTGACCATTTACTTTTTAATTTTTTGTTGAGTTTGTCACTGAAGCTTTTTGAGTGTTGATCCTTGTGTAATTTCTGTTCTGAAATCATAGGGTGCTGGTTTTGAGAGGCATGACTCATTCGGATTTTAACTGAGAAGATGCACTTCTATTGTAGTATGTGATAAGTTTGTTCCTTTTTTGGGGCCAAACAGATGAAACTGTTTTGTTAAATGGGTGGTCATAAGACTTAGAAATTAGGAAATTTGACAGCTTAAATACTGTGTAAGTTAATTAGACTATGATACATGTAGTTTTTGTAAGATTACATACAGGAGAGCCTGATATATGTAGCGTATCAAGCACACTACTTTATTCTTTCAGTTTTTGTTTATCACTGAAGCTTTTCGGAGAGCTAATTTTTGTAAATTCCGTTATGAAGCCCTAGGATGCTGATTTTGAGAGGGTGAATTGACAATGTTCAGATTTTTCAATTGATGATCTCATTTGATATGGCATGATGTATTTTGGACTCTTCTTGTAATAGGATGTGTGTGTTTAAGTTCACTTAGCTTATTAAAAAAAAAGGATGTGTGTGTATAAGTTGAGGCAGCAATATCTCTCTAGCACATGCATACAAAACTAAAAAGCAGTGACTCCACCAGTTATATGTGTGTATAAATATATGTCTTTAAAAATATAAACATTACACACCCACTGCTTAGATACTGGATCTACCCTGCTTGCTGACATTTTTCTTTGTGTTTTGATATGGACCACTTTATAGCTTTGCATAGTAAGTTAGTATCAAATATATACATACATGTGAGGTCGAAGTCAGGAAATCTGCACCCCTTACCACTTGAAATTTTGCCAGCATTGAATATTGTGTTTTAATTTCGAATCTATGATACATTGCATGATAGTAGAACAAAGTACCAAAATTTTCTCGCTCACATAAAGATTAGAGGACATTGTTTTCTTTTGTTTTTTGATTGTTAATGATTGAAGACATGGTTCTTGGTACCAAATTAAGAAATGTGTTTGCTGAACGGGATAGATAAGAATAACCTTCTTCTTTTATGAGTTTATGGTTTTGCATAATGCATTTATCAATGAAAGAAAACTGTGGGTACAACATCCTTGATAGTGTTGCCTGCTTTACAACCTCCTTTTGATTGGAAATTCAGTTGTATGTTCTTTCCATATCATCTATAATGAAGGAAGGGCTAGTGCATGAGTAGCACCGTTTTTCCCATTTATTTTACTTTTTGTGAATGATTAAAAGGAGTAGAGAGAACTTCTAATGACTAGTATGGTTGTAATCCTCAATTAAATAGGAGACACGCAGCTAATGTTCTTAGTAGAAATGGTCTGGTTTGGAGTAGTTAGAAAGATAATACGGCTTACTGGAGGATTACCCACTCTAGGTAAATGCTTGAGTTCTGATGCAGGGTTAATCACAAAATGAAATAGATGTTCATCTATTGTAACCTTTTGATGTGCTTGGCTTCTTCAGAAATCAGAAAGGATGATAGATGATGCTGTCATTGCAAGGAGGAATTTTTTTTTGGCTCTAATATCATATTTGTTGCACAACATTACGCTACACACACTTAAAAGTCTGTTATAGGGCTCTAACAGTGAGACAGACATTTAACATTGTAATTTATGAATCCTTCTATTGTTGATCAAGATATATGAATCCATCTATTGCTGATACTTATGTGTGTTTTCTGTGGGAAAAAATAATCTTCTTTTTGACTGTTCAGTTGATGTTAATTTCACATCCTTCTCCATTCTGAGCCTATAACATATTTGCATCACAAATTTCTTGATTCAGCACTGCTAGTCAGTGCTTCTTTCTCATTTTAGTTTCTATTTTGTACGTTTTGTGCCTTTACCATCTATTTTTTCCTTTTTACTTGGATGCTGATGCATTTCGAGTATTTATATTTATGACCATGGTGTCTGTATAAGAAGCTGGTAATAAGATTAGTCAAGTATAACTTTGATCAAGTCGCACCACTTTGTGTAATCTGTCAAGGCATCCGGAAATAGAGTCCAAATAATTGTATTTATGCCTTTTTCCTTCTCCCCCAATTTTACTGGAAATTAAAGCCAGTTTTGTCATGTCAGATGATGTTTAGTGCTCAAATGGCTTCCATGTATTTGGTTTTGTTTCTTCTTGTGTTAACAAAGATTTGTTTGATGCTTAACTTTGATTTTGTGGTCAGTTGATCTGATGAAGGCTGGTGCAACCGTCGTCCTTCGGAATGCTAAGATCGACATGTTCAAGAGCACCATGAGACTAGCTGTGGACAAATGGGGACGCGTCGAGGTTACTGAACCTGCTGCATTTGAAGTGAAACAGGATAACAATCTCTCCCTTGTTGAGTATGAGCTGGTGAATATGGAGTGAACAAAGGATCTTTTTAGTGAAAGAGCTAACTAGTTGAAGTTCATAGTTCTACTACCAGGTTTAGTACTATTATCCTCCATTTTGTTGTAGTTGTGGTCCCTTGGGATTGGAAAGTACTAACTTTGAAGATGGTAATATTTGGTAAGAGGAAACTCGAAACTAGCAGGAATAAATGGTAAAAAAAGAAAACTTAATCTAGTAAGATAAACCTAACTTTATGTGTGATGGCTTTTTATATGCTATGTTGCTCGGACTATTAAAAAATACTGAAGGGTGTGTATGTCGGATCCGTCCAAAAGCAGTGCATTTTTGGAGGATCTGACATAGGTGTGACAACATTTTATAGAGTTGATGCAACGTAATTTATTTGAGAAAATGATCAAAATGGCCCTTAATGTATTTCAATCGGTTTATCAGTTTGTTCCTAAGCCCTATAGTGACAAAAATTGCTACTTTGCTGTCAAAATATACTGAGCCCTGGGCTTATGCAGGGGACGTGATCTATCGATATACAAAACAAGGATCCCTTCTTGTATTAGAACATGAACAACAACATACTCTGTGTAATCCCACAAGTGGGGTCTGATGAATGATAGATCATGATGTGATCTTTTAGTTGTTATGTTTTATTAGATTTAACTTCCGTTGATACATTTCAAATATATCCAGTTTCAGTCTACTGATTAGGTTGTCAACTTGGATTTTGAAATTACATAAAGATAATGAATGACGCTTCGGCCCAGTTTTTGCGCATCTGACTATTCCACATGTATCTGCTACTTTCCACCAAGGTAAATTTGTCTATTAAGGCTTAGATGTAGTGAAAAGTTATCACCTAGTTAAATTCCAAAATATTTGAGTGTTTATGTTTGAATATAAAGTGATGAAGGTCTTTTCCGAAACCAACCCTTTACCTTCACAAGGTAGGATAAGGTTTGCGTACACACTACTACTGTGTACCTTACTTAATCCCATTGAGATTACATTAGGTATAATGTTGTGGTGCTTTTGAATATGAAGTTGCCAAAAATGGCATGGTCAAACAAGAATATGAAGAAGGGCCTATCAAACTAGTTCTTATTTAACTAATCATGGTAGCAAGTCATGTGACAGATAAGTTTGTTTAATGTTTTGTCATAGATCATTTATTCTTTAAGCAAAACATAAATTTAATATTAGTTCTTTGAATCCCCCCTTTCTTGTATTATAATAATATCATAAAAAAATAACTCAACTAATGGGGTCCTTCCAAAAATCCAAAAGACTTTGGACCCTTTAATCTAATGGTGTCTCCATCATCATCTTCTTCACATCATTTAATTAGCATAATAAAAAAAATGATGTGCTCTCTACCCTATTTGCTTGAGAATGTTAGTCATCCACCTTAAAAGAAAACCATTGAATTTCTAGCATATGATAAAAAAGAAGAAAGATAATAGTCAAAAAGTACATTTCAATTATCACTTTCCTACTTGAAAAACAGGTGTTTGTGTTTCATATGTGAACCATCACCAACTATTTATTAAAACACATTTTGAAATTTATGAGTCAGTTGTCATATGGACAAATTAAGTTGTCATGCACATTTTGGCGATTGTATTCAATCGTTTGGTCTAGTCAATTTTGAGATGTGTGTTGATAAATAATTGTTAATATATAGTTCAGGTAAAAAACGCAGAAAGTTGATAGTTCAAGTTTAAAACTCAAAAAAATGATATTTCAAATGCATTTTTGATAGTTATCTCTTAAAATTAAGTAACTAACAAATAAAACACATTAAATTACACCAATAGTATAAAATAATTAACATTTAATTTGTCTTGTCTGATCGCTTCCATCCTGACTGAACTGACTGTCACACCTGACTTCAGAGGCGAATCTAGGATTTCAAGAAGACGGGTGCAAGAAAGGAATGTAAACAAACATTCAAACCAGTGAGCCATCCAATTATTTGTGAGCACGGGTTCATTCAGTTGCTATTTGATATATTTTACAAATTATACAAGTATTTATATCGAATTTTGTCGGATGACCACGGGTTCAGTTGACCCATTTTTTGGGTCTAGAATCGCCCCTGCCTGACTTCTATGTTTCATTATCCTAACATCTTCTTCCTTATGGTGTTTTCTTTTAGAGGGAATTACCTTGTTCCATTCTGACTGAGCTGATCGTCGCATTTAACTTCTATCTTTCGTTATCCTAACATCTTCTTCCTTATGGTATTGTTGGGGGTGTGTGGGTGGGTGGGTGGGGGGTCTAAAATCTTGACAATCAAAAGGAAATCTGTAGTGTCATATCAATTTTTGATAAGCCCCTCTGGTGCATGAACAAAGATTCCAACCACCATTTCTATACTTGATAAAAAATAAAATTTGTGGGGAATGTTATGCCCTTCCAACAGCCTACAGTTTTTGACAAAAATTAGTTCAGTTCTACCAAAAGAAGAAATGTCACTTCAAGAAGATTTATTTCCAATTGGTGATGGGGCATAATATATATTAATATAAAATTAAAAGATCTAGATAAAACTAGAAGTAGTCAAAATAAATATTAAAATTGATTGGATATTAGTTGAGGAAACAAAGTTAGATTTATAAATTATTGGTATACTACTCTGTGAATTGGCTAGTTTTACGTTGGGTGTTAGATCTATTCAACCCTTCTCCTTTATTCGGATTTGAGATTGACAATATGAGCAGGCTCATATAGATCAAGTATATTGATTCAGTACTTTATGAATTAGCTAGTTTTACGTTGTGTACTATAGCCTATTCAAGCTTTACCCTTTATCCAAGCTTAGAAACGACAATATGAGCAAGGATCGCATAAATCGAGTTGGAATTTAAATAGAGAAACGTGATTAGTAAATAAATGTAAGACTAGAATTTAAACTTTGTTAATTCTAAACTTTTTGATAACAACATCTGATATTAGGAATTGAGTATATCAACTTTTAGATCAGCTTCAACAAATAAAAATTTATATAATCGACCCAACTTATCCATGATTGATCCATAAATATTGTCATTGTATTTGAGTAGTGCTTCAAAGTATCTTTCTTGTATTGATAAGATTTTCCTTTTAACTAAAGGCTTTGCTACAACACAAAATTGATTGACCTAAAAACTCAAATAAATAATACATTTATCAAAGAAACTGAATATTCTTTTCAAAAGAACCACAAAGAATATAAATTATTGCATACAGCTGTGCTCCCATAAAATTTAGCTTTAATCACCAAGAAAAAAAATGAGTGACATTATTTTGAAATATGTTTGCTTTCTATTCTCTTAAAAATGAAAAAAATAATTAAAAATGTGGTAGAGTAATAGTAAAGTTATCTTTGTGTGATTTATATATTGAGTTTGAGTTGTAAAAATAACCATTAATACTTGTATTGGGATAAATTGTCTATAATATGTCCCTTAAAATACAGTCCTTTTTCTGAATTTTTTGTGAACGTGAAATATTTTATACATCAATCTGTTTTTTTTAAAATGAAAAATTGTTCTAGTGGAGCAACAAAAAGATGACCAAATACATGATACGGACATTGAAAATTTGAAACTAGTTTGGTATCATTATTTTTTTAATTAAAAAAATAGAAAGATATTGTTACTTTATTTGATTATCAACTCCTTAATCTGTATAGGATAATAAAATTAAATACTCTAAATCTTAATTTACTAAAAAATATTATTTAAACCAACATTGTAGGACCAACTTCACGTGAACATCAAACTCACTGCATGAGAAGTCAGCCCTATCCACCTCTTCATATAGTTCTTTCCCTACACAAATGTTTTATTAGGTTCGAGAAAGATATTGGATATTTGTATTAAAGGCTGATTAAATATAAAATTATATTAAAAAAACTTATATCGATGGGTAAAATATTTCTTAACAAAGATGATTTCATAACCAAGATCAAACTCAAGATCTCTGATTAAAAATGAAAAAGTATTTATAGCTTTATCTCAATCAGGGTAGAGCCACGATGACAATTCCGAATTCGAAAAAAACCTAGTAAACTTAGTTTAAACCCTATATTTGTGTTTAAGAAATCTATTCAATAAGTTCATATATTCGTTTCAAAACTAATAAGCCAAAAAAAATTATAATTGTCAATTCATAATCTAAAAATTCTGATTTCAACTTTGATAACATAATTTTTTTGAACCTTCCCTATGTACCATTAAACAATTCTAAAGAATATTTTAATGACAAAACCAATCTAGCTAGGTACCAATTGCTTTAAAGACTTTGAATTTTTTTTTTTTTTTTGTATAAATCCAACAACATAAAAACATTACAATATCATATTACAAGTTCCAAACTCTCTTCTTCATTTTTCTAACATGAATAATTTCTTGAATTCTCAATATGTACATAAACATCAATCTATATTGAACCATAACAAAAAGAGGTTAACTCAAGAACAAGTCAAGAGGTTAGAGGCAAGTTTTGATTCAACCAAGAAACTTGAGCTTGACCAAAAACTTCAACTTGCTAAAGAGTTGGGTGTTCCTCCTAGACAAATTGCTATTTGGTAAGTACTCATTATACCTATGAAATTCATCGTAAATATATCGCTAAATACTCATAGCTCACATTATTTTCAATAACTTGTTGTTAAATGGGATTAGCATAATTAATGTGGAGCTACTATATTAGATAGCGGTCTAGATGAATTCAATAACTTTTTCTTAGATATTGTATTTGTGTTAGGAGAACTTAGTTACAAACACAATATATAAATGAAAACAAGCTATGGGCTCGATGATAATTTCATAGCCAATAAACTTCAAATTTTTATCTGACTAAACCTTGTAAGTTCATTTTCCATAAAGTTCCTTTTCTTAAAAAGAAATTTCTAATCATAAAGATCCGGCTTCAATCGAACAACCTTCTCCCTCCTTGGCTCCGCATTTGGGATATTATTGTTTAGTGACAGAAGTTGTCTGTCTCTAGTAGTAACGGAGCAAGGATTGTCAATAAATGAAGCCAAAATATAGAGAAGTACCAATTACATGAAAGAAGCTTAAAGGTTCAACATAAAGTACATACATACGATTAAAAAACCTATATGTATATATATAATGTAATTTTCTGATAAGAAGGTGTCAAATGACTTTCTGGACAAGGGTGGCTTTGGCACGACACTTGTCAATAGTTCCTATTTTTTTTTTTGTATAGTGGTATAAACATCATATCATCTAAAAGTTTTTTTTAAAAAAAATTATGTAATTATGTCTTCAACAGGTACCAGAACAGACGAGCAAGATGGAAGAATCAAAGCCTTGAGCTCGACTATACTACACTCCAACTCAAGCTAGACACTACATTAGCTGAGAAGAAGCAAATAGAAAAAGAAAATGAACGTCTAAAAAATGAGTTGAAGAAGGTAAATGAGATGTTAATTGCCATTAAACAAGCTAAAGTTCAAGAGGAATTAGCACAAGGGATAATTCCTTGTTCAATTTCTAGTGGTAATTGTGAAGAAGGAGGAAGTTCAAGTTTTCAAGAAGATGTGAGTTGTTCATGGGTAAATAATAATAAAATTAACAACAATAATAATAATTGTGAGTCTAATTTGGCACTTGATGAGCTTTATTCTTGTTTGATGGGTGGAGAAGAAGGGTCAAAATATAGTTTGAGTTGGCAAAATGGGAAAGATCTTTGGGTGTGGAAAAATTAATACGTGTATCTCTGATGTCTACATCAAACTGATGAATATAAGACGTCTGTCATGTGTTTCATTACACATTTATTAATTGATCATGGTTTATTGATGTGTTCTATTCACTTTAATTTGTAATTAAAGTTAAATTGTTTGGTATGATATAAACTTTAGATGCGCGTATTTCCTATGTGTTATACTATTTATTATTAAAAAAAAATGATCTTGGGTTAATTGTAGTGATTGATGTAGATTTTGAGTTGGAAAAATGGGGAAAAGGATCGCTAGGTATGGGAAAATTAAAATATACGTATGTTGTTACTGGAAAAATTTATTTGTATTTGATGTGCGTTTACACCAAATAGTGATCAAGTAGTTTGATTGTTCCATTCCATTATGATATTATGTGAAAGATATTTTTCGCATCTTTCAAGAGATAGATAATTGTCAATGTGCTTTGATTGTAAGAAGGGACACAAACAACCTTAAAGCATTATTTCATGTCTACAATTCACATGAGTTTATTGAGGTGTTTATATAGATACATAGTTCTTTTTTATTAACTGTCAAGAGCTTGAATTACTCCACAATAAATATTCTGATTCGCCTATGAAATATGTCGATACACTTAGCACATATCTACCCAAATTGCGGTGGAGAGTAGTAATACTCTAATCCACTCCAAATCAAAACACACTTCAATTATCAGTAGTTTCTTTCTCCTACTTAAACTATATTGATGGTTCATGAAGATAAGATTCAATCAATTTTTGATATTTCTTTTGTTAAAATGTCATGTAATAAGAGTCACAAATAAAAGTTAAAATTCGATACCATGAATACTTTTGTAGGACTTTGGCAAAATTCTCTAAATATTATTACTGTCAAAAAAGTGAAAATCAAGAAAATATGAAAACGACAAAGAATAGAGATGCATACCACTATTTTACCATAGTGTAAAATAGAGTTAACCAAAGACAATAAATCTAAAAAATCACACAATTAAAAAAAAAATTAATCAAGATATGATTCAAGAATTGTATACGTTAGATCAAGTAATATTACAAGAGGAATTTAAATCATATAAAAGAAAGATATTTAATACTAGTATCTTATAATTTACTACTCGATCGAGATTGTTGTAATTTTAAAATTGAAACTTTATATGCCCTAACAATAATTAGAAGACGATTGAGGTTGACATGAAATGTGTGCAAAATGATAAATTAATTACGAATTCATGTGCACTCAAAAATAACAACATATGTCATGTGGGATAGGGGGAGCCATTTTTCGTATAATTTTCTATTATTAAAATTTTATTTACAAAATATCAAATTAATTTTAAGAAAATAAAAGAAATATCACATAAATTGAAACGGAATAAGGAAACCCTAGTTAAGTTATGTGGGGAACTCTCAGGTCAGTGGTGGATCCAAAATATTACCGTAGTGGGTGCTCTACTTCAAAAGAAAAAAAAAGTACACCACATAAATTTATGTTATGAGTAAAGCGAGGTTGAGCAGATACGACATGATGACCTTAGAAATAAAAGAAAAGAAAAAGTGTGAATCAAATTATTTTTTGCAACAAAAATATTATTCGTCTTTACATAAATATTATGAAAGTTACTAAACTATTATAGTTTGTTTATACTAAAATAATCATAAACCATTATATGTAACGAGAAAAAGTCTGTCAACTTTGTCTAAGAAATGTGATCGTAACTTTTGAGTTAAATAGATATTTATATGATATTTAGTCAAAGTTAAGTAACTTTTGAGTAACTTTTTGGTTACAAAAATTATTTAGCTACTTTCTTGACACTTTTAACCAAAGCATATTGAATTTTTTTGTTATAAAAAATAATTAAATAATTTGGTGCAATAAAGTTAAAAAGAGTTAATTGGAGTCAAGCTTTTTAGGAATAAGGCCCCTTCCTCATGTGTTGTAAAAGGGAATGCAGATCTTTATCTTTCTGTAATATTCAAACAATTTGTTTTTTATTTTTTTAAAAAGGTAAATTCATATTTACCAAATTCAACCTAAATCCACATTTACTAATTCAACCTAAACACGCGAAAATTGTTCCACATTTTGCCACAACACTAGAGTGCATTTGTGACTATGGATGCTCACGATTAATTATATATAATTTTGTTCATCGATACACGAATCTACATCAAACGTCGTACGTAGAGCACCGATAACCTTGCATGTGGGTCTAACACTGACTCGAGATCATTGAAATATCTCGTAGCCTTCTACTAAAAATGCTAAAACTAATTTTGTTTCAATTAAAATAATATAATAATTTTTAAATTAAAACTTTGAATATTAATTACCATTGGCTTATATTGTTTCAAGTCCATCGTAGAGATACCCCATATAGTCCTTATTCATTTGAAAAGACAACTCTTTGTAAAGTGTGTATATTACTACTTAGTAGAAGAGGCTACAAGCAGAAGTTCGTCAACATGCTTGCTTGTATATTAAGGGTAATTTAGTAATTTTATGTTTTTTTTATTTTATTACTTTAAATAAATAGAAAATTATGTAAAAAGTATTATGAATCATAATAATTAACAGCCTTAAAATATTTAAAAAGATATATAAAAAATTGTTAACTTTTAAAATTTCATCTGTACCACATTAATTGGGAGAAATATATATCATGTAAAATACATAAAAATATACTATAAATCACAATAATTAACACGTTAAATATCAAAAAGAACTTATAAGAAAATTGGTTGACTTTTGCAATATCATTTGTATCAGATAAATCAGGCTAAAGGGAGTAATATATATTATATGAAAATTACATAAAAAAAAAACGTATATCACAATAATTAGCATATATATATAGAGCCGTCAAAACTGACTTAGCTCATGGGGTTGGCCCTACCCAACTCGTTATTGGGTAGGATTGGGATAGAATTTTTCAAGCCCATTTAAAACTAGGCTTATAAGCCCAGTCCATATAAGCCCTTGGCCATTGAGGCTTGATCGGGCCCGAGCTGGGGTCAGTCCATTGGCCAAAATTTTTTATTTAAGGGTAACTTACAATAATCTCACTAGTACATAATCTAATTACTTAAATACACACTATGTTGTAATATTATGAATCTTACCAGATTTTGGTACGTCCACATACATGTATCTCAGAATATATGAACTCAAAATTAGGTTAATTTGTTATAGATACACTATATCCAAGTAGATTCGCATGTGTCTGAGATACATAGACAAATTTCGCACTTTTGCTTCCCTCCCATCTTGCTTGTCACTCTCTTATCTCGCTCGAGTATTTGATATGCGAGATACATGCTAATTACACTAGAGTTTTTGCTAGTGTTATTGAAACAACACCATTGTTTGTCATATTTGATATGAAAATCTTCTCATTTTTTTGATGTTATAGAATTATAAGTTTGAAAAGAAATAAAAATGAAAAAAGAAGGGCTAACCCGCCCCAACCCTCGGCCCTTCTAGGATTGGGTTGGGTTGAGCATTTGCAAGCCCTTCCAAATGAAGGGCCGGCCCGCCCTAGCCCTTAAAATTCCTTGGCCCGTGAGACTTGAGCCCAATGAGGCTGGGTCTGCCCTTTTTGACACATCTCTATATATATAGAGGTCCACTTGTTGTTTCCTTCATACGTGAGTTGTTGCAGCCTTATCTTTCTATGAGTTGGTTATTATATTTGTACTTTGCTACTCCTTGTAGCTTTCATTTCATTTTCTTATGTACTTCCTATTTAATTGTGGAATATATATTATAATAACTTATAATATGGAGTTTCAACAGTTATAGTTTTTTTAAAGCTATTTATTTTATTTTATTAGTTTTTTTATTTAAAAATTATAAAAAAAATATAAAAGTATTCATTATAATTAATAATTTAAAATATTTCAACACATAAAATTTTTTATTGATTCTTAAAATTTTATCAATGTCACAAAAAATGAGATAGAAAAAATAACTTGTGTTGTTTGAAAATGGCGTAAAAAGTATTGTAAATCACTTTAAAATTCTATATGTGTCACATAAATTAAGACAAAAGAAATAATATACATTATTTGAAAATTATGCAAAAATTACTATAAATCCTAATAATTAACTACTTCAAATATTTAGAATACATATAACGAGTATGATTGTTTCTCAAAATTTCATTAATGCCACATAAATGGAACAGAGAAAATAAAATAATTTTATTTAAAAATACATAAGATGTACTATAAATCACAATAATTAACATATAACTCTTAGATGTACAATAAAAACAGTAAAATATAACTCTTAGATGTACAATAAAAACAGTAAATACAGAAAATACAGTAAATACAGTAAAAATAGCAAATACAGTAAAAACAACAAATACAGTAAAAACAACAAATACAGTAAATACTACGCAACAGATACAGAAAAAACAGTATAAAACGCAGTAAAAACAGTAAATAAATATATAAATACTACTACAAATTTATATAATTATACTACTACTTATCTTATGACTTATGGCTTTAGACCAATATATAGTAGTATAATAACAACAAATATAATATATATTGTAGGTGGAAGAGTATATTTTTAAAGAGTTGGTTTCAAATATATTGTAAATTCTACTCAGTACTCCCTCTCTCATTTAGTTAAATCATGCTAATTTATGACTTAATTCCCTATTTTTCCCATGTTTTATTTTTATTTTTTCTTTTTTGTTTTTGTTTTTTATCTTACCCCGTTCATCTCTTCTTCTTAACCTGGATTCTTAACAACTTCATCTTTAACCACACCCCGGATATAAAACTGGCAACAACTTCGTCCTTTCAGCGGACTATAAAAACCAAAAATCCTAGGAATTTACATGCTAATCCATAGTCGTTATTAAGAAGTTAAGGAGCTAACCATATATTAAGGGTAATTTTTTAACACATGTACAATAATTTACATCACACTTAACGACTTTTTAGAAAAATAACATAATTAAGCTTAGTAAAATACAACATATTTTTGGGGGGAATTTCAGGAAATAAGCATCATAAAAACTTACATGATTAGCAGAGAGAGGTTTCCCTTTCGGGAACCCCGAAGAGCTTTCTTGAAAACTTAAAAACTTAACGACACCAACACACTTTTTTTTTATTTCACCAAACTTTATACAAGGGAAGGTTGTAGGGACAAGGTAATAAACATAAAGGAGTAGGGAGTTAGGATTTTTGGTAGGTAGGATCTTAATCTTTCTACTTTGTTTTTTCGTTCTGCTTTTTTTTTTTTTCAAACTTCTCTAGTTTACATCTTCTGCCTTATTATATAGGCAAAGGAAAACTAAAAAGACCAAAATGACACTACTACGTGGCCTTAATTATTTTTTGGCCCACATTCTTGATAAGATTCCCTTAATAATGCTAGTCGGGTACTCATTGGGCCCCATCGTCACATGCATTATTAATTTCATCTTTTGACTTATATTACTGACTCAATTATTTAACCAACGCGTGTTATGTCAACAGTTTTTCCCTCTTTTGGAGGGTAGTGATAAAGTGACAACACACTCATTTTTACAGGACACGTAGTAGGTATTCCCACCTAACTTTATTAATATTACAAGATACATAGTGGGTATTCCCACCTAACATTTTGAAAATTTATATTACTACGTATATCTTTTTCCTTCTTTATATTTTTATTTCATTATTGACATCAATTCTTGACTTTTGCTACTTGTTGCCCATGCCTTTTTTGTCTTTTAGTTACCATGTTTTTCTTGCCATCTTGTAAAGTCTTGTGACTTTCTGTAACTTGCCATCTTTTGCTTATCTTCTTGTCTTGTTAGTCCATGTCTTGCTTGTCTTTTTCTAAAGTGTATGAATAACTTTATTAAGTATTTAAGTTGTGTAGTGCAATAGTATCAAAACTCATGCCTGAGTCATCGCTTCATAAGGTTCTTGAGAGTCTTGAATATTATTTATCTGTTCTTCGTTTGATAATGAAGTACTGCGAATATTATCTTTCAAACCATTACTTGCACTGAAAATGTCTTTGATAATATATTTGTCTTGGCTTTTGTCTTGAAATTTTTTTTCTAAAGTTTGTTTGATTATTTTTTCTAATTTTTCATTTTTTTTCTTTTTTAATATTTCATTTTTTCTTAAAGAGTCTTTCTGAAAATATTTAGGTAATCTCCTTCGTGAGGAAGAAGACTCCTCTTTTTCACTTTTTGGCAAAGTGACAGCCATTAATGGATTTGATAAGTCTTTACCGGTCACCATTTGAACCGGACTAGCTGTATCGTGCTCCGATACAGTGGAGTTCTTAGCATTCAGAGGGGAATGTACACCTGTCTCATCCATTTTTAAGTAAGATGGAGAACTCATGTCTTCTTTCTGAGTTGTATTGTCTGTTCTTGGAACATATTTACTTTGGAAAGTCTCGAGCTGTTTAACAAGTCTCATGTTTTCTTGAATAAGGGTTTCATTTTTTATATTGAGTCTCTTGAAACCCTCAGTCATGGAAGAACAATGGTCACAAAATATTATTTTGTCTGAGTCTTTTTGGATGTTGTATTGTGGTATTTGGTTTGGATTTTGTCTAAGGGCTGGTGAAATATAATAATTTGGCCCAAGTATTCCTCTTGCATAGTCTAAAGATTCAGTGTAATTATTAAAACCTTTAAAAAATGAATTTTTTATCCCATTTATAGAATGTATTACTTCTATCCAAGTTTGAAAAATACCCTTGGTTTTACCATGTATAACTACATAATATTTAAATTTATTATCTTTATTTTTGTCTGAAAAGTATTGACATAAAGCATTAAAAGCTGCTATAAAATACTTAGTGTCTTTTTTATTGTATGCAATCCATAAGTTATCTATTAAACATTGTTGAGCCTTATCTAAATTACAATCTGAAACTATTCTAAATGATAAATTGCACTTAGGATATGAAATTAAATTATACTTACCAAAATACATTCTCTCCATTAAGTTGTCTGTTGTGCTTAATGGCCTGAAATTTTGTCTTCCTAATAATGTCTGAGCATATGTATCTGGCTGGGCGATGCCCTTGCCTTTGTCTTCTGGCGTTTTGCCAGTTGGTCTCATGCTTGGTCTCATACTGAAATAAAATCTAGTTAGTTTTTAATTGTAGTCTACTTAGTTTATCTGCTAAATCATTATCTTTTCCTTTAATATATTCGAAAATAATATTATTGTATATAGATATTATATCCATAAAGTTTAACCATCTTCGTTTACTACTAGCTTTACTATTTATTTTTTCATGGAATTTAACTATTGCTTCGCAGTCTGTTCTTACTAGTACTTCATTTTTGTTTAAAATGTATAATTTAAAACTATTTAATCCATATATTACAGCTAACACTTCTGCGTCTATACTGCTCATATTACCTTTTTCTTTATAATGTCCACTTTGGTAGGCGCATATTTTTTCTTCATATTTTGGACTATATTTATTTGGTCTTGATTTTAAGATGACTCCCCATCCTAATTAACTACCATCTATTTGGACTATTAAATAATCTGACTCTAGGGGTATTTGTAAGTCTGGTATATTTTTAACTTTATCCTTAATTTGTTGAACTAATTTAATGTCTTCTATATTAAAGTGTTTTTGTCTTTTACTACCAGTCTTTGCATATAATGGTCATGCTATATTTTCTAAGTCTTGAATAAAATTTCTCGCATAATTTACTAATCCTAAAAAATTTTGTAATTTTTTTGTATTATCTAGCTTATCTGGCATGTCTAATACTTTTTTAGCTATATGTGGTTGTAATTTTACTTTTCCTTCTCCTAAGGTCACTCCTAGGAAGTTTACATGTGTTCTACATAATTTCATTTTCTTTTTACTAATTATTATTTCATATTTTACAAATAGTCTAAATACTGTCTGTAAATGTCCTAAATATTCGTACATGTCTTTACTAAATACTAGAATGTCGTCTACATACACTAATACAAAATTTTTATATTCTCCAAACATATCATCCATTTTTCGTTGAAAAATAGGTGGAACTGTCTTTAATCCAAAAGACATAGCTAGCCACTCAAAATGACCTTCAGGACATGTAAAAGTTGTCCATTCTATACTTTCTGGGTGCATTTTTACTTGCCAGTATCCTGATTTACAGTCAAATTTACTAAATATCGTTTTACCTTGTATTCTATTAATTAACTCATTTTTGTCTGGTAATTTATATGCATCTGTTCTAGTATTGTCATTTAGCCTTTTATAATTTATTGCCATGCGAGCTTTTCCTCTTACTTGTTCACTATGATTTCTTACCATAAAAGCTGCTGATCTATGTCTAGATGTAGATCGTCTTATTATTTCTAATTTTAATAATTCTTTAATCTGTTTACCGAATTCTTCGGTGTCTTCATTATTAGCTTCTATAGTTGCTGTCTTTATTGTGTATTCTGGGTTTATTATGTCTAATTTACACATAATTTTATTATTTTCCCAATGTATTAAGGGATTTTCTCCTATTATTTCCATTTCATCTAATATTGATACTATATTTTCTAAGTCTTTAGGATGTTTTATTGTTCCTATAGTATTTATTCCCTTTTGAAAATTGTAAAATTCTGTTTCTATATTAGTATAATCTTTTTCTATATATTCTATGTATGTATTTTCTATATTTTCTTCTTGTTCTTCTTCATATAGATTTTTTAAAGAACAACTACCATTATTGCCATAGTTGTCACAACATGGCGTTGCAGTCTTAATGTTTACTGACTATCTTTTTTAGGCAGTTCTTTGGTAGGTATTTTATTAATTTGTACTAGAGTATATGTTGTACTTCTAAATAACATTATTTCGTCTCTAGAAAATAAACAACTTTCGTTATTTTGTATAAGAAACAGTAAACCTAGTACTAAGTTAGTTTTAATATTAAGATCTCTTACTAATATTTTATACATATTATATGTTGGTTTATAGAATTCGTTACAAGTATTTATAAAACTTATTTGTGCTTTTACTATATACTGGTCGTAAAAATTATACGTTCCATCCATTCGTATTGCTTGTATAGGTTCCTTAAAATTTTTTAAAGTTGATATTAAATTATGTGGCAGTATCTTTTTATTAAGGAGGCAACTAGTGCATCCTGTGTCTACTAATGCTAAAGTTTCTATTTCTATATCTTTTATTTTTATTCTTATTAGTATTTTTATTGTTCCAAAATTTTTATCTTCATTGCATATAAAACTAGTATTATTTTCTTCAATATTAATTAATTCGCTTTCTATTTGATCTAAATGTATTGTACCTTGTGATTGTATATTATCTATATCTACTTTTTGTTTTCCTTTTTCTATTGTAATTAATCTTTGTTCTACATCATTCATTCTAGTTTCTAAGGTTATTAGTCTTAGATTAGTAGTATGGTCTTTTGTTTGAACTTGTTCTTATTTTTTGGCTACTTGTTGTTTTAATTTATTTTCTATACAACTTATACATGCTTTCATATAATAATTTTTATATTTAGCTCTATTTATTTTACTAGGATACCATTTACATATATTATATTGATTGCTATCTATTCCTTTTTGTCTTTTAAATTCATGATTACAATCTTGACATATGTTCATCATTGTATAATTTAAATCTTCTTCTTTTAGTTTTAATTTTTCTAATCCTATTTCATTAATTAAATTATCATCTTCTGAATCAGATGTGTCAGTTTGAGTATTTATTTCTTCTATATCTATGCTTACTACTGAGTATATACTTTCTGTGTCTGACATGTATTCATCTACATTTAATAATGTTTCTTGAAAATCTTCTATTAATTGAGAATTTCTAGTCTTTATGTTATTCCTTTTAGGACATGTATTTGCTAAGTGTATATACTTCCACAAGTATAACATTCTAATTTATTTTTATAATTCCTATCATTTCTATATTTTCTAACATGTCTATCTCTATTTAAATATGATTTTCTAGCTGATAATTTTCTTAAGAAGTATTTTTTGTATCTATATGGCCTTCGGCTATGGTCTAGTCTTCTCTTATATTTTCTTGATTTACTAGGTTCTTTATCATAACTTTGGGTAGTATATATCATTGTTTTACAGAAATTCATTTCGTTTTGTTTTAATTGTTTTTGTATTTGTATATTAGTACATTTTTCTGTTAGTATTTTCATTATGTGATTTATTTTTTATCCTATCAACCATAAAAGTGTAGGGTCTTGCATCACTCCTTCTCTTTTATACCATCTTTCTTCTATTTCTCTTCCTAATGCTCCTGACAACTTATTAAATAACTTTTTTCCTAATTCTTCATTAAATGTATTTCCACTAATAATACAATTGTAAAACTAGTCTTTAAGAAAACTCTTTATATGTATCCAATTAGATATACTTAACTGTTCTAATTTTATTAGAGCATTTCTTTGTAATGTCACTAATTCACTATTTGGGTCTTCTCCTGTTAATAACAAATGTATTTTATTAGTAAAATTATATGGATTTGGTCCTATTTCTATTAGTGCTTGGAATTCTTGTGGAAAAGTTTGTTTATAAGATTCCCATACTGCTTTACAAGATTCTCCTAAAAATGTTTCTAAATATCTATACATAGTCTCAGCATCAGTTTCTTGATAATTTTTAATAAAATCTGCTATCACTATTCCTTTCCATAAGTCTATTACCGTATTCCACATTTGCGGATCATGTGCTGCTATGTTTAATATTTTTCCTTTATTTCCTCCTTCTTGTAGTCTAATAGGTTCTTTTATAGGCATTCTTTTCTCTGCTGGTCTAATATTATCTTTTATTTCTTGACCATGTCTAACCCATGATTTTCTAGGTAAATTACCTGTACTATAGTTAATATTTGGGGTTGCTGTTGTTCTTTGGAATGGACTTGCACTATGAGAGCTAGTTGCTTCTTCCATTAATTCTTTGTAACTAGTTATGGATAAGGTTTCTTGTTCTTCATTTTCTTTATTTATGTCTTCTAATTCGTTTGTCCTATATGATAAATTATCATCTCTTTCTTGACATATTCTAAAATGTTATATTGTTTCCATTATATCCATTTTACCTTTTTTACATCCTCTACATTTAAAAACTGTATTGTTATTATCTTGGTATTGTCTTTTTGCTTCTTCTATAGCTCTTTCAACCTCGTATCCTTCTTTTATTAATTCTATACTTATAAATTCCTCTTGTTCTGTTTCTATGGTACTTTCAGTTTCATTATCATCTAAGTCTTTTTGACTTGTGTAGTTATAGTCTGTAAACCTAATAGATGTCTCGCCTTTTGAGCTAGTATACATTAAGTGTTGTTCTGGCGCAAATACTTTGGGTTTACTTAGTTTATCTAGATTTCATTCTAATCCTGCATATTCTTCTGGGTTTATTTTTATTGGTTTAATTAATTTTATTCCTTTATTACCCATTATTTCTACTACATCATTTACTTGGAGTTTAAATTTTGTGTTACTACTTAAAGTCATTTTTCCTATAAAACCTATACACATTAATAAATTATTTCCATTACTCATTTCTTCGTATCCTTTAGTTTAGATTCCTATTTTAATATGTTTTTCAAATTCTTTTAAATTAATTAAAAAGTCTGGACTAATATAAACAATTCCTTCATTATTTGTCATGTCTACTTCGGTTAAGCCAATTATGAATTTCTTTAAATCTGACCATCTATCATTGTATAATACAATTAGAACTTTGGATCCTAAATTCTTTCTAGTTAATCCTTTTATTCCTACAATTATTAATCCCATATGCATTAACATAAGTTTAGGATTTTTAACCGTTTTTATGAAAGTTGGGTTTACTAAATTTATTTTTGCAAAGTCTTCTCCTATTGCTGATATCTATTCTTCTCTATAATGTCTGTATAATTTATTATCTTTAGAGAAATGTTTTACATTATATAATGTCTTAGAATTTAATAATTTGAGTTGATTTTGTTGGAAAATCTGCAAAGCTCTATCTATGTCTATAATTTCATTTAATTCTTGATTTTCTTCTATATTTGAGTGTCTTTTAGATAATATTCTAGAAATTATATTATTGCCTATTCTATTTTTTGAGAAGCTGGGTCTGCTGTCTTGGACTGTTCACCTATTTGAAAGAAAGTCCATTGTTGAGGTTTTCTAGTTAATTTATGTTTTTCTGGTTTAGGTGTTATTTCTACTTTCTTAAGTTGAGAAATTAATTCATCTATTTCTATATTATTTTTATGAGTTTGTTCAGGTTGTTTTTCTTTTAATATTTTATCTATTTTTATGTTTAATTCTATTAGTAAGGCTATTATTGTATTATTTTGTTTAAGGATTACTTTGTCTGTTTGGCTTGACGGCGTATGGCTGGAATATCCTATAGGCTCTTGATGGAATTTGGTTGTATATTCTAATGTTTTTTTATAATTTATGTCTTCTTCACTCATGAGAGTGAGATCCTTTCAAGTCTTAGGATTATTTCTTTTAAATGACTAATTTCAGTATTTATTTTTTCTACTTGTTGTATGATTTTCGTTACTTGAGTATTTTTAATTTCTAATTTTTTAGGTTTTTCTATTTCTGTTTTAGTAGGTATTTTTTCTAAATTAACTTTTGTATTTAGATATTGAATTTTTCTATCTATTTCTAGTTCTTGTGCTTTTAAGAAGTCTAAATTCTTTTCTAATTTATCTAATATTTTAGATTGTTTATTTTGTACTATCTCTATTTCTTCTAAAAGTTTTATTATAATTTTGTCTTGTTGTTGAATTTTTTCACTAAGATTTATTGTTAAGTCTATTAAAGTATTATATTGCTTATCTTCAGAGTGTAGTATATGTTCTCCTTCAGAAAAATTACACTTTAAAATATTATTTTTGTATAATGATCTGTATTTCTTTTCGGGATGTATTTTTAAGTCTAAATATTCAAGATGTCTTAACGGATCTATTTTTCTATCCTAGTGAACTTTTAACTTTACTAATTCTTTTATAGTATTCTATCCTATTTGTAGTATATTTTATGTCTAATTTAATGTTATTTATTTCTTTAGTAAGATTATCTTTATGCTCTACTAATGAGTCTATAATATAGGTATATTCTAATAATGAATAAGTTAAATATGGTCTAGATTTTTCTTTAGCTAATTATCCTTCTGTTCAATCTAAATATTCTACTAATGTTTTAAGAGTATTTTTAAGTTCAAATCTATATTATATTTCGTTGTATAACCAACTATAAACTAATCTTATTCTCTTAATATATTCTAAAGGCATGTATATTAGTGAATCGTTTACTTTTTTTGCCATAACAGTAATCTTTTTAGAAAATGATTTGAGGTTGACATGTGTGGAAAATGCTAAATTGATTACAGGTAATTTTGAAAATGACGTCAAATTGATTATAGTTTCAAAATATTATTACGTATCTAACTGTTAATTAGGAATTTATTATTATATATTGAGAAAAATATATTTAGATATATGTATTTTTGCTATCATATACACAAAAATAGGGAGAGAGGCGAGCGAGATGAGAGGAAGGTGAGCAAGTTTCGTATGTATCCCAGATACATGCGAATCACACTAGATGCATGTATCTGTATGTATCTAGTTTGATTCTCATGTATCTAGGACACCAGATACATAGAGATTGGCGAGTGAAATGAGAGAGAGACGAGCAAGATTTGTTATGTATCTCAGATACATGCGAATCAACTTGGATGCAATGTATCTAGAACAAATCACACCTAATTAATTTTGACCACATGTATCCTTAGATACATTTATCTGGACGTATCTGGACACACTTAATTTGATAAGATGTGTAATATTATAAACTAGACTATATCTAAACAATTAACTCCTAATCTAGTGAGATTTATGTAAGTTTCCTTGTGAATGAGTCTCTTGGATGACATTTGATTATGTTTTATTATGAAATGTTTTTATTAATTTTATTTTTAAAATAAATTAAAATATTTAAAAACTAGAATGGTGTGTTGTCCATAAAATAAATTAGAGTTATTTTTAATTTTTGTGATTAATTTAAAGTAAAAAAGTGAAAATATTTTTTTATTATTTTTAGAATTCAAAAAAAAAAATTAACTTCAAGTTAGAATTGAAATTTTATTTTACTTTTTAAAAATGACAACATGTTGAATTATATAATTAAGATTTTAATAACAAAATATTAAAATTAATTCTTACAAAATTAAAAATATCACATGAATTAAAAGGAAATAAAGTTACGTGGGAACTCTATATTCACATGGCTTTACGCCTTTACCATTCTGAGCATTTATTGCCAATGAATTACTGCCACAACAAATTGGTTGGCCCTTATTCAGATAAAGATAATAATGAAGTTTAGATTCTCTACAACTCTACAAAAATTAGGCTAAATTTAATCGTGATCTCTTAAATTTATTGGTAAATTATATTTAAATAATTGATAATATGAGTTGTTTAAATTAAGTACTTGAGCATACTATAATGTGTACTTTTACATGTACTTGAGAATAAACATAAAATTGAAGTGTCTAATAGAAACACTTTATCATGTGTTCAGATATTCAATTAAAATATGTCGTAGTTCGAATGTTATTACAAGTTAAATTACACCAATTGTCTTACATTCTTAGGGTCGTTTGGTGCGTACATTAAATTATAGTCTAGAGACTATAATTATGAAATATCCCGTCTTTATCCTACCTACCAAACTGAGCCCTTTAATGCATATAAAGAGAACCTTAACATTTGTGAATTAAGAATCAAACATTGAATAATACTTTCTCTAACATTTGTGTGTGTGTGTGTGAGAAAGAGTATAGCTATGGATGATAGTTCAATATCAAATAGCCTTAAAAGTCCCATGTTATCTCCAACATCATTGGAGACAAACAAATGGTGGATTATTATTATTAATAAGTTAATTGATGTTGAAGAAGCCAAGAATCAAATATTGTTCTCTTTGCCAATGATTGTTGTTACTAGTTGTTACTACTTCATTAATCTTGTCTCTGTCATGTTTGCTGGTCATCTTGGACAACTTGAACTTGCTGCCTCAAATCTTGCTAATTCATGGGCTGTGGTGTCTGGTTTAGCTTTTATGGTATGTATATCTTAATTTATTTCGACGAATTCAGGAATTTATATAAGGGGATTTAAAAGTATAAGATAGTTGAGATTCGAACTTGTGACTTAATGTAAAAAAAAATTTAACCCTTTTTGTATGCACTAGAATTCGCCTATCAAGAGCGGAGTTAACAGAATTCAATAGCTCTAGCTTAAATTATGAAGTTTTACTTGAATATTCACTTATTAATATGTATTCGTATTGTTTATATGTTGACTCCTGACGTAGATTGGCCTAAGTGGTGCACTTGAGACATTATGTGGTCAAGGTTATGGAGCAAAAATGTACAGAATGTTGGGAATACATCTTCAAACATCATGTATCCTATCATTCTTATTTTCTATAGTAATTGCTATCATATGGTGGAATTCAGATACAATTCTGATTTTACTTCATCAAGATCCTGACATAGCAAAAAAGGCAGGGGAGTTCTTGAAGTTGTTAATTCCTGGATTGTTAGCATATGGTTTTTTACAAAATATTTTGAGATTTCTTCAAGCACAATCAATTGTGTTGCCTCTTGTTGTGTGTTCAGTGGGATGTTTAGTTATACATATTGGTATTGCTTATGGTTTGGTTCATTGGACAAGTCTTGGTTTTAATGGAGCACCATTAGCTGTTTCCATTTCCATTTGGATATCCGTCCTCATCTTGGGTGTATACGTGCTTTTTTCCGAGAGGTTTAGTCATATATGGAGGGATGGTTTCTCATTCGAGCCGTTTCATTATGTCCTTATCAACTTGAAGTTGGCATTGCCCTCTGCAGCCATGGTATGGTAAGTTATAACCTCATACATCTCTTTATGACTCAATGTCTATTTCTTTACGTGGTATCAGAGTCAGATTCATCTCAATTCTTGGTTTACCTGATGTTCACGGTCCACATGTCTAATCCTATGCATAAAAGAGGTGTTACAAGTCCCATATTAGTTTTCATTTATAGTATTAATCAATCCTCACCTCATGAGCAAGATTTCGATTGTTGAGTTTAGCATATAGTCCATTTATTTACACTAGCAAAACTCATTGTCATCCAAGCCAAACACGAATGCAGTGGGAAAATCATGTTTTCACTTGAATTTCCCTAAAACTTGTCAGTGGGAAAAGCCTTTGTCTATTGCCAAAAGTCACTGAATGGGTAAGTCGTCAATCCTTGGACTATATAAGTCATGTACTTTTTCTTGGATTATGTGCAAGCGTTTCACACCAGAGATTCCTAATATATAATGTCATTGTCCTAGAAAGTAGAGTCTAGTTCCGCTCCCTTCATTCAAACGAATGAGATGAATTCTATTTAGGTGGATCATTGCTTGGTTTGATCTTGTGTTTTCTCGGTTCGAACTCATAATTTCCTAATTTGATGTTTACAGTTTGGAGTACTGGGCTTTTGAGCTTCTTGTGTTATTAGCTGGTTTGATGCCAAACTCAGAAATAACTACTTCTCTAATTGCAATGAGGTACTTAGGCTTAATCTTTCCTTTAAACCATTCTTAAAGGGTAAAATTTAGTCTAGTTGACACTAATTGTTTTGGTTTGTGACTTTTTTTAGTGTAAATACTGAAGCCATTGCCTACACAATCTCTTATGGTCTGAGTGCAGCTGCAAGGTAATGTTTTTTCAAGATTCACTTTGTTAGCTTCAGCATGACACCTGATTATTTCGATTATTGTAAAATATATGTGCAGCACTAGGGTGGCAAATGAGTTAGGAGGTGGAAATATTGACAAAGCTAAGCATGCTATGGTTGTTACTCTCAAGCTATGTGTTCTTCTTGCTCTTATAGTTGATTTGGTTCTATTTTTTGGTCATGATGTGTGGGCTGGCCTATTCAGTGATAATACAGAAATAATAAACAAATTTGCCACTATGACACCTTTGCTCTTAATCTCCTTTCTATTCGATTTCTTTCAAGGAATTTTATCAGGTCAGATTCTTAAACTCCATAGCAAGTCAAGTCATAATATGCATAAACATGAGACACTCAAACTTGACTTCAGCTGACAATTGAACACTACAAGTCTACAACTTTGAGTATGCATAGCTAGACATCTCAACTTGTCTTCATTATGTAAGTTGAACTCTCCAACTTACAAAATGAACAAATCTAGACACATCTAAAATTTATATGTCACGTCAGACTACACACTAAGAATGGATTGAGGTGTCGATAAATGTGAATCTCAAAGTTGGACCGTTTAGTTGTTAGTTGAGATCAAGTTAAGACTTCTATTATGTTTTTGTATTTAAAATGGGGTTTTGAAAAGAGATTTTCTAAATGAATTTATCAATAGGGGTGGCTAGGGGATGTGGATGGCAACATTTGGCTATGTGCATCAACTTGGCAACATTCTATTTTATTGGTATGCCAATAGCTGGCCTCCTTGCTTTCAAGTTCAACTTACATGCTCAGGTAATTCAAGTGCATGTCATGCCTTTTTTTTTTTGTGCACTCTCGTATTTAGAGTCGCATTCAGAATTTAAACTTGATAAATTTTGCGTTTTTTGAGATTATCTACACCAAACTTATTGTTATTCTAAAATTACGAGTTAAAAATCTAGTATTTATTGATTATTTTTTTTATGGAATTTAAAAGTATATAATGGTGCTATGAGTTAAAAAGTTGATACTGCATTCAACTGAATTCATTAAGCACATGTTTCATCCGCCTCTACTTTATCATGTTGTTAATCAACAAACTTTTAAGTTTCTTTAATATATCATATTTTGTTGGATTTCAACTTATTTATTTGTGACTACGCTTGCATCTTAGTTTATTGTAAAATTATCATGTCTAAAGTCCTAATATTTTTATTTTTATTTTTTTGAAAAAAAATGTGATGTAGGGTTTATGGATGGGCTTGATATGTGGTCTAGCTTGCCAAGGTTTGGGCTTATTGCTACTAACATTATTTATCAAATGGGAAAAAGTAGAGGCCTCAACAAAGAGCAATAGTGAAAATGAACTTCTACCTTAAGCATGAATACTTGAGAATCACTTGCTTATTGGGCCATTGGTAGGCTTGTTGGCTATTGGAGTTAATTTTCGGTTTCTCGAGTTTTGAGAATTGTCTTCAAATATTATTTTTATTTTAATTAAAATAAAAATATCAATTAATTATTATTATTTTTCCCTTAAGAAATATTAAAAGACTTCAAAAGTCTCATTCTCTCCTAGTTGGTCTGTCATGTCATTAAAACCTCATTTTTCTTAATAGGACTAATAGACATATTTAATTCATTTAACCAAAATTATAAATCAAGCTTAATAAAATTTAACAATTCTGTGTTTTATACTTCCTATCATAGAAAGTATGATTCAACAAAATACAATAATTTTTGATACATAATATTTTTTTAAAAAAGGACTGACTTGCTGGGGGTATATTATCACACCACAATTTATATCAAATTAAATTAATTAATTAATTATAGTTAAATAACTTAATAAGGTGTTTAGACATAAAAATGTGATTTTTTTAAAAATAAAATGAAAAATTAAAGTTATGTTTAGACATTTATTTAACTTGAAAAAGAAAATAAAAATTAAATGTTGTGACTAAAAAAAAGATCACAATCAAAAACCGCTTTTTCAAATACAAAACTTGTCTTAAACAAAAAACAATCCAATAACTAAATATTATTTTAAAAAATTATGTACAAATGAATCATTAAAAGGTTTATTTTATATTTGTATTCAAATATATACTTGTTGGCTTAGAGTTGTTTCAATAAAAATGTGAAAATTGTACTGTGAGGTATTATTAGGACCACAGGTTATTTTAATATTTATATCTATCATGATATTTTTATTTATTTTTTTATCAAAATTGAAAATCACGAATTACTACTCATACAGCTACCCCTCTCTCTTTCCTCTTTTTATGTATAATTAAAATAATGAATCATCAAGAAGAAAAACGGGTAGAAAATCCTCCAAGTTATCATTTTGTTGGAGATTAAAACTATACTTCTTTTTTAGTGGCAATTATTAATTAGTAGTTCCTATGTTCTTCGGTTTATGTTATTATTTGTTTTGTGTAGTTTATTTATAATATTATTTTGCTATAGTATTGTTCTGCTATATTTTTTTTATCCTTCTCTTTAGGAGCTCTCACCTTTTTGCTCCCAAAACACACCCACACGCGTACACTTCCTTCTTCAAAGCCCCCATCGAAGTATATCATTATTATCCTTAAATTGAAATTAATTTCTTTAATAATGATAGTCAAAATTAAAATCGAAGCAAATTTTTTTCAACAATGACAACCGAAAATTGAAGTTAATTTCTTTTAATAATGACATCTTCAGTTATACCCTCAAGATCCACACCTTTGTTTGTGCCTATAGTAGAACTAAATATTTGATGCAACTTTTTTTAATTTTGGGTGATTCATTGTTTGATGTTTTATAATTATGGTGCAAAAAGATGTCTTTTAATAATAAATAAAAAGAAAAATAAAAAATAATATTCTTTTTTCAACGTGGCGTTGATGTAGCATTGACGCGGCAATTTCAGATATATAGTGTTTGACGTTTCATATGACTGAAGTTTAGATAAAACTAACTGAACTCTAACCATATCATGTACATAAACTTGATCAGGAAAAAAAGAAGAAAGAGTTATTTAGGTAAAAATAACTAAATTCAGTCACATGCATATGACTAAGTTCAAATAAAAATAATTGAACTTTATGTCTGAACATAAAAAAAAATAATTAATCTTTAGTCATATATTATTTAAAATTTGAATTTATCACCGATCCTAACTTCAAACACCGTACATACAAAGTTATTTCAAATTACAGAAAAAATTTACAAATAATATGATCTACATGGTAATTTCAAAAGGAAAGTGCTAAACTGTCAGAAAAATGTAATCAGAATTTGGCCAGAAACTATACTAACCTTTCTATTCTAAAATAAACTGATTTTTTTTTTTAATTAAAGGATATTAAAGTGTTTGTTATTCCCTAAAATTACAATTCAATTAGAACACAGATTCCAAGACTTAGAATATCAAAAGTCTTCATTCCAACTCATACGCTAGCACTCTTATTCTTACGTAGCATTACTGCTGAGGGAATCTGCTAATTCTTTTTCCTTTTCTTCTCTACTCGATCACTTCCTGTCAAAAAAAAAAAAAAAAAAAATATGTTCTAAGATAATGCTAAGATTGTATTAAAGCTAATGTGATATATTGATTCATCTTAAAGGTTAATTTTGTTTTCCGGTTATTAAAGATGGTCCTCTTGTTATTTTGAGTTCTCATTGATTTTAACCTATTTAATCTGATCATTTAGCTTATTTTTAGAGGCATGTTCTAAAATATTTTGCTTTTTACTTCATACTCTTATTCTTGATATTATCATTTGATTTCGTAGTATAAATTGAGAACACTTGCGTGAAGAACGCGTTCGATCACTTCTTATCCTCTATATTACGTCGATTTGACAAATTGTGAATTATTACTTATATTTGTTACTAAAATGACCTCCAATTAAGTAATTTTTTTTAATTATTATGTATAAATAAAATTAAACTATATAATTAAATAATTTTAAATGTAATTTATAAAATATTGGGATAACGACAATTCAAAACACATTAGACTTGATAATGTTGATAGTCATATAAATCGTGTATAGTTCATATATGTCGAACCAAAGAGAGTCAGACATTAATAGTATTTATCGTACAAGTCTTATTCCCTATATTACGTCGATTTGATAAATTGTGAACCATTACTAATATTTGTTATCAAAATGACCTCCAATTAAGTGATTTTTTTAATTATTATGTATAAATAAAATTAAACTATATATTTAAATAATTTTAAATGTAGTTTGTAAAATATTGAGATGAAGACATCTCAAAATACATTAAACCTGGTAAATGTAGATAATTATAGAAACCATGCATAAAGTTCATCTGTGGCGAACCAAAGAGAGTTAGACACTGATAGTATTAATCATACAGGTCTTTTCTCCTATATTACGTCGATTTGATAATTTGTGAATCATCACTTATATTTGTTACTGAAACGACCTCCAATTAAGTAATTTTATTAAATTATTATGTTAAATAAAATTAAACTATATAATTTAATCATTTAAAAATGTAATTTATAAAATATTGAGATAAGGACAACTCAAAACACACTAGACTTGGTAAATATCGATAGTTATAGAAATCATGCATATAGTTCATATGTGTCGAACCAAAGAGAGTCAAACATTGATAGTATTAATCATATAAGTTTTATCTTCTATATTATGTCGATTTGACAAATTATGAATCATTACTTATGCTTGTTACTAAACTGACCTCCAACTATGTAATTTGTTTAATTATTAAGTTTCAATAAAATTAAGCTATATAAATAAATAATTTTTAAATGTAATTTGTAAAATATTGGGATGGTGACAACTCAAAACACATTAGACCTGGTAACTGTCAATAGTTATAGAAATCATGCGTATAGCTCATACATGTCGAACCAAAGAGAGTCAGACATTAATAGTATTGATCATACAAGTCTTATCTCCTATATTACGTAGATTTGATAAATTGTAAATCATTACTTATATTTGTTACTAAAATGACCTCCAATTAAGTAATTTTTTTAATTATTATATTTAAATAAAATTAAACTATATATTTAAATAATTTTTAAATGTAATTTCTAAAATATTGAGATAACAACAACTCAAAATACATTAGACCTGGTAAATATCAACAGTTGTAGAAATCATGTGTATAGTTCATATATGTCGAACCAAAGAGAATAAAATATTAATGTTATTAATCATACAAGTTTTATCCCCTATATTACGTCGATTTGATAAATTATGAATCATTACTTATATTTGTTACTAAAATGACCTCCAAATTTCAATTAACTATGTTTTTTAATTATTATGTTTGAATAAAAAAATTTAGTGTTAAGTAAATTCAGTTAACACTAATATTTGGCCATAATCTGTTGTAATATTAGTTAAGTAATTTTTTTTTATTATAATACAACCTACAAGCATATAATGTGATTCAATTTTTTTTTTTTTTTTTACTATTTGATGTCACAATTATTTTTTAAAAAACATAATTTGAAAACAAATTTTTTTTTACAGACCGGATGACATCCAATCTACTTAATGATCAATGCTCTCTTTGGTAGAATTTGTAGTCTTTTTCATAATTGACTATGGAAAAGAATATAGAGATCCCAAGTATATATTTAATTTTTAAGCTAAATGGGTAAAAATGTCTAAAAAGAAACTAGTTTATAGTGTGAATGAGTCTTTTTATCATTCTGGCCAAATTATGATCAAAATTTTCTGACCAAAAGGATTTTTCCATTTCAAAATCAAATATTTGTGCACTTCGCTCAATATCATTTACTAATAATCAACGTGGTGAACCGTTGTGGATGGTGACCATGGAATTCTTCACCATATTTGTGAGTTGTCAGCATCATGCATTCAGGGACTACTACAACAACTAGGTTGGGCCTCATTAAGAGAATGAATTTAATTAATTTTGTACAATGTTGTATAGAGATATATAGTTATTGGGATTAGAAAAAATAAAGGAAAAAAATATATATATATATATATATAGATATACATATCTTATGTTACCATAATCTTTAAAATTTTCTATCACTTAAAAAAAATTGAAAATTCCCTCTCGGATACATCACTCTCCTCTTGTTGATACATTCCTATCCGACCCCCTCTCGGATACATCCTCCCCTCTCTGATACATCCCTCACCTGTGTATCTGGATGTCTGTTGATGTATCCGGATGTCCTATCCCCTCTCTGATACATCCCTTTCCTCTTGGATACATTCCTCATCTATGTATCAAGATGTCTAGTGATGTATCCGAAAATCCAGTGATGTATCCGAAAGTCTAATGATGTATCCGAAATTCATAAATTTTAAGGGATTTTTGTAATTTGAAAAAGAGTAGGAAAATAATGTGATTAGCTTTTAACACTATGTGATTTATGTAAATTATACAAAAATAAATGTGAAATAAAAAGGAGTATGAAGTGTTCCCATATTGAAAATGTAGCATTATTTGATTTCAAAATGGAGTGGAATAAATTGTATTACTGAATCTTTGATGTATGACACATACATACATGTACACTATCCAAACTCTCGTGTATCATAATTTTTTTGTTAAAATGATATTATTTTGAGTAAATATACATGATATGTTTGTTGCGTCACATAATTTTTTTTGAAATATAAGTTATTTAAAAAGTAATTACATGTGATTTCACGATAGTGTAAACATATTTGTATAATTTGTTTGCTTAAAAATTAATTACATGGAATTTTACGAGTTTTAATTTTATGTACTAGTTGTATACTTCGTAAAGGATTTATCACAATTATCAAGTCACCTAGAAAATATCTACAAATAACGGTTCATAAAATATATGATTTGTAGATTTAAAAATAAGATATATTATCTGTTACGACTGGCCATAAAAAGCTTGTATTTTTTATAAAATAAGGCAAGTTGCATGTTAAGTCACGTAAAAGTTGGGTCGGGCCCACACCCATAATATTGTCTTTTAGCTCAGTATTAGACAATCAACTCTTGCTATTAAGCTCATCACTAATTCACTATAATGTATAAACACATTATTATGAATTTTTTTTTCTGAAAAAGATTATTTTTCTACCATAATATAATGATTAGGATTCATAATAATATTGTCCTTTAGCTCATTATTAGACCATCAACTCTTGCTATTAAGTCCATCACTAATTCACCATAATGTATAAACACATTATTATGATTTTTTTTCGGAAAAACGATTATTTTTGTACCATAATATAATGATTAGGATTCATAAAAGAGAAAATGAATGTTGAATATTTAGATCGTGGACAAAGAAAATTCATCTACGTCGTGAGAATAATCAATGAATGGTGACTCAGACAATCCTGATTATTGCAAATTCGCTTCCACCGAGGATCAACTCTTGAGTTTTCTAACTAGTAGTTACATGATTAAATACTATATTGACATATATAAATTAAGGCATAATACATAAATATACTCTTTAACTTGATATCAATATGCATTTATATCCTTTAACTTTAGGTATGCATAAGACATAAATAGGCATTTTAAATTGTATAAAGTTACATTGAAGAAGTAGACACATGTGTTGGGTTTTATTTGCCCTGATTTCTTACCATAAAAGGTTTTTCCTTTTAGGAAAAGGATTTAATATTTTGACTAGTCCTTTTCTTGTAGGAAAGGTTTTAGGACTCTATAAATATAGGCTTGTTCCTTCTAACTTAATCAGTACTCACAATGTAGTCCTAGGGTTTTGAGAGTTGCAGTTATGGAGGAGAATTTTGTGTACCTCCTTATATTTCGAGTGTATTGGTTGAGGTTGTTTCTCTCTATATTTTGTACTCTCATATTTATAGTGGATTGCTCATCTCCTTTGTGAACGTAGGTCAATTGACCGAACCACATTAAATCTGTCTCTTTTGGTGTGTTTCTCGTTTGTCTTCTTACTCGTGGTCTTTCGAGGTTTGCTTTGCTAGCTTCCGCATTACACCTGCTTATTTTGCTCCTAACAACATGTATCCTATGTGACGTTTTACGTGGAAATTTGCGTCCTACTTGGTGTTCTATGTGTATTATTTCATGTATGACACATGTTCTACTTGTTGAATTTTATACAAGTTTAAGTGTCTATTTGTGAATATCCAAAATTGAATGATAGAGATGTTACCCAAGCCAAGTTAAATGGAACATTTATGAACTATATATGCCATAAATTAAACGTCAGGGGTCGTTTGGTATAAGAAGTATATGGTATAACAATCTAAGGGATAAAATCCAGGACTATTTTATCTAGCATTTGATTGGAGGTATTAGGTAGTCTTGGAATTATTTATCACACCATTTATACCTTAGTGATGGGATAGATTATCTCATATACATGCACTACACCAAAAATGATCTTAGCGGCATTTAATTAGCGCAATAGCTTAATTGCCGCTAAGCATGTATTTTAGCTGTAATTAATACTAAAGCCTATAGCGACATTCGATCCAATAGAAATTAACTAATGCTGGTAAAGACTTTAGCATTCTTTGTTAATGTGTATATTTATTACTGCTAAAAGTTGTTTTTATCATAGTGATGATAGAATAACTTATTTCGAGATAATTTATTTCCAACTAAACGACCGTATGATAACCTAAAATGAATAATAAGTAATATGGTACTCTAACTAAATATCTTAAATTATATTGATACTATAAAACATTTATTACATGTTGAATTTATATAAAGAGGAGTTCATTGGTAATTATAATGGTAAACTAAGAAGAAAACCAAGAATATGGCTATGGATAGTTCATCATCAAATAGTCTAAAAAGTCCCATGTTTCCTTCAACATCATTGGAGACAAACAAATGGTGGATTATTATTATTAATAAGGTAATTGATGTTGAAGAAGCCAAGAATCAAATATTGTTCTCTTTTCCAATGATTGTTGTGACTAGTTGTTTCTACTTCATCAATCTTGTGTCTGTCATGTTTGCTGGTCATCATGGCAAATTTGAACTTGCTGCCTCAAATCTTGGTAATTCATGGGCTGAGGTCACTGGTCTCTCTTTGATGGTATGCATCTAATCTTTCCTCCTTATAAAAATCGAAAACAATTAGTTTTTATAAAGTTGCAATATTTTTTTTTTATAATTTGAAATTGTGTTTGGATATGTATTTTATTTACAAGTTTCAAAAACTAATGATTGAGGTGTGGTTGGTGGAGGAGGGGGAGGGGGGGAGGGGGGCTAATACAACTTCAATTCACCAAACCAAGGTTGTTCTTAGAAGATCTCATTTCTCTTGTGTGAGAGATAGAACGGTACGGCAAAAAAAAAAAGTGGGAGTGAAGATGAGGTGTGTTGGAGACTTGGAGGTATGGATGTGTGGGAAGGAAACAAACAATGTGGAATGTCACTTGTAGAATTTGTTTTTTCTTTCTTTTATTGTAGAAGTCATTTTTCTCATTTTTAAGCAATTTATTTTCCTAGAAAAAATATTTATCAAAATTTTTTACCAACCAAATAGTACACCCCCAAAATTTCAAATTTTGATCATTTAATGGATAACAAATATTTGAAGATAAATTTCTAAAATTTATGGTCAAATGATAGATTATAATGCTGTGAAAGTATAGCAAAACATATTGAACATAAACAGAAGAAAATAAATAATACTATAATCAAAGTATAAGAAATAATAGATATATATCTCTTCACATGTTTGAACCATTTTAATTAGTCTCACTTCCTGCATTTTATCCTCCACTGAAACCACTCTCACCTTATAATTCTCTGAAGGGAAAAAGGACAAATATACCCCCGAATAATCATAAATGGTGCGTCAATACCCTTCGTTATACTTTCGGGTTGTGTATACCCTTACCGTTAATATTTTGGAATGTACATACCCTTAAAATAAACGGAGGGACACGTGTCACAATAATTAGCATATATATATAGAGCTGTCAAAACGGGCTTAGCTCATGGGGCCGGCCCAACCCAACCCGTTATTGGGGTAGGATTGGGATAGAATTTTTCAAGCCCATTTAAAACTAGGGCTTATAAGCCCAGTCCATAAAAGCCCTTGGTCCTTGAGGCTTGATCGGGTCCGGGCTGGGGTCAGTCCATGGGCCAAAATTTTTTATTTAAGGGTAACTTACAATAATTTCACTAGTACATAATCTAATAACTTAAATACACACTATGTTGTAATATTATGAATTTTACCAGATTTTGGTACGTCCACATACATGTATCTCAGAATATATGAACTCAAAATTAGGTTAATTTGTTCTAGATACACTATATCCAAGTAGATTCGCATGTGTCTGAGATACATAGACAAATTTTGCGCCCTCGCTTCCCTCCTATCTTGCTAGTCACTCTCTTATCTCGCTCGAGTATTTAATATGCGAGATACATGCTAATTACACTAGAGTTGTTGCTAGTGTTATTGAAACAACACCATTATTTGCCATATTAAATCTGAAAATTTTCTCATTTTTTTTATGTTATAGAATTATAAGTTTGAAAAGAAATAAAAATGAAAAAAGAAAAAAAGAAGGGCTAGCCCACCCCATACCTCGGCCCTTCTAGGGTTGGGTTGGGTTGAGCATTTGTAGGGCCTCCCAAATGAAGGGCCGGCCCGCCCTAGCCCTTCAACTTCCTTGGCCCCGATGAGGCGGGGTCTGCCCTTTTTGACAGCTCTCTCTCTATATATATATATAGGTCCACTTGTTGTTTCCTTCATACATGCGTTGTTGCAGCCTTATCTTTCTATGAGTTGGTTATTATATTTATACTTTGGTACTTCTTGTAGCTTTCATTTCATTTTCTTATGTACGTCCTATTTAATTGTGGAATATATATTATAATAACTTATAATAGGGAGTTTCAACAGTTATGGTTTTTAAAGCTATTTATTTTATTTTATTAGTTTTTTTATTTAAAAATTATACAAAAAAATATAAAAGTATTCATTATAATTAACAATTTAAAATATTTCAAAACATAAAATTTTTTATTGATTCTTAAAATTTTATCAATGTCACAAAAAATGAGACAGAAAAAATAACTTGTGTTGTTTGAAAATGGCGTAAAAAAGTATTGTAAATCACTTTAAAATTCTATATATGTCACATAAATTGAGACAAAAAAAATAATATACATTATTTGAAAATTATGCAAAAATTACTATAAATTGTAATAATTAACTACTTAAAATATTTAGAATACATATAACTAGTATGATTGTTTCTCAAAATTTCATTTAATGGCACATAAATGGAACAGAGAGAATAAAATAATTTTATTTAAAAATACATAAGATGTACTATAAATCACAATAATTAACAACTGAAAACATTTATATATCAAATTAAAATTTAATTAATTCTCTAAATTATATATGCGTCACATAAATTAAAACAAATAAATAACATGGGTCTATTTCTAGTGTGTGTGTCTATATATATATATATATATATATATATATAGCGAGTGAATCGTTTGCTTTTTTTGCCATAACAGTAATCTTTTTAGAAAATGATTTGAGGTTGACGTGAAATGTGTGGAAAATGATAAATTGATTACAGGTAATTTTGAAAATGACGTCAAATTGGTTATAATTTCAAAATATTATTACGTATCTAACCGTTAATTAAGAATTTATTATTATATATTGAGAAAAATACATTTAGATATATGTATTTTTGCTATCATATACACAAAAATAGGAAGAGAGGCAAGCGAGATGGGAGGAAGGTGAGCAAGTTTCATATGTATCCCAGATACATGCGAATCACACTAGATGCATGTATCTGTATGTATCTAGTTTGATTCGCATGTATCTAGGACACCAGATACATAAGAGATTGGCGAGTGAAATGAGAGAGACGAGCGAGATTTGTTATGTATCTCAGATACATGCGAATCCACTTGGATGCAATGCATCTAGAACAAATCACACCTAATTAATTTTGACCACATGTATCCTCAGATACATTTATCTGGACGTATCTGAACGTACCTGGACACACTAAAATTCGATAAGATGTGTAATATTATAAACTAGACTATATCTAAACAATTAACTCCTAATCTAGTGAGATTTATGTAAGTTTCCTTGTGAATGAGTCTCTTGGATGACATTCGATTATGTTTTATTATGAAATATTTTTATTAATTTTATTTTTAAAATAAATTAAAATATTTAAAAACTAGAATGGTGTGTTGTCCATAAAATAAATTAGAGTTATTTTTAATTTTTGTGATTAATTTAAAGTAAAAAAGTGAAAATATTTTTTTATTATTTTTAGAATTCAAAAAAAAAAATTAACTTCAAGTTGAATTGAAATTTTATTTTACTTTTTAAAAATGACAACATGTTGAATTATATAATTAATATTAAAATTAATTCTTACAAAATTAAAAATATCACATGAATTAAACGTGGGAACTCTATATTCACATGGCTTTACGCCTTTACCATTCTGAGCATTTATTACCGCCAATGAATTACAGCCACAACAAATTGGTTGACCCTTATTCAGATAAAGATAATAATGAAGTTTAGATTCTCTACAACTCTATAAAAATTAGGCTAAATTTAATCGTGATCTCTTAAATTTATTGGTAAATTATATTTAAATAATTGATAATATGAGTTGTTTAAATTAAGTACTTGAGTATACTATAAAGTGTACTTTTTACAAGTACTTGAGAATAAACATAAAATTGAAGTGTCTAATAGAAACACTTTATCATGTATTTAGATACTCAATTAAAATATATCGTAATTCGAATGTTATTACAAGTTAAATTACACCAATTGTCTTACATTCTTAGGGTCGTTTGGTGCGTACATTAAATTATAGTCTAGAGACTATAATTATGAAATATCCCATCTTTATCCTACCTACCAAACTGAACCCTTTAATGCACATAAAGAGAACCTTAACATTTGTGAATTAAGAATCAAACATTGAATAATACTTTCTCTAACATTTGTGTGTGAGAAAGAGTATAGCTATGGATGATAGTTCAATATCAAATAGTCTTAAAAGTCCCATGTTATCTCCAACATCATTGGAGACAAACAAATGGTGGAATATTATTATTAATAAGTTAATTGATGTTGAAGAAGCCAAGAATCAAATATTGTTCTCTTTGCCAATGATTGTTGTTACTACTTGTTTCTACTTCATTAATCTTGTCTCTGTCATGTTTGCTGGTCATCTTGGACAACTTGAACTTGCTGCCTCAAATCTTGCTAATTCATGGGCTGTGGTGTCTGGTTTAGCTTTTATGGTATGTATATCTTAATTTATTTCGACGAATTCAGGAATTTATATAAGGGGATTTAAAAGAATAAGATAGTTGAGATTCGAACTTGTGACTTAATGTAAAAAAAATAAAAAAAATTTAACCCTTTTTGTATGCACTAGAATTCGCCTATCAAGAGCGGATTTAACAGAATTCAATAGCTCTAGCTTAAATTATGAACTTTTACTTGAATATTCACTTATTAATATGTATTCATATTGTTTATATGTTGACTCCTGACGTAGATTGGCCTAAGTGGTGCACTTGAGACATTATGTGGTCAAGGTTATGGAGCAAAAATGTACAGAATGTTGGGAATACATCTTCAAACATCATGTATCCTATCATTCTTATTTTCCATAGTAATTGCTATCATATGGTGGAATTCAGATACAATTCTGATTTTACTTCATCAAGATCCTGACATAGCAAAAAAGGCAGGGGAGTTCTTGAAGTTGTTAATTCCTGGATTGTTAGCATATGGTTTTTTACAAAATATTTTGAGATTTCTTCAAGCACAATCAATTATGTTGCCTCTTGTTGTGTGTTCAGTGGGATGTTTAGTTATACATATTGGTATTGCTTATGGTTTGGTTCATTGGACAAGTCTTGGTTTTAATGGAGCACCATTAGCTGTTTCCATTTCCATTTGGATATCCGTCCTCATCTTGGGTGTATACGTGCTTTTTTCCGAGAGGTTTAGTCATATATGGAGGGATGGTTTCTCATTCGAGCCGTTTCATTATGTCCTTATCAACTTGAAGTTGGCATTGCCCTCTGCAGCCATGGTATGGTAAGTTATAACCTCATACATCTCTTATGACTCAGTGTCTATTTCTTTACGTGGTATCAGAGTCAGATTCATCTCAATTCTTGGTTTACCTGATGTTCACGGTCCACATGTCTAATCCTATGCATAAAAGAGGTGTTACAAGTCCCATATTAGTTTTCATTTATAGTATTAATCAATCCTCACCTCATGAGCAAGATTTCGATTGTTGAGTTTAGCATATAGTCCATTTATTTACACTAGCAAAACTCATTGTCATCCAAGCCAAACACGAATGCAGTGGGAAAATCATGTTTTCACTTGAATTTCCCTAAAACTTGTCAGTGGGAAAAGCCTTTGTCTATTGCCAAAAGTCACTGAATGGGTAAGTCGTCAATCCTTGGACTATATAAGTCATGTACTTTTTCTTGGATTATGTGCAAGCGTTTCACACCAGAGATTCCTAATATGTAATGTCATTGTCCTAGAAAGTAGAGTCTAGTTCCGCTCCCTTCATTCAAACGAATGAGATGAATTCTATTTAGGTGGATCATTGCTTGGTTTGATCTTGTGTTTTCTCGGTTCGAACTCATAGTTTCCTAATTTAATGTTTACAGTTTGGAGGACTGGGCTTTTGAGCTTCTTGTGTTATTAGCTGGTTTGATGCCAAACTCAGAAATAACTACTTCTCTAATTGCAATGAGGTAATTAGGCTTAATCTTTCCTTTAAACCATTCTTAAAGGGTAAAATTTAGTCTAGTTGACACTAATTGTTTTGATTTGTTACTTTTTTTAGTGTAAATACTGAAGCCATTGCCTACACAATCTCTTATGGTCTGAGTGCAGCTGCAAGGTAATGTTTTTTCAAGATTCACTTTGTTAGCTTCAGCATGACACCCGATTATTTTGATTATTGTAAAATATATGTGCAGCACTAGGGTGGCAAATGAGTTAGGTGGTGGAAATATTGACAAAGCTAAGCATGCTATGGTTGTTACTCTCAAGCTATGTGTTCTTCTTGCTCTTATAGTTGATTTGCTTCTATTTTTTGGTCATGATGTGTGGGCTGGCCTATTCAGTGACAATACAGAAATAATAAACAAATTTGCCACTATGACACCTTTGCTCTTAATCTCCTTTCTATTCGATTTCTTTCAAGGAATTTTATCAGGTCAGATTCTTAAACTCCATAGCAAGTCAAGTCATAATATGCATAAACATGAGACACTCAAACTTGACTTCAGCTGACAATTGAACACTACAAGTCTACAACTTTGAGCATGCACAGCTAGACATCTCAACTTGTCTTCATTATGTAAGTTGAACTCTCCAACTTACAAAATGAACAAATCTAGACACATCTAAAATTTATATGTCACGTCAGACTACACACTAAGAATGGATTGAGGTGTCGATAAATGTGAATTCTCAAAGTTGGACCGTTTAGTTGTTAGTTGAGATCAAGTTAAGACTTCTATTATGTTTTTGTATTTAAAATGGGGTTTTGAAAAGAGATTTTCTAAATGAATTTATCAATAGGGGTGGCTAGGGGATGTGGATGGCAACATTTGGCTATGTGCATCAACTTGGCAACATTCTATTTTATTGGTATGCCAATAGCTGGCGTCCTTGCTTTCAAGTTCAACTTACATGCTCAGGTAATTCAAGTGCATGTCATGCCTTTTTTTTTTTTGTGCACTCTCGTATTTAGAGTCGCATTCAGAATTTAAACTTGATAAATTTTGCGTTTTTTGAGATTATCTACACCAAACTTATTGTTATTCTAAAATTACGAGTTAAAAATCTAGTATTTATTGATTTTTTTTTTATGGAATTTAAAAGTATATAATGGTGCTATGAGTTAAAAAGTTGATACTGCATTCAACTGAATTCATTAAGCACATGCTTCATCCGCCTCTACTTTATCATGTTGTTAATCAACAAACTTTAAGTTTCTTTAATATATCATATTTTGTTGGATTTCAACTTATTTATTTGCGACTACGCTTACATCTTAGTTTATTGTAAAATTATCATGTCTAAAATCCTAATATTTTTATTTTTATTTTTTTGAAAAAAAATGTGATGTAGGGTTTATGGATGGGCTTGATATGTGGTCTAGCTTGCCAAGGTTTGGGCTTATTGCTACTAACATTATTTATCAAATGGGAAAAAGTAGAGGCCTCAACAAAGAGCAATAGTGAAAATGAACTTCTACCTTAAGCATGAATCCTTGAGAATCACTTGCTTATTGGGCCATTGGTAGGCTTGTTGGCTATTGGAGTTAATTTTCGGTTACTCGAGTTTTGAGAATTGTCTTCAAATATTATTTTTATTTTAATTAAAATAAAAATATCAATTAATTATTATTATTTTTCCCTTAAGAAATATTAAAAGACTTCAAAAGTCTCATTCTCTCCTAGTTGGTCTGTCATGTCATTAAAACCTCATTTTTCTTAATAGGAGTAATAGACATATTTAATTCATTTAACCAAAATTATAAATCAAGCTTAATAAAATTTAACCATTCTGTGTTTTATACTTCCTATCATAGAAAGTACGATTCAACAAATTACAATAATTTTTGATACATAATATTTTTTTAAAAAAGGACTGACTTGCTGGGGGTATATTATCACACCACAATTTATATCAAATTAAATTAATTAATTAATTATAGTTAAATAACTTAATAAGGTGTTTAGACATAAAAATGTGATTTTTTTAAAAATAAAATGAAAAATTAAAGTTATGTTTAGACATTTATTTAACTTGAAAAAGAAAATAAAAATTAAATGTTGTGACTAAAAAAAAGATCACAATCAAAAACCGCTTTTTCAAATACAAAACTTGTCTTAAACAAAAAACAATCCAATGTATAACTAAATATTATTTTAAAAAATTATGTACAAACGAATCATTAAAAGGTTTATTTTATATTTGTATTCAAATATATACTTGTTGGCTTAGAGTTGTTTCAATAAAAATGTGAAAATTGTACTGTGAGGTATTATTAGGACCACAGGTTATTTTAATATTTATATTTATCATGATATTTTTATTTATTTTTTATCAAAATTGAAAATCACCAATTACTACTCATACAACTACCCCTCTCTCTTTCCTCTTTTTATGTATAATTAAAATTATGAATCATCAAGAAGAAAAACGGGTAGAAAATCCTCCAAATTATCATTTTGTTGGAGATTAAAACTATACTTCTTTTTTAGTGGCAATTATTAATTAATAGTTCCTATGTTCTTCGGTTTATGTTATTATTTGTTTTGTGTAGTTTATTTATAATATTATTTTGCTATAATATTGTTCTGCTATATTTTTTTTTATCCTTCTCTTTAGGAGCTCTCACCTTTTTGCTCCTCAAAACACACCCACACGCGTACACTTCCTTCTTCAAAGCCCCCATCGAAATAAAAGATGTCTTTTAATAATAAATAAAAAGAAAATTAAAAAAATAATATTCTTTTTTTAACGTGGCATTAATATGGCATTGATGCGGCAATTTCAGATATATAGTGTTTGACGCTTCATATGACTGAAGTTTAGATAAAACTAACTGAACTCTAACCATATCATGTACATAAACTTGATCAGGAAAAAAAAGAAGAAAGAGTTATTTAGGTAAAAATAACTAAATTCAGTCACATGCATATGACTAAGTTCAAAACACATTAGACTTGATAATGTTGATAGTCATATAAATCGTGTATAGTTCATATATGTCGAACCAAAGAGAGTCAGACATTAATAGTATTTATTGTACAAGTCTTATTCCCTATATTATGTCGATTTAATAAATTGTGAACCATTACTAATATTTGTTATTAAAATGACCTCCAATTAAGTGATTTTTTAATTATTATGTATAAATAAAATTAAACTATGTATTTAAATAATTTTAAATGTAGTTTGTAAATTGTGAACCATTACTAATATTTTATTTAAGGGTAACTTACAATAATCTCACTAGTACATAATATTATGAATTTTACCAGATTTGGTACGTCCACATACATGTATCTTAGAATATATGAACTCAAAATTAGGTTAATTTGTTCTAGATACACTATATCCAAGTAGATTCGCATGTGTCTGAGATACATAGACAAATTTCGCGCTCTCGCTTCCCTCCCATCCTGCTTGTCACTCTCTTATCTCGCTCGAGTATTTGGTATGCGAGATACATGCTAATTACACTAGAGTTTTTGCTAGTGTTATTGAAACAACACCATTATTTGCCATATTTGATTTGAAAATCTTCTCATTTTTTTGATGTTATAGAATTATAAATTTGAAAAGAAATAAAAATGAAAAAAGAAAAAAAGAAGGGCTAGCCCGCCCCAGCCTTCAGCCCTTCTAGGGATGGGTTGGGTTGAGCATTTGCAGGCCCTTCCAAATAAAGGGCCGGCCCGCCCTTCCCCTTCAAATTCCTTGGCCTGTGAGGCTTGGGCCCGATGAGGTTAGGTCTGCCCTTTTTGACAGCTGTCTCTCTATATATATATATAGGTCCACTTGTTGTTTCCTTTATATGTGCGTTGTTGCAGCCTTATCTTTCTATGAGTTGGTTATTATATTTCTACTTTGGTACTTCTTGTAGCTTTCATTTCATTTTCTTATGTACTTCCTATTTAATTCTGGAATATATATTATAATAACTTATAATAGGGAGTTTCAACAGTTACGGTTTTTAAAGCTATTTATTTATTTTATTAGTTTTTTTATTTAAAAATTATACAAAAAAAAATATAAAAGTATTCATTATAATTAACAATTTGAAATATTTCAAAACATAAATTTTTTTATTGATTCTTAAAATTTTATCAATGTCACAAAAAATGAGACAGAAAAAATAACTTGTGTTGTTTGAAAATGGCGTAAAAAGTATTGTAAATCACTTTAAAATTCTATATGTGTCACATAAATTGAGACAAAAGAATAATATACATTATTTGAAAATTATGCAAAAATTACTATAAATCGTAATAATTAACTACTTAAAATATTTAGAATACATATAACGAGTATGATTGTTTCTCAAAATTTTATTAATGGCACATAAATGGAACAGAGAGAATAAAATAATTTTATTTAAAAATACATAAGATATACTATATATCACAATAATTAACAACTGAAAACATTTATATATCAAATTAAAATTTAATTAATTCTCTAAATTATATATGTGTCACATAAATTAAAACAAATAAATAACACAGGTTTATTTCTAGTGTGTGTGTGTCTATATATATATATATATAGCGAGTGAATCGTTTACTTTTTTTGCCATAACAGTAATCTTTTTAGAAAATGATTTGAGGTTGACGTGAAATGTGTGGAAAATGATAAATTGATTACAGGTAATTTTGAAAATGACGTCAAATTGATTATAATTTCAAAATATTATTACGTATCTAACCGTTAATTAAGAATTTATTATTATATATTGAGAAAAATACATTTAGATATATGTATTTTTGCTATCATATACACAAAAATAGGGAGAGAGGCAAGTGAGATGGGAGGAAGGTGAGCAAGTTTCGTATGTATCCCAGATACATGCGAATCACACTAGATGCATGTATCTGTATGTATCTAGTTTGATTCGCATGTATCTAGGACACCAGATACATAAGAGATTGGCGAGTGAAATGAGAGAGAGATGAGCAAGATTTGTTATGTATCTCAGATACATGCGAATCTACTTGGATGCAATATAGGAGCTCTCACCTTTTTGCTCCCCAAAACACACCCACACGTGTACACTTCCTTCTTCAAAGCCCCCATCGAAGTATATCATTATTATCCTTAAATTGAAATTAATTTCTTTAATAATGATAGTCAAAATTAAAATCGAAGCAAATTTTTTTCAACAATGACAACCGAAAATTGAAGTTAATTTCTTTTAATAATGGCATCTTCAGTTATACCCTCAAGATCCACACCTTTGTTTGTGCCTATTGTAGAACTAAATATTTGATGCAACTTTTTTTAATTTTGGGTGATTCATTGTTTGATGTTTTATAATTATGGTGCAAAAAGATGTCTTTTAATAATAAATAAAAAGAAAATTAAAAAAATAATATTCTTTTTTTAACGTGGCATTGATGTGGCATTGACGCGGCAATTTCAGATATATAGTGTTTGACGTTTCATATGACTGAAGTTTAGATAAAACTAACTGAACTCTGACCATATCATGTACATAAACTTGATCAGGAAAAAAAAAGAAGAAAGAGTTATTTAGGTAAAAATAACTAAATTCAGTCACATGCATATGACTAAGTTCAAATAAAAATAATTGAACTTGATGTCTGAACATAAAAAAAAAAAAAAAAAAAAAAAACAATTAAACTTTAGTCATATATTTAAAGTTTGAATTTATCACCGATCCTAACTTCAAACACCGTACATACAAAGTTATTTCAAATTACAGTAAAAATTTATAAATAATATGATTTACATGGTAATTTCAAAAGGAAAGTGCTAAATTGCCAGAAAAATATAATCAGAATTTGGCCAGAAGCTATACTAACCTTTCTATTCTAAAATAAACTGATTTTTTTTTAATTAAAGAATATTAAAGTGTTTTTTATTTCCTAAAATTACAATTCAATTAGAACACAGATTCCAAGACTTAGAATATCAAAAGTCTTATACATTGGGACACTATTTTTTCTTCATTCCAACTCATACGCTAGCACTCTTATTCTTATGTAGCATTACTGCTGAGGGAATCTGCTAATTCTTTTTCCTTTTCTTCTCTACTCGACCACTTCCTGCCAAAAAAAAAAATATAAAAAATATGTTCTAAGATAACGCTAAGATTGTATTAAAGCTACTGTGATATATTGATTCATCTTAAAGGTTAATTTTGTTTTCCGGTTATTAAAGATGGTCCTCTTGTTATTTTGAGTTCTCATTGATTTTAACCTATTTAATCTGATCATTTAACTTATTTTTAGATGTATGTACTAAAATATTTTGCATTTTACTTCATACTCTTATTCTTGATATTATCATTTGATTTCGTAGTATAAATTGAGAACACTTGCGTGAAGAACGTGTTCGATCACTTCTAATCCTCTATATTACGTCGATTCATAAATTGTGAATTATTACTTATATTTGTTACTAAAATGACCTCCAATTAAGTAATTGTTTTTAATTATTATGTATAAATAAAATTAAACTATATAATTAAATAATTTTAAATGTAATTTATAAAATATTGGGATAACGACAATTCAAAACACATTAGACTTGATAATGTTGATAGTCATATAAATCGTGTATAGTTCATATATGTCGAACCAAAGAGAGTCAGACACTAACAGTATTTATCGTACAAGTCTTATTCCCTATATTACGTCGATTTGATAAATTGTGAACCATTACTAATATTTGTTATCAAAATGACCTCCAATTAAGTGATTTTTTTAATTATTATGTATAAATAAAATTAAACTATATATTTAAATAATTTTAAATGTAGTTTGTAAAATATTGAGATGAAGACATCTCAAAATACATTAAACCTGGTAAATGTAGATAATTATAGAAACCATGCATAAAGTTCATATGTGGCGAACCAAAGAGAGTCAGACACTGATAGTATTAATCATACAGGTCTTTTCTCCTATATTACGTCGATTTGATAAGTTGTGAATCATCACTTATATTTGTTACTAAAACGACCTCCAATTAAGTAATTTTATTAAATTATTATGTTTAAATAAAATTAAATTATATAATTTAATCATTTTAAAATGTAATTTATAAAATATTGAGATAAGGACAACTCAAAACACATTAGACTTGGTAAATATCGATAGTTATAGAAATCATGCATATAGTTCATACGTGTCGAACCAAAGAGAGTCAAACATTGATAGTATTAATCATATAAGTTTTATCTCCTATATTACTTCGATTTGATAAATTATGAATCATTAGTTTTGCTTGTTACTAAACTGACCTCCAACTATGTAATTTGTTTAATTATTAAGTCTCAATAAAATTAAGCTTCAATAAAATTAAGCTATATAAATAAATAATTTTTAAATGTAATTTGTAAAATATTGGGATAGTGACAACTCAAAACACATTAGACCTGGTAACTGTCAATAGTTATAGAAATCATGCGTATAGCTCATACATGTCGAACCAAAGAGAGTCAGACATTAATACTATTGATCATACAAGTCTTATCTCCTATATTACGTAGATTTGATAAATTGTAAATCATTACTTATATTTGTTACTAAAATGACCTCCAATTAAGTAATTTTTTTAATTATTATATTTAAATAAAATTAAACTATATATTTAAATAATTTTTAAATGTAATTTATAAAATATTGGGATAACAACAACTCAAAATACATTAGACCTGGTAAATATCAACAGTTGTAGAAATCATGTGTATAGTTCATATATGTCGAACCAAAGAGAATAAAATATTAATGTTATTAATCATACAAGTTTTATCCCCTATATTACGTCGATTTGATAAATTATGAATCATTACTTATATTTGTTACTAAAATGACCTCCAAATTTCAATTGAGTATTTTTTTTTTAATTATTATGTTTGAATAAAAAAATTTAGTGTTAAGTAAATTCAGTTAACACTAATATTTGGCCATAATCTGTTGTAATATTAGTGAAGTAATTTTTTTTTATTATAATACAACCAACAAGAATATAATGTGATTCAAAAAATGTTTTTTTTACTATTTGATGTCGCAATTATTTTTTAAAAAACATAATTTGAAAACAATTTTTTTTTACAGACCGGATGACATCCAATCTACTTAATGATCAATGTTCTCTTTGGTAGAATTTGTAGTCTTTTTCATAATTGACTATGGAAAAGAATATAGAGATTCCAAGTATATATTTAGTTTTTAAGCTACAAGGGTAAAATTGTCTAAAAAGAAACTAGTTTATAGTGTGAATAAGTCTTTTTATCATTCTGGTCAAATTATGATCAAAATTTTCTGGCTGAAAGAATTTTTCCATTTCAAAATCAAATATTTGTGCACTTCGCTCAATATCATTTACTAATAATTGACGTGGTGAACCGTCGTGGATGGTGACTATGGAATTCTTCACCATATTTGTGAGTTGTCAGCATCATGCATTCAAGGACTGCTACAACAACTAGGTTGGGCCTCATTAAGAGAATGAATTTAATTAATTTTGTACAATGTTGTATAGAGATATATAGTTCTTGGGATTAGAAAAAATAAAGGAAAAATATATATATAAATACACATATTTTATGTTACCATAATCTTTAAAATTTTCTATCATTTATAAAAAATTGAAAATCCCCTCTCGGATACATCACTCTCCTCTTGTTGATACATGCCTATCCGACACCCTCTCAGATACATCCTCCCCTCTCTGATACATCCCTCACCTGTGTATCTGGATGTCTGTTGATGTATCCGGATGTCCTATCCCCTCTCTGATACATCCCTTCCCTCAATTGGATACATTCCTCATCTATGTATCAGGATGTCTAGTGATGTATCCGAAAATCCAGTGATGTATCCGAAAGTCTAATGATGTATCCGAAATCCATAAATTTTAAGGGATTTTTGTAATTTGAAAAAGAGTAGGAAAATAATGTGATTAGCTTTTAACACTATGTGATTTATGTAAATTATACAAAAATAAATGCGAAATAAAAAGGAATATGAAGTGTTCCCATATTGAAAATGTAGCATTATTTGATTTCAAAATGGAGTGGAATATATTGTATTACTGAATCTTTAATGTATGACACATACATACATGTATACTATCCAAACTCTCGTGTATCATAATTTTTTTTTGTTAAAATGATGTTATTTTGAGTAAATATACATGCTAAGTTTGTTGTGTCACATAATTTTTTTTGAAATATAAGTTATTTAAAAAGTAATTACATGTGATTTCACGATAGTGTAAACATATTTGTATAATTTGTTTGCTTCAAAATTAATTACATGGAATTTTACGAGTTTTAATTTTATGTACTAGTTGTATACAAATAGTATACACAATCATATAACTTTTTAAGTAATTACACATAAATTTCTATGATAAATGATAATTGGTTGCCAGATAAAATGATGGCTAACATATTATCACAGATTAAACAACATTGATAATTACAAATAATCCTTACTCTAATGCATATATAGCTTAATCCTATTTAATAATGAGTTTAACTATATACATATTTACTGGCGAATTTAAAATTTTGACTGAGAGATTCGATAAATAAAAATGTAATATTTGAAATACTTTCTGTATACAATATAATTTTTTATCGAAGATTTCGAATGTACACTCTCTCCTCCTCCATCGACCCCTCCCCATGTTCGACATCGTAAAGGATTTATCACAATTATCAAGTCACCTAGAAAATATCTGCAAGTAACGGTTCATAAAATATGTGATTTGAAAAATTTAAAAATAAAATATGTCATCTGTTACGACTTGCCATAAAAAGCTTGTATTTTTATAAAATAAGGCAAGTTGCATGTTAAATCACGTAAATGTCAAATCTATTAAAAAAAAAAATGTACATATCGGTATAATAAAAGTTGGGTCGGGCCCACACCCATAATATTGTCTTTTAGCTCATTATTAGACCATCAACTCTTGCTATTATGCCCATCACTAATAAACACATTATTATGAATTTTTTTTCTGAAAAAGATTATTTTTCTACCATAGTATAATGATTAGGATTCATAATAATTTTGTCCTTTAGCTCATTATTAGACCATCAACTCTTTCTATTAAGCCCATCACTAATTCACTATAATGTATAAACACATTATTATAAAAAAAATTTCTGAAAAAGATTATTTTTCTACCATAATATAATGATTAGGATTCATAATAATATTGTCCTTTAGCTCATTATTAGACCATCAACTTTTGCTATTAAGCCCATCACTAATTTACTATAATGTATAAACACATTATTATGATTTTTTTTTCGGAAAACGATTATTTTTGTACATAATATAATGATTAGGATTCATAAAAGAGAATGAATGTTGAATATTTAGATCATGGACAAAGAAAATTCATCTACGTCGTGAGAATAATCAATGAATGGTGACTCAGACAATCCTGATTATTGTAAATTCGCTTCCACCGAGGATCAACTCGAGTTTTCTAACTAGTAGTTACATGATTAAATACTATATTGACATATATAAATTAAGGCATAATACATAAATATACTGTTTAACTTGATATCAATATGCATTTATATCCTTTAACTTTAGGTATGCATAAGACATAAGTAGGCATTTTAAATTGTATAAAGTTACATTGAACAAGTAGACACATGTGTTGGGTTTTATTTGCTTGATTTCTTACCATAAAAAGGTTTTTCTTTTAGGAAAAGGTTTTAATATTTTGACTAGTCCTTTTCTTGTAGGAAAGGTTTTAGGACTCTATAAATATAGGCTTCTTCCTTCTAACTTAATCAAAATTCACAATGTAGTCCAGGGTTATGAGAGTTGCGGTTATGGAGGAGAATTTTGTGTACCTCCTTGTATTCCAAGTGAATTGGTTGAGGTTATTTCTCTCTATATTTTGTACTCTCATATTTATAGTGGATTGCTCATCTCCTTTGTGGACATAGGTCGATTGACCGAACCACGTTAAATCTGTCTCTTTTGGTGTGTTTCTAGTTTGTTTTCTTACTCGTGGTCTTTCGAGATTTGCTTTGCTAGCTTCCGCATTACACCTGCTTATTTCGGTCCTAACAAGTGGTATCAGAGTCATCGTTCAATGATGGAATCACGTTAGAGATGGGTGTTCATCTTGGCGGGTGTAGTTCTAGCCGCAATCTTTTTTTGACAGTAATGAATATTTTGTTGGAGAAATTGTTTTAGAGAGGTTCTTTGTGTCGAGACGTAGATTTGATGGAGGATATTATGGAGAAGAGATGCAAGATCCTAACAATTATGTGAAGAAGGTGGACAAATTTATTTTGTCAGAAATTCAGGCCAAGAGGGAGATTTGTTGGTTTTATTTGCCCTGATTTCTTACCATAAAAAGGTTTTCCTTTTAGGAAAGGTTTTAATATTTTGATTAGTCCTTTTCTTGTAGGAAAGGTTTTAGGACTCTATAAATATAGGCTTGTTCCTTCTAACTTAATCAGCATTCACAGTGTAGTCCTAGGGTTTTGAGAGTTGCGGTTATGAAGGAGAATTCTGTGTACCTCCTTGTATTCCGAGTGTTTGGTTGAGGTTGTTTCTCTCTATATTTTGTATTCTCATATTTATAGTAGATTGTTCATCTCCTTTGTGGACGTAGGTCGATTGACCGAACCACGTTAAATCTGTCTCTTTTGGTGTGTTTCTCGTTTGTCTTCTTACTCATGGTCTTTCGAGGTTTGCTTTGCTAGCTTCCGCATTACACCTGCTTATTTTGGTCCTAACAACATGTATCCTATGTGACGTTTTACGTGGAAATTTGCGTCCTACTTGGTGTTCTATGTGTATTATTTCATGTATGACACATGTTTTACTCGTTGAATTTTATACAAGTTTAAGTGTCTATTTGTGAATATCCAAAATTGAATGGCATAGATGTTACCTAAGCCAAGTTAAATGGAACATTTATGAACTATATATGCCATAAATTAAACTTCAGGGTCGTTTGGTATAAGAGGTGTATGGTATAACAATCTAAGGGATAAAATCCAGGACTATTTTATCTAGCGTTTGGTTGGAGGTATTAGGTAGTCTTGAAATTATTTATCACACAATTTATACCTTGTGATGAGATATGTTATCTCATATACATGCACTACACCAAAAATGATCTTAGCGACATTTAATTAGCGCAATAGCTTAATTGCCGCTAAACATGTATTTTAGTTGTAATTAGCACTATTTGTAAGTGTCCCTAAAGCCTATAGCGACATTCAATCCAATAGAAATTAACTAATGCCGGTAAAGGCTTTAACATTCTTTGTTAATGTGTATATTTATTGCTGCTAAAAGTTGTTTTTATCATAGTGATGATAGAATAACTTATTTCGAGATAATTTGTTTCCAACCAAACGACCGTATGATAACCTAAAATGAATAATAAGTAATATGGTACTCTAACTAAATATCTTAAATTATACTGATACTATAAAACATTTATTACATGTTGAATTTATATAAAGAGGAGTTCATTGGTAATTATAATGGTGAACTAAGAAGAAAACCAAGAATATGGCTATGGATAGTTCATCATCAAATAGTCTAAAAAGTCCCATGTTGCCTTCAACATCATTGGAGACAAACAAATGGTGGATTATTATTATTAATAAGGTAATTGATGTTGAAGAAGCCAAGAATCAAATATTGTTCTCTTTTCCAATGATTGTTGTGACTAGTTGTTTCTACTTCATCAATCTTGTGTCTGTCATGTTTGCTGGTCATCATGGCAAATTTGAACTTGCTGCCTCAAATCTTGGTAATTCATGGGCTGAGGTCACTGGTCTCTCTTTGATGGTATGCATCTAATCTTTCCTCCTTAAAAAGATCGAAAAAAAATTAGTTTTTATAAAGTTGCAACTTTTTTTTATAATTTGAAATTGTGTTTGGATATGTATTTTATTTACAAGTTTCAAAAACTAATGATCGAGGTGTGGTTGGTGGAGGAAGGGGGGGGGGGGCTAATACAACTTCAATTCACCAAACCAAGGTTGTTCTTAGAAGATCTCATTTCTCCAGTGTGAGAGACAGAATGGTACGGCAAAAAAAAAAAAAGTGGGAGTGAAGATGAGGTGTGTTGGAGACTTGGAGGTATGGGTGTGTGGGAAGGAAACAAACAATATGGAATGTCACTTGTAGAATTTGTTTTTCCTTCTTTTATTGTAGAAGTCATTTTTCTCATTTTTAAGCAATTTATTTTCCTAGAAAAAATATTTATCAAATTGTTTTACCAATCAAATAGTACACCCCCAAATTTTCAAATTTTGATCATTTAATGGATAACAAATATTTGAAGATAAATTTCTAAAATTTATGGTTAAATGATAGATTATAATGGTGTGAAAGTATAGCAAAACATGTTGAACATAAACACAAGAAAATAAATAATACTATAATCAAAGTATAAGAAATAATAGATATATATCTCTTCACATGTTTGAACCATTTTAATTAGTCTCACTTCCTGCAGTTATCCTTCACTGAAAGCACTCTCACCTTATAATTCTCTGAAAGCTACAACAATTATAATTATCCTTAGTGCAGAGGCATGAGAGTACTTATACCTTGGCTATATCAGGTTTTATGAGAGGTAGAGGTAGGATGAAGAAGAATATAAAGAGGGGAGATCGATGATCAGACAAGACAAGACATGATATATTTTTAACTTATTGAGAACATTACTTTACATAGAAAGATTTGAATATAAAAAATAAAAGTAAAAGACTAGCATATATAGTTGTGTGTTATAGTACTTTATCATTTTCTTATTATTAAGTAGTCTTAACTCTTACCTAGTATTTGTATAATATGTATGTTGTTCTTTAATTTAACTATTATTTGTTACTTTGTTTATGTTGGTAACATAGGTTGGCATTAGTGGTGGACTTGAGACATTATGTGGCCAAGGATATGGAGCTAAATGTACAAGATGTTGGGGATATATCTTCAAATATCATGCATCATATCATTCATATTTTCTACAATAATTGCTATTAGTTGGTGGTATTCTGATAAAATTCTCATTTTACTTCATCAAGATCCTGACATAGCAAAAGAAGCTGGTGTGTTCTTGAAATTCCTCATACCTGGATTATTTGCATATGGTTTCTTGCAAAACTTTTTAGTATTTCTTCAATCACAATCAATTGTCATGCCTCTTGTTGTGTGTTCAATGGCATCTTTAGTTTTACACATTGGCATTACCTATTGCCTTGTTTATTGGACAAGTCTTGGTTTTAAAGGAGCACCATTAGCAGCTTCGATTTGGATTTGGATTTCAGTCCTCAAGTCTACTTATATGGTACGTCTTCAAGGATATAATGTCAGTGGTCAATCCTTATATTATATTTTATAATATAAGCTTGAATTATAATTTATAAAATATAATGTACTTTATTATATTGAAAACGCTTCTAACATAACATTTTCCCTTTATTAGAATTCGTGTATGGTAAGTGATCTAAATGTCTACTATCAAATTAGTTAACTATTTGATTTTTCTCTTCTTTTTTTTTTTTCATTTTATCAAAGGGACGAGATATGAATTATATATAATTTAGACAGGTCAAGGGCTTGACTTGATCCTGTGTTCTCTTGATTTGAACCCATAATTTCACAATTTGATGTGTACATGCAGTTTGGAATACTGGGATCATGAGTTTTTTGTGTTATCTGCTGGTTTGATGCCAAATTCAGAAACAACTACTTCCCTAATTGCAATGAGGTAATTAAGCTCTTGTGTTTCTTGATACTTATTTTCTTTTCAAATTTACTTTGAATTGGTTTACTTAATCTGAAGGTCTTTCGAAATTGCTTCTCTATTTTTACTAGATAAGAGAAGGGGCAAATTTAGGGGTTTGGATACGGGTTCCTAGGTGAACCCAATAATACTTACACAGACCTAGTATTTATATATGTGTTGGGAACTCAATAACAAAGTAGTCTTTTGGTCCAGTACTACTTATTAAGCTTTGTTGCGCTCCTTTACAAGGGTTTAATTCTCATCGGATACTTATAATAAAAAGTATATATATATTTGAGATCTCTGAGAACCCATAAACATCAAATTTGGGATCCGTCTCAACAATAACAATAACATACATAGTGAAATTCAACTAAGTGGGGTCCAAAGAGGGTAGGGTGTGTACGTAGACCTTACCACTGCCTCGTGGAGATAGAGTGGTTATTTTCAGAAAGACCTTCGGCTCAAGTGCATAAAACTCAAGTAAAAGAAGAAGAAAACAATGAAGAAAGTAAATATGAAAAGTAGTGTAGCGCCTGCAATAAAAATGTAGTACCTAAGATAATTGAATTTGAAAACTCAACGTGAATTTTAAATCCTTGAATCACAAAATCAACCTCTAGTCTTATGTTCAAGAGATTCAAAATCTTTATACGTCAATAAAAAATAAAAGTTTTACTGCATATATACAATATAAAAGGGGTTCGAGTGAACACTCTACCCTTCTTTAAATTAGCCCTTGTCTACGTACACATTACCTTTTTTAGACCTCACTTGTAACATTACATGACATATATTGTTGTTATTATTGTTGTTGTTGTTGCTGCTATATAATCCACCTCATTTTCACTCTTTTTACTCCCTTTATCTCAATTTATGTGATACTTTTCGTTTTTCGAGAGTCAAACAGTTTAAGTTTGACCAATAATTTATGCATGGAATCTTTAAATTTTTTGAAATTATATTTATATATTTATAAACTACATAAAAAATATTATAAGTCACAATAATTGACAATTCAAAATATTTAAAAGATGTATGAAAAATTTACGGTTAAAAATAAACTTGTTTGAATCTCAAAATTCAAAAAGTATCATATAGGAGCATAGGGAGTAATAGAATCCAAAATTCTAACACTGACTTTTGGATTGTGACTTTTCAGTGTAAATACCGAAGCTGTTGCTTTCATGGTGTCTTATGGTCTGAGTGCAGCTGCAAGGCAATGTACTACACATATTTGTGATGTATGAGTTTCAACAACTTAAATTATGTGAAAGTTTTATTATTTTAACGGCCTCCCGCCCAGGGGCGGATTTACTTCGACAGGTGGGGTGTCACGACAACCAGTAATCTCGGAAATACCGTTGTATATATGTGTATATATATATAATAATAATAATAATAATTAAATATAAATTAACTTTGCCACCTAGTTATTGAAGTGCTAAATAGTTCAATTGCTTGAGGAGGTTGCTTGCCACACAATCCTGGGTTCAAACCTCGGTGGAAGCACTTATTTTTTGTTTTGCTCCTTTTTTTCTTTTCTTTTCTTTTTTGTCTTTTTCATTAATGTGTAAAGGGCTTTAATTTTTTTTCTCCATTCATTCTTATTTATGTACTATTCTTTATTAATTCAAATTGACTCCTTTTCACAATTTTTTTTTTTACTTTCTCTTTCACTAATTATTAACCTATTGATATGAGTGTTACGTGTTTATTCTTTATCAATTAATGACTACTAAATTATGAACGTCAAAGAAATATTATTAAGAATTTATTTAAATAGTAGTTTTTAAAAAATATAAATTTTAAAAATGATGAATATTATTATTAGATTTTTTTTAATTTAAAGGTTCTTTCGATCTTCACTGACATATTTGCTAAGTAAGATGACTAGGCTGAAACTATAATTTTTATTTTTTCACAACTATATATCTCCAACAACACATAAAGTCAATGGAATATGAATATATTAAGTTCATACTATTAGATAGTTTATACAAACTCAAATTTTAATGTGAAATTTTTTCTCAAAGTTTCAGCGAATAAGACATCTAATTCCAAAAAGTAAATAAAAATTGAATTGTTTAGTTATCTCTAATCTCGGAATATCTAAAAAAAAAAAATTACTAACATGCATATTTGATCGATTTGTTTATATAAATAAAAAAAGATTAATAACCCGAATTGTAACCCAAAATTAAAGCAACCGATCCTTTTATCTTATTTGAACGATGTGGCACCCACGACCTCCAAATCCTAGAACCGCCTCTGCTCCCGCCCCGCCCCTCCTAACAGGGGCGGAGCTACGTTGACCTTTCTGGGTGCTCGAACACCCATTAATCTCGTATCGAACTAACTATATTTATATAGAAATTTGAAGTAATGGGATAAAATTAAAGAATGAACACTCATGTAATAAGTAGTGAATTGGTGCAGTGGTCATAAGTGGGTGCTTAAGGATCACGTGCATACATATGGTCTAGTATAGGCAGGCACGTGTATAAAGTATATCATATCTATACACGTGTCTATACTAGACCAAAAAAAGAAAGGTTTTATATATTGATCGGACCTCATTATTTCTCGAGACTCAATTTCTTTTATGGGTGATTAAATTTTCTTTATTATCTATAATATATACTTTATGGAGTATAATAGATAATCTTGATCTTTATTAATGTTATTTTACAAATTTGAACTAATATGCTATGTATAATTATTGTATAATATGTGCAGCACTAGGGTGGCAAATGAGTTAGGAGGTGGAAATATTGACAAAGCTAAGCTATCTATGGTTGTTACTCTCGCTCAAGCTATGTGTTCTTCTTGCTCTTGTTGTTGATTTGGCTCTATTTTTTGGTCATAGTGCATGGGCTGGCCTCTTTAGTGATAGTACAGAAATAATAAAAGAATTTGCCACCATGATGCCACTTCTCTTAATCTCATTTGTATTGGATTTCTTTCGAGGAATTTTATTAGGTCAGATTCTTAAATTTCATATTAAGTTAAAGAAAATATTATACTTGTGCATTCTGAACACGCATTTAAACTTGACCTTGGTTAGCAAGTAACCATTTCAATTTTGAGAGTGCACATCTGGATACCTCATTGGTCTCAACTAACAACTAAACACTCCAACTCGGCCCTCTTATGTCTCGTGGACACCCAATACTTATGTACACATATAACTTTTGGAGGTGTACAACTAGATGATCATTTTGTAAGTTGGAGTGTTCAACTGACACAGTGAAGACAAGTTGAGATATCTAGATGTGCATATTCAAAATTAGAGTATTTACATGTCATCTGAGACTAAATTTATGTATTTGTTTATGTATCTAAAGAGAAAATGTAATTGAAATTGATTATCAGGGGTGGCTAGGGGATGTGGATGGCAACATTTGGTTATGTTCATCAACTTGGCAACATTCTATTTTATTGGCATGCCAATATCTTGGCTCCTTGCTTTTAAGTTCAACCTACATGCTCAGGTAATCCAAATGCATGTCATGTTGGTATGTTTTATTTTCGTTGAGAGATTAATTCATAATTTTATTATTATTTTTGCAATTCTATTTTCTCCACCTCTACATTTTTTTTTTCATATTTCTAACGATTTTACTATTTGATTTCAATTAATTTTCTCAAAATTAGCTATTTGTGTTTGTCACGTTTCTGAATCATACATAACTCAGAAGGCAAAGTTCTTTCGTGTCTCATTATTATATAAATTTTATAAAATTGTTTTAAGAGACCTCTTAATATAATCAGGCATTAAGCCACAAACTCCGGTTGAGTTGTTTTTTATATCACATATTGAGAGTCAATACTGAGTTCAATTGAAACCATCGAATGTAGACTTTGTCGGTCTCTTCTCGTACTATATGATTTGTCTCTATACAAACACTTAAGTGCTTTAATTTATCACTTATGAATTTCAATATCATTTAATTGAAACGAATTAAGAATGAGTTGTAGTTGATTGATCGAAATATTATTTTTGTATTTATAAAATTAATATATGATTGCAGGGTTTATGGATGGGCTCAATATGTGGTCTAGCCTGCCAAGCTTTGGGCTTATTGCTACTAACATTATTGACCAAATGGGAAAAAATGGAAGACTCAACAAAGAGCAATAGAGAAAATGAACTTTTAGCTTAAGCATATTGGGCCACTAATGGGCTTATATTATGTGGCCCAATAAAACAATTGATAATTAATAAAATTTGTCTGCAATTAAAAACTTTATAAATTGGTCATCACTCCACCCATCAGAATTACCGCATTATAATTATGTTTTTTCTCATTGATACCATGATAAAGTAAAGGGAACGCGAAATCAATTTATCATACTACTTCTTGTTCTTTTCTTTTTGATTTGCGATAATGTCGTCTAGGTTAGATACTTTTTTTCATAACGCTTCTTGTAAAGTTATTGTGTCTGAAATCATAGCATGGAGATTATTGATCACCCTGGGGAGCAATTCTATTATTGATTGCTCACAAAGAAAAAATTGTTTGACTCTATCCGTATCAATAATATTCTCCTAAATGAAATAAACAATAGATAGTGTATCATTTCTAACATCACTAAAATAATTCATTGAGGATGATAGGTACTTTTGCATCACTAATCCCTACCTATTGGGCCAATCGAAAGAAACTTAAAAGGTATATTCAGGTCAAAGTGTATGAATATTTGATTTTGAGATCACTATTAAAGTCATATATGTAGTGTTTAAAAGTTTGTAAATACATTCACGATAGAATAACTTCATAAGTCAAACGTATAAACTATGATATCTGATAAAAGCTTAATTTAAAGTTTCAAGTGGTTGAAGTTCCAGCATATAACGCTCAAGTTCAGTATTTTTACTTTGAACTTTGGTCATGATTATGCAGACTTATGTGGCTAAATTCTATCATTTTGTCCAAATGAAGTACATATACATAGATGATAATACCTAACTTCATACACCGTATATGAGATTGTTACTAAATAGGTAGATGCTTAATAGAATGGGTATGTTTAAATAGCAAGAACTAAATGTGGTATCTCATAAAATATTTATCGATTGTTCCTTTTTTGAGTTAGTTATTTAGTAAATGACAATCTTTTTATTTATGTTTAAACTTATGAATCTTTTAGATAATAATTTAAAGATCCATTTTAAGAAAATTGAAAATTATACTAGAAAACGTTAAATGATAGTCTAAAATATGCAAGTTATTGGAAATGTTTGAACAAATTGAAAGTCTTAGACTAATATTTTGTCAATAAGATTGAATAATATATGGAAAAAAAAAATTGTATTCATTCACAAAAATATCCTAAGAACACATTGCCTAACTTTTTAGAATAAAAATAAAATTAAATGATGGCCTAAAAAAGCAATACGTTGCATTTAATTAATTAAATTAAATTCACTAACCGTTACGTCCTTAACCTTTTTTCAACTACACTTTTGTCCCTTTTTTTCTCTCATTAAACACATTTTCCCAATTAATTTTTGTCACCAAACATTTTTTTTTCTTTTTAAATTGTTGTCTCTTTCCTTAAACATTAAGTCCATTTAATTAATTAAATACACTTACCGTTATGTCCTTAACCTTTCTCCACGTGTAAAATAGGAGTATATAATAGTCCATTCACACTTTTGTCTTGTTTTTTCCTCTTTTAATAGTTTTTTTCATTAAGTGTTTGATATCTGTATTGAGAGTGGATTAAATTTGAGTTTATGCACGGTAGGACCAATTTTTTAGGAACAACACGCTCAATAGGATCTTTTTTTCATTCCCGGATGCTTGAACATGAAACTTATAATAAAAAATGAAGAAATCTCAGTCATCACATGATAAACTCAATCTCTCCAAATAATCGAACACATTATCCCTACTTTTTTTGTTTTTTTTTTCAATAAACACATTTTTCCATAATTATTTCCCATCCTCTTCAACACCCCACCCCACACCACTCCTACCCACAACCAAATTGTAGACTAATATATAACTCTATTTTCATTCTTAAACTTCAACATTAGTCTATAAAACTTCTTCTTAATTTCCTCCATTTAATTATCTTTCTTTTTTTTATTCTTTCTTGAAGTTTCCTACTTTTCCTTTTTTTTTTCTTATCACTCTTCTCCTCTTTTTGTGTATTTATATAAATCTACTTATATCACAAAAAACATATAAATTTTTTAAAAATTGTTATAATTATTCATGGCTTTGCATAAACATCTTCTAGTGATTCTCTTGGCTTGTTTGATCAATTCTTGTTATGCTTATCAATTCTATGTTGGTGGTAAAGCTGGTTGGGTTCCTAATCCATCTGAAAATTACAACAATTGGGCTGAAAGAATGAGATTTCAAGTCAATGACACTCTTGGTAAGTACTATTTGTCTGTTTTAAACGGTACGATCATCTAATTTTAAAAACGTAATTGTACTCACTAATGAAAACATATATATTTTCAATGAAATTATCGATAAAAAAGTTAAGGATCTCTGAAATCATTCGATGAAAATGTCCCTTTGGAGGTTTCCACCAAAACGACTTCAGAAGTGATGTTCTCATGAAAACGATTGTCAGAAATTTGTCTTTTTGTCGAAAACTTGGGATTTCTAATGTTTTTTTTTTTTTAACAAAAACAAAACATTTGACTTTTCATTGAAAAATTGAGATTTATTTGATATCGAAAAATCATGTATATCTAGTAGTGATTGTTATATGATACCTAACCTTATTAGTTATTGATTGTGTTTTATGTTTTTTTTTTTTTTTTTGTGTGTGATTAGTGTTCAAGTACAAGAAGGGATCAAACTCAGTATTAGTGGTAAACAAAGATGATTATGACAAATGCAACACAAATAATCCAATTATGAAAATGGATGATGGCAATTCAATTTTCAAATTTGATCATTCTGGTCCATTTTTTTTCATTAGTGGAAATAAAAGTGATTGTGAAAATGGATCACAAAAATTAATTACTGTTGTTTTAGCCATTAGACCTCCTCCTCCCTCAACTCCGGGAGAATCTCCGGCGACTTCTCCGGCAACTTCTCCGTCGGTATCTCCCCCGGTATCACCCGCAACATCACCTGTGAGTCAAACACCTACTTCATCACCCGCAACATCTCCGGCAACATCTCCATCAGCATCGCCATCAACATCTCCGGCGACTTCCCCGGCAACATCACCGGAAACATCTCCATCAGCATCACCATCAACATCTCCGGCGACTTCCCCGGCAACATCTCCGGCGCCGGCGAGTACATCGCCATCAGGGGCGACAATTTCACCATCACCATCGGGTGGTTCATCATCATCATCTCCAAGTTCACCGAGTACGCCCGGATCGCCGGTGGATTCACCGCCGGGAGGCGGCGGAAACAGTCCGCCGGCGGATATTTCGGCACCTACCGGCTCAAAGAACTCGGCAGTAAAAGCATTTACTACAACTTACGCTGTTTTTGTGTCAATTTTATTTACTATAATAATTTTTATTTCTGCTTAGGGGAAAATAAATAAATTGAACAAAAATTACTAGAAAAAATAAAAAATAGTTTTTTTTAATTAAAAAAAAAAGTCCTGGTACATTGAATTACTGAGAGGTTTATTAGATAGAAAGGCAGTGTTTTTTTTTGTTTTTTTTTTATTTTTATCTTTTGTTGTTCTTTTATGGTTATCATGGAATTGATTTCATGAGAGTATATAATAATAATCAAAGTTTGTTCTTGTTAATGTATATATTTATTGTTTAAACTTAAAAATTACAGTTTTTTTCGTTACTTTTTTGGAATTATTTTGTCGAAAACAACATTTCTAAGTAAGGAGAACGTCTACTTACAGTTTATCCTTCACAAATCATTTTATGGAACTATACTGATATATTGTTAAAAATGACAGATTGCATTTTATTATACTTTTTAGAGAAAATGGTCTAAAGCCCTCTCAATCTATATCTGAAATCCCAACTACACACTCCACCTTCACGGGTGTCCTATTACCCCTGAACTTCATATTTCTCTATTTTCTACACACTTAAACGCTGACTTGTCATAGGAGCTGACAACCTCCTCTAGGCGCGTTAGAAGGTGAGAACACCTTAAATTTTGACGAAAATTTTTTCTTTCTCCAACGGTCATCTTTCCCACCATTAAATAAACCATTGTTTCTTCTTCCCTACCATTAACCCTTGTTCCTTTTATAAAAAAAAACTCACGATTTTCTCTCAAAAATAAGTAGGGTTTAGTTGTTTATGTTCATTTCTACTTCAAATCTTGAATTTAGGGTTTGTAATCTGCTCTAATTTCTTATTTAGGTCTCTAATTTGAATTTTGAATTTTCTCGAAATTCATCAAAAATGGCAAATGAAAACTTGAATAAGCTTTATATGGATGAGTCAGACTCAATGCTCAATGCTGTAGTGAGATCCAAACATGAAATTTTGCTGAATTTGCAAACTTCTTGGTCGAAATTAAACTCAGGAAGAAGATGATCTAGTCCATTCTATGGTGTATGTATTTTTCCTAGTATTCTTGCTACACAGCAAAATCCTTCGATCATCACCAGAAATGCATATGCAAATGGAGAAGGAGATGAAAAGGAGAAATGATGATTTTTGGGTCTTTTACCTTTTAGGAGGGAAATGGGGGGAAAACAGGAATTGGGAGTTGAAGAGGTAGGGGACCCGGCGCGTGCAATCACGTTGGACTATGTATTTGGTTTATGTGTTGAGGTCAGAATTTAAGTGTGTAGAAAATAGAGAAATATGAAGTTTAGGAGGGTAATAGGACACCCGTAAAGTTGGAGTGTGTAGTTGGAATTTCGGGTATAGATGGGGGGTGGGGGTTTAAGACCATTTTCTCTACCTTTTATAGACAATCTGTTTATAATAATGCTTGAATTTGTATTTATTAAATTGATATAAATGTTTTATGCATATAAATAGTTATTTAGTTTGAATTGCCATAAAATTTTACGAAGACTTAACATGTTATAAAATTAATGTAGCTATAATATTTTTAACATTTGTATTTGAAACTTAATATAATAAATATGTGTGTTATAATAAAAGTTAAAATTAAAAAACGTAGTCAACAAGACTTAGTCGTCAAGTAGCGAAATTAATTAATATAATGAAATGAAATAATAGTAAGTCTACGAAGAAGATTAGGATAACAAATAATAAAGTAAGCCTAAGAAAAAGACTAGGAAAACAACCGAACAAATCAGACTTTGTAAAAGAAATTAAAGTACGTTTAAAATGACAAACAACAAATATGAAAAAAGTAATTAAATTTTATTGAGACTTTGGAAGTTTAGTATTTCCAATTATAAAAGTATAGCAATTTTATTAATTAAATGGATTAATAAGGAAACAATATTAATGGAAAGAACGTTTACTTTAGCTCATTGTGATTAATGCTTGATTTAATTATTTAGAGCTTTGAATGTTTTAACGTAAACTTAAACAGCAATTAAACGATGTTAATTGTAGTAGTTTTGTTTGACTTGCCTTCCTAAATTTGATGTTAGTTTATTGCTCACATAAGTGCTCCTTTTTTTTCGTAGTTGTTGTCGATGAAAGAATTCACAACCGCTACTCTTCATATGTGCATAAAGTAAATTGAATTTTAAGTGTTATTACAAACCACGTAAGAGAGATAAAATTGCATTAAGCAAGTTTCATGTGACGAGGTTGATTGAGAAATCATTCAAAAGAATTTGAATTTAAATTGTATTTCAGAGATCAATTGCTCCATCAACTTAGCGAAGATGAATTTAGGACTTTTATAACATTTGTGCACCACTAAATAGGAGAAAAATGAAAATATAATTAATCTTATTCCTCTAGTTAAATAACTAATTAAACATTCAACTACTGCATCATTTAGCCTTCTTGTGGCATGAATATCAACAGATAATATTAGATTAATTTTAAAAAATATGTACATAAAATATCTAATTTGACAAAAAGATCATGAATTCGCGTGCAAACGTCCATCATAAATTACCCAAAATATTTGTCATTATGCATAATTTTAGTAAGTTGTGCAAAAGAAATGAAAATTGTGTAATAATTAGTTCTAATTAGAGATTTTAGATTCGAATTCTGAATTAACTAAAATATATTATCTCATTAATTATATACATTCGTCACAATAAGCCAGTAAAATTCTAGGCATTTTCTAGTTAAGATTAATATGTATAATTAAAGCAAATGATAATATTATGTGATTAATTTATTTATTTACCTAAAAGATGCGTTCAATTTTTTTCATACCTTCAAATTAATAATATCTAATTGAAGCACTTTATTAAGAATTGAGATGTTTTAACAAATATAAAAGACTGACTATGTATTGAGCCAATTATTATCACAATATTATTATTCTTAGTCATGTTTCATTATACACATCTAAACGCCAAAAAAAAAAAAATCTAATAAATATTTTGTTTACGCTAAAGTAGTTTTCAGAAAATAAAAAATTAGCAAATTATTTCCAAAATATAAAAATAAATCATTACCTACTTTTGTCGTGGTGTATACACTATATATCTGTATGTTGCCATATGGCAAGCACTTTCTAACCAAATAGAATCCAATTTTCCTCACTCGATATCCGATTTTCATTTTGAAATTTGATTAATTTAATTTTTTTATATCGAAGAATTTTACTTTAGAGATAAACTGTTTCTTTTTATCAAAAACAACTTTATTTGTAATATAAACATTTGCTTGAACTTTCAAGAGGAAAAATAAGAAAATAAGTAAGGTAAAGGAGTTATGTTATCTCCTCCTTTTTCCCCTACGTAGTGTGTGATATTTATTTTAAGGTTTGATTAATTCAAGTTTACATTAATAAGTTTTATTTAGAGGTAAAGTACTCTCTAACAAAGATGATTTCATTTCCAAGACCAAACATACACTTTTTTTAATTACGAATGGAGAGATACCTATCACCCAACCACAACTTTTCGTATTCCACTATCATTAAGAAAAATCCTAATCAAACTATAAATGATAGACTCATAGTAATGAAGTGATACATATTTTTTCTTTCTTAACTACAAATTATATATTCGAGCCCTAAATATAAAGTCGCTTTTGATTGCGATCATTTTGCCCTCAATATAGAATTTTCTATACAAATCTAAATTTAGTCGAATTTTAATATAAATATTAGATATCGGATGTAAAATTAAAAATAAAATCCTAATCAGAACGCTATTACTTAAGCTTTAGAACTATATATATTCATTTCATTAATAAAAGTGATTCTTTATTTGCAAGACTCAAATCCAAAACTTATAATTCTTTGCATACTCAAATTCAAGATTTTAAACAAAAACATCCCCTAATCAATCACTTGAGCTCTAGAATTATCCATTCATTATTAAGTTATAGTACTATGGAGATAAGAATAGGACATGTATTAATCAATGAATTGGACCCTTGCAATATTGAAACTTATTATTAATATGAGTTGTGGTGGTTGGAATTGTATTTCAGATTCTTTAATTCTTAATCAAAGATTTTAAATTTAAATCTGTAACAATGAAAATGAAATTATGTTTGAAACCCCGCCTCATAAATATGTTATATAATATGCGCATTTAAATTTAACAGATTTTAATACGTGCACCGAATAAGAGAAACCAAAAAAAGAAAAACTCATAGAAGTTATTGTCCAATTGAAAACTGAAGGGCCACAACTGAAGGGCCACAAGCATGAACATCAAACACTTCAACTTTTAAACGTGTACATAACTTATTGATCATTCAAACTTTAGTCAAATAATTTAAATTGTCACTAACAATAATAAATATATCCGTTTTGTTCCATCAGGATTTATTTCATTTTCAACGCTCAATAAAAGATGATCTAAAATATTAAAATTTTTAAATCTCAAAATTATAATACAAGTTTCGTATTCAATTAAACAACAACAATAATTGAGGCCTAATTTGAATATATCATTTTAATGGATTTTGCTTGTGTTATCTTAGGATGTGAGTGGTTTAAAATTGTGGTTTTTAAATATATGTATACATTTTGAATTTCTATTTATATATATCTACAAATTTTTTTAAGTTGAAAATATTAATTCAATTGAATCCAAGTATATGCTTTAAATATGCATATATTAGCCCAACGATGTGAATATATGTTTATACACTATTATTATTGTCTCTGTTTCATTTTACTATGTGATACTATTGACTTTATATTTGTTGGAAAATATATTTTTTTAAATATTTTGAAACAATTTAAAGTTAGATTTCTTATTTACTCTTAACTCTTAATGTCACTATTCCAAGCAAACGTTATGGATAATTTTTAAGACTATAAGTTTCAAATGTCTCTTTTCCTTTTTTAAAAAAATTTTGTGTCTAGTCATTAGTCAATATACAAGAGTGAAAAATATATAGATAGTCTGGAAAGAATATGAACGGGTAAATATATATATATATATATATATATATATATATATATATAAAGAAAAAATCTTTGTTTGTTTTCTTATACATAAGCTAAACAATGGGTCGATAATTTAATGATGGAACTCCTCAATTAATAATGCATTTCCAAAATTGGTTGAGTCGTACGATGTATTATATCGACCAATATTTTTCCAACCCACCCCTAGTACATTAATTTTCTTACACTATTTCGAAAATCCAAAGAACTTAATCATATGAACATATAGATATCTGATTTTCAGTCCTAGCAAAAAAAAAAAAAAAAAACAAAACGAATACTCAATTTAAAGCGAGTAATTATGCATAAAATCGTAACGTGGTAGGATTAGTATTGATTCATCTTGGATGCTTGAGTTAAACTTTAAACGTGTTGTTACAAACTTACTATGTGACAAAAATGACTATTATATAGTATTATTTATTATATTAGGCATGTTACATCACGTTTATCACAAAAAACTCCAATTGACACATGCCATCAATATTATTCCTTTTTACGTAATATATACTTTTGTGTGAATTATAGTATACTTGCTTATAATATTCATAGTTGATGTGATGCTATTCGACAAAATATAATCATGAACAATTTTATATTTGGTGCGATGAATATTTTTTTTAGTCGTCCTTATCAACCCTGCCCTCCGTCATGAGAGTTACATAAAGACTTGGCAAATAAAAAAAAAGTCCCTACCAGAAAAGTCTTTGGCTATGAATGATATTCATTCATTGTATCACTTGAGCGTTACTTAGATTATAAATATATAATTAGTATAAGCAGCCTGGAACCCACAGATAGAATAAAATAATAAATAATTAAAAAAAAAAACCAAAGTCTAATACTTATATGCTAACAAAAAAATATTGTACATGTCAATTATTTAACTTTACGTACCTTATTTGAATTTGCAACGTGTTCCACTGGATATGTATTATCCTTGTGGTGTATTAATTGACTCATGTTTTTTTTTTTGGGTACAAAATACAAATATTGATAATAATAATAATATAGGATTCAACCTGTAACCCATTAGAGTATAGTCATGATTCAAGTATCAACAGATAACCCAAACTAAGTATATTGAAGGGAAGGGAGTAAATGTAATTATAACATGAATACATACAGCTCCCAGTCCCACCCCATCTGATATTTAATCTTCACAATTGTAAAGAAATCATCTCAAGCACAAAAATCTTACCTCAACCATAAACAATGTCCAACACATGTGATACAATATGCTGTATTACTAAAGTCCAAGCCGGCATATTGGATTTCTTTTGATGAGACCTAGATCCACCTGCAAAAACAAAAACACAACAAGCTCAAACATTGACATCGTTGAGAAATTGTACCACAGTGCCAATTATACCTTGGGACCAAAAAGATCTCTGATGTTGTCAATTCCGTAGAGAATCATGGTGGGCCTGGTGCACCAAGACAAGCAAAATAAGAATTTCGAATTACATATTCATGATACATTCTTGTCAACAGATTAACCCACACTGCAATCTAAACCAACAAAGAGACCATATCTACCCTTGTGATAATAACTCAACCACAATCAGCTACTCAGGTCACATTAACTACCAACCCATAGTCCCTGCTCTCTCTCCCTCCCCACCCCCTAACCCTCTTTTTTATCTTGGTCACATTTCAAAGTCCTGCAGCTACACTAAGCCAGAAGACTTACAATCTCTGTCAACTAGCAAGACTTATAATAATCAGTTCAGAAACTATTGCAAGCAGGCACTGCATGAGAGGGAGCCCAAGTTGTTGAGGCTTTCAACTTTTCAGCAGTTAACAATTATGAGTGGCACCAAAACAAATTGATATCTTTTACTCTTGGGACCTACTTCTGTTATGCCACAAATCTCTCCAACTTGCTACTGAGTGAAGGAAACATTTAATTATCCCTTGTTTGCACAAGATAGATGCTTCACAGGTACACATTAAACTTTGAGTGAAGAAAACAATGCACGCAAGGGTGGCTTTACTATGGTTATCACTTCTCCTTGCAGGTTTCAAACATACGAACAACTCCCAGTTATATCAATTCCGCCCATTAACATAGGTACAGGAAGTTAATTTTAATTAATAAATAAGAACATGTTGCTGCTAACAGATAGTATACCTCTCAAGGGAAAGGCCCCAGGCAATAACCCGAACATCCTCTGGCAGACCCATAGGAAGAAGCATTTCAGGCCTAAACATACCAGAATTTCCAACTTCCACCCATTTCTTAAAGCCTTCATGGTAGCTGACAAACAAATGGATATGAAATTAATGCTGAGTTGACCAATTGTGCATTCACATCAAAGATACTACTACAACCTGAAAATTTCCATGCTGGGCTCAGTATAAGGATTATAAGCAGGTTTGAACCGAAGCTTGGACATTCCTGTAATTAGAAAAAGAAAAGTAAACCACTAATTAGCCTTCTCAAAATTAAGAGCTCATGTAAATTGAGTTGGACGTGATATCAATGCAAGCTTTATCTTTTCTATGAAACCAAGACTTGAGCAGACATTGATGTACTAAAAATAGAACATAAGCAAGAATACAAGCACAGTGTTAGTTGGTCACCTAGACGAGAAAAGAAGTCATGAAGAACACCAATCAGGTCACCAAGAGTAAGTCCACGATCACATATTAAACCTGGAATAAGAAACCATGACAATATGTTCATGAAACTGTTAACAGGAATAAAATGCAAACAAAGAATAAGATTTACTTACACTACTACCTAACACAGAGTTTAACACAAGTAGTAACTCTCACCTAAGAGCTATGAAACAAATATGTATAGAGAAGTCTTTTGAGTTAAAGGAAAGTGTGTAACATTTGGTTTACAACATAAAACTCTGAATGCTAATTAAAGCTTTGTATAACTAACACAACATTTGGTTTTCAGTATACAACTAGTGGATAACTAATACAGTGTTTAGTCTGTATCACACTATACTTAGCTAACACCACTCATGCGAAAATTTATGTATGAAAAAATGGAATAAGCATATCTAAAGACCCCTTAAAGTAGACAATCTCTACAAAACAATCCATGTAATTATTATTCACCATATAACAATTCCTACATTATAATTCACGTAACGATCCTTGTATAATTAGTATGTGAACCAAACTGCACCCTAATTGTCATATGTCAAGAGGGGTATTGGCTCTTTGATAATGTGCTGTCATAGCAAGCAACAGAAATACTCTTCAGTGTTCCCTACTTTTCTGACCTAAAACAGAAACCAAGCCAATGTTCATAAAGTATCTAAAGCACAGCTCATTAAAATTCTACTATGAGGAATTCAACCAGTAGTTGGGACTTGGGACGATAAATCAGTTTTGCTGGCACTTCAAGGACCAGTGTCTATCTGAGCTAAAAGTTTGGTACCATAGAAGAACAAGAGAAGAAAATAATATATCAAGGAACAGGAAAACATGAACGACATGAAATTAGTATAACTATATAGCAACCTTCTATCTGATGAAATTCAGCAAGATGTGTCCGATCAACTGCTTCATTTCTGAAAACACGATCAATAGAATAGTATTTCTTGGGGGCGAATGGCTTCTGCAATAATGTATAGCACAGGTTTAAAATGCACGAAGTAAATCAATATATGAAAAACTATGATTCTGACTATGGTGAGCGATTTAGACCTGAGCTAATGCATACAACATTCTTGACGAAACAGCAGTAGTGTGTGTCCGCAAAAGATTCTTGTTCGCTTCCTCTCTTTTCCAATCATACCCATATCTAAGCAAGAAGAACTGTTAAATACTGAGTATAGAAATGTCAAAACCTTGACAAGTGTGAGTGACATTGAATATCATACCCCCTAGATTGGTAACCACCAGATTCATGAATTTCTTTTACCCGCTCAACATAATCTTCTGGCAGCATCTTTGTAGAGGAAGGCACTATAATTCAAATAAATAATTCATTAGAAGAAACTCAGATGAGGCAGATAAAATGTAAAGTCAAACTAACCTTTCAAAAAGAAAGTATCATGTGAATCACGGGCAGGGTGCTGTTGGGGCTGGAAAAGTGCATCGAAGTTCCAAAAACTGCAAATTATGACCAGCCACATTGACACATAATTCTCTGACAAGGATTAAAACAAATACCAATCCTAACAATTTTTTCTAAGAGAACATGACAGTGCACAAATCACCACTAGCTATACACCAGAGAAGACTCCTAAATGGATTACGTTGTGAAATTTATGGTTTGCCATTAGTTTGAGCTTGAAAGGTCATGAATGTTCAACATGAAAAAATAGTATTTAGTAAATTGGTTTACAGATTTGAAACTGTTATGCACTAGGAAGTAGGAACTTTAGCAAGTAAAATGACAACAGCCAAAACATGTATCTCTAATGGAGGATAAAGTAGGATTTGATTCAAAATATTTACATATCAACCGCTTAACTAAGAGCCATGCAAAGAAAATGTCCCCTCCAGTTATTCAGACAAAAAGTAAAAAGGCAAGGAGATGCGCCATTTTCCTAGTTCAGTTATTTCATATAACCTAACAACTTTTTACCCTGGGAAGATGTTCCATCAATTATGAAGGGCTCACTTGTATTTATGACTGGGCAAAAGACTAACAAAATAAATCCTAGCTTACCTGCTTTCAACATAATTATTTGTTGGCATCTCCTCAAACCTGCACAATTCAAATGTAATATTGCACTTACAGTCCACTACAGAGAATTTCCAAATAAATAACTAAATATATATATATATATAGACACATTCATCTACACACATGCATTTATACAGCCTCCATATATAGAAACTTTTTAGAAGGAATACAGCATCCATATATACACATGAGAAAAGGTCATTTAGTCATACCCCATATTAAGAAAAATCGTTTGTACCTGCCGCCTAACCTGCAACAAGATGGTAAGATTTAATCAACACGTGAGGGAAGGCAATTTGGCCTCAGTTAGCTAACAGAAAAAAATCAATTTAAGGCCACAACAACAATCAATAATGAAAAAGGGAACCAAAACATGCCTTGAGCAATGGATGAAGATGGCCGTCTTCAACTGGCTGACCTTTAGCACTGAAGTTGTACTCTTTAAATTCCAATTCCTTCCAGTCACCCCTTCAAAAGAACAAGCAACATATGTTAATTAGAAAATAAACTAAATGCTTCGTCCATCATGGAATTAGTCGATCCCTACTTAGATTAATTATCAAACACATGAATTTGTATGAAATATTGAATACTCCGAAACCATCTGTGGAAACTGCACATTGCAACTTCTCCCAGTCTGTGACCCGCCTTTTGGACCAATCACAGCCTTCTAAACTCGGTGGATAATGGGCCCACCCCTCTACCCTTCTCCACTTAAATACCACAAAAAAACTCAAGCACATTGTCTTGGAGTTTGAAAATCCTACATGTGAAACTCCAGGACAATCGAAACTCTGAAGCATAAGTGCTAGGTTTGAATCTGAAGAAAAAGCTAAAAAGGTACACTTTCCTGGAGATCCACACGTAGGGACTTCTCAAACTCAAAAACAATGTCAAACTCCATTAATTTTTGGCGTTTGATTAAATTATAGAGCATTTACCAACTCTTTAAATTATAGTTCAAAACCGACTGAATAATATGCTCAAACTGCCTTAGCAATTGATACAAATTCCCTATTCAGGCATTATCCAAAAGCTGAATGTCACATTCCAAAATACTAATTTTTCCAGTAATTTAACCCAAGCTGTGCACATAATTGAATGGCCTAGCCATCTTTTTTATGAGGAACTAACAGTTTTTTCTTTCTAAATGAGTCAGAAAGTTACCTCTGTAAATTTTCCCGAGTGAGATCAGTCACCGCTCTTTTCCTTTTTGGGGCATATTCGGGACCTTTTCTTACGGAATTTCCTTTCCAAACCCTAGAAAGAGCAGCAGTAAGAAACATATTTAAGAACCAGCATTTGAACACCTATTAGGATAATTGTAAGATTACATCATCTAAACGTCAAGTGCTGGAGAAAGGATATTAAAGAACAGATAATTACTGCTGAATTATTAGTTTTCTTCGCTTTAGAGCATCAATATCCTCCTGATTGACAGCCTGCAAACCATTGGTTTGTTACAGTCAAATTGATTAATATAATAGTCAACTAGCTACAAAACCATAACTAATTTCCTGGGTGGGAGGAGAGCTATTGGTAAAGATGAAAGGTGAGCAAAAAGTGAAGGGTTGGGGAATAAGATAACCACTGGCTACAAACTATATACCTCGTCATTTTGTATCCGCAACAGCAAATTTTTAACTTTGTCATCAGCATGTTGGACCTACATGAAGTCAACAAATAGACTAAAAGGTAGCCCTGTAAGAAGTATTAAAATAAGCACATGTTGATGTCACCTTCCCTTGCTGCCTCTACATTATAGTTCTCAGAGACCTCATTCAACATATATGGATAAGAAAAGAAAACAGTAAAACAAAAGAAGGCCCTGTGCTATAAACTGAAGTAGATGGCATACAATAAGCAGCAACAAAACATGGAAGGAGAAACAGAAAAATCCTGGAACCACCACAAGGGAAGTCGAGGGACAGTTAATATTTAATAATGTTGAATATAGGCTAGAAATGACACGTTATTATCGCTAAAGAACTGGTACTAAGCAAGTACTAAAGGCTTTTCCAGACCTTCATAGTCATCGTGAGGCATGACGGGATTCCTGATTATTTGACTACCCTAGTCCCCCAAGCAAGAACCACTGGAGATCAAGGAATAGATAAACTGCTATTCATCATTTAGGCAAGGTCACATGATGAGACTAGTCCATTTATCTCGCCTCTTTTCTCTAAAGAAAAAGACCTTATAGCGGAAGGGTCACGAAAAAGACCTTTCAGCGAAAGGGTCGCTACTCATAGATTTCCACATATTTTGCTCTCAAAAGTATTGGAGACACTTGGGTCCTAATCTTCAGGATGGTTGTATAGATATACTTTTGCACTTACAAGCTCAAGTAGAAGGGATAGGAGAAGAAAGTCGATTAAAGTTAAAAACTTTAAGTACAGTGAGGTTGAAAACAAAATTGAAGTTGCAAAGACAGGAATACTACTACTACTACCTATCAAAATGAATTATGCGGGACGAGTTTGGTCATTGAGAAGCAGAGATAAGCAACTCCAAATGAGAGACAATCAAGCAACAAAGAAGCAAGCTTAACAAGGGAATAATCTTTTTTTTGAAACTGAAAACAGGGAATAATCTTTTGTTTTAGGCAAGGATTGGAGAAGGTACAGTTTTTCATCAATTAAAAAACTGCGGTCATAACAAAGAATGATAAATTAGACATACAGAGGAGGATGAGCAACTATAAAATAAAATAAAAGGAGTAAAATTATACTCCTATGCAACTGCCTACTGTACCTTCTTTGAGACATGTGTCTTTGCCATCTCCACCCACTTGTTCTTTATAGCTTGCTGGCAACCAATTTTATAAACTGCAGGATCCAATTTTTTCTGCATCCAGGTAGACGATTAGCCAAAAGAGAGCTCATAAATCTTTAATTTTGTAATGTTTGATGTAAAAGCAATCTGAAATAGCGCATGAAAAGAAAAACTTCGTAAAAACACTAAAAACCAAATACGGTGCAACCTGCAAGTCTTCCCGCGCAATTCCCTCCGGTGGTACTGCTGAGAAAAGCTGAAATTCTGGAGAACCTACAGCAGCATAAGTTTTCCCCTCTTCAGTAAGCACCCATCTCTCTCTCCTAATGTCCTGCACAATTCAACAAATTCAAATCTTCCAAATTATAATTCAGAGCCATTTTTTCTTTGGAGCTTAATACTTCAATTCTCTAATCAAATCAAATTTGAATAGACAGGACGAAAATTAACGAGGAAAAAAGTACCTTAGCATCGACAAGTCGAAAGCCATGGAGTCTGCGAATGACATTGACGATGTCCTCATGGCTAAAACCCAAATCCTGGGCAAAGTTAGCAGAATTTGAAATCTCATCGTTGTCTTTGAGATATGCCAATATGGCGTCTTCCGCTTCATCTGCCATACTCATACTCATTTGTGTTAGGGTTTGTGTTAGGGAGACGGTGATTTTGCTTAACCTAAAATGGACTGTAAACAATAAACTAAAAAAATATTTTATTTTTTATATCTATAAAATATTGTATATTTATTATAAACTTATTACTTTATTGTCTTCTTCTTATCCAAATGTATTGCATTTTTTAAACAGAGAAATATCCAACACAGCGCTATTCAATTGTAGAGAGCAGATATGGCTATAGCTTCAGCAGCGCCATTAATGGCCATGAACGGAGCTCTGAAAATGGCGACAAATTCACAATCATACTTGGAAGTTCAGGATAACTCAATTCCTAAACCTCAACAACTTATCGTCATCTCCCCTTCAGGTAAGCACCCATTTAACATCTTATTTAGAAGCGGATGCAAAATTTAAGCTCTAGGGTTGAACCCATTGTATTAAATTATGCTCATTTTTTACATACGAAAAGAGAACGCGGATAGTTGCGCGTGTTTTGATAAATTTTATAATACATAACATACCTAGTGTAATCACTAATCCCCGTGTGGGGTATAATGAGGGTGGTGTGTAAGGAGTCTTGCTCCTATCTTTTTTGAAAGGTATAATACATGAACGTATCTTTTAATTGAGCTTCAGTTGACATTTATGATCTCCAACTTTGAGTGTTAACAAGTGGGCGTTTAAATTTGTATAATATTGAACAAGTAGACACATGCGTTCTACATGACATAATATGTGCCCTGCGTAATAGAAATCACTTCGAATGTATCTTATGTGAATTGCTATGTAGGACACATGTGTTTACTTGTTTAATTTTATGCAAGTTTAAGTCTCTACATGTGCATACCTAAAGTTGGAGGACATAGATGTCAGCTATATCTAAGCTAAATGACACGTTTATGTATTATGCTTTTGATAAGTAGTTGATGATAGTTTAGTTAGGAAACTCGTGCACTTGATAGTTCTAGTATGAAACTCGAAAAATCGCAATACTTTAAGTGTTTTTTCCACCATTAACTCTATTTATTTATTTTTTAAAAAAATATGGGTTCATTCCTCTTATTTTTCCTAATTTTAGTTGATTTTTACACATAAATTTATGTTCTGCATCAAAAGTGTTGTGTTTAGATCAACCCACAACTAAATAGCTGCATTTCGCCCCTACTCTTAGAATGAGAGGCAGATCCTAAATTTAAATCGTCATGATTCTTGTTTGATCTATTGGGTTCGAAATATATTATCTGTATTCATTTAGCAAGGATTCGAACCAAAGCTATTGGTTGTTAGCTAGTTCCGCCCGTGGTCTTAGCTCCTACCTCCCACCAGAATTGAGCAACTTTGTCCACTAAGGGTCAAACTTCAAGGTTATCAAAGGATATTCCTAAAGTCAGATTTGTTTGATTTGGTGAAAATAGGGACTAAGTTTACTTTTTCCTATGTTACACCTACTAAATCTTGAACTTTGCTTTCTGTTATCTTCTTTGAGTTCTGTGTGTATTTTGGGTTGTTTGATCAGGGGTGCAGAAGGAAAGGATGGTGGAAGAGGATATGTATGTGTTATCTGCGCCATTGGCCACGTCTTACCCGCATAAGCCTCCCAAGTATTCTGATTGTGCTCCTCTGTTTTTAAAGGTACAATTGAATCATCACTATCGTGATGCCACAGTTAAACTTAATCAGTTCGGACTGGACTGGACAACAACAACTCATGGTCCTATTCATAACTGCAATGGTACTTTAAGCAGCACTCGAAATGTTAAGATGTCTGCAAAAGCAGGTGCTCTTGCTTCAAATGGTAACATCGAGCCATTAAGGGTAAGCATTTGAAATTTTGGACCATTCTCTAGTTTCTTGAAATTTATGATAAGCTTCATATGCATATAAGTAAGTGTCACGTGAAATGCATAGTGATTTTTATAGTTTGGTGCAGCGCTGCATCGTTTTGGATATTGAAGGAACCACAACGCCCATATCATTTGTTACAGACGTTCTTTTTCCTTATGCTCGTGATAATGTGGGGAGGCATTTGGATGCAACATATGATTCTGCAGAAACCCAGGAGGATATTAAGCTACTAAGAGCCCAAGTAAGCTAAGTTTCTGAGAAAATTGTTTTGAGATGAGATTTCATGATAGGTTGATCTCGATCTGAGCTCTAGCGACTCTCTATATAACCCAAGTTGAGCCCAGTGGCTTGTTTACACCCCTTACCTCTTCTATATGGTAACAATTCATTACATATACTATTACACATCCATTAAATCTGTACTATTCACTTGAATTTCCCACTTTCAAGAAAATAAATGCTTGTTTTACACTCTCAACACCACATGTTAGCCATTTTTTGATAATAATACCATGCTGAGTGTGCTTTGCTTTTCTGAATTCAATTATACTAGAAAGAGAAATGATGAAAGGGTTGCCGACGTGTTGGATAACAAGGGCATTGAGGAAGGAGTGGTGCTTCTGTCGATGACTTCAATACTTTCAAGATTAGGAATAGCATTAGAGTTAGGTTCAAGTTTTCCTCTTACATGACAATACACATTAAGACTAAGATATGAAAACTAAAGCTGAATAAAATTAGAACCCCACTATATATTTTAAGAAGTAAAATCCACGACTTAGCTGGTGTTCTAGATCTTGTCTTTGTATATTGTATCCATTATTACGTAAAAATAGGTGCTATCCCTTTTTCACTAAAACACGATTCAACATTTGACATACGTAGAAACTGTCCAATATACACGTTGGACTTAAGAAGCTGTAACTCATAATTAAGTCCTATGCTGTAAAGGCAACTGAATTTTGCCCCCTTTACATTCTTCTTTCAGGTACAAGAAGACTTGGAAAATGATGTTGCCGGTGCTGTGCCTATCCCCTCTAATGATGCTGGGAAGGAGAAGGTAATTGCGGCTTTGGTAAAAAATGTTGAGGCAATGATTAAAGCTGACCGGAAAATTACTGCCTTAAAAGAGTTACAGGTGAGGAGATCTGTGGTAAAATTATTTGTTCCTTCATCCCGTCCAAATGTTTTATGGTTTCTCAGTTTCAACACATGTTCCTTACAATCTGTGCTTGTCTTCATATTCTGTTACTCAGGGGCATATATGGCAAACGGGGTTTAAAAATAACGAGTTAGAGGGAGTTGTTTTTGATGATGTGCCCGAAGCTCTTGAGAGATGGGCTGCTTCAGGCATCAAGGTTCCTCTCGTTTGCCCATCATTTCTGCACTTGAGCATTTCACCTTTTTAATGAGCTCTAGTTTCATACAGTTGTAGTTGCAAATGAAGACTTAATGTTGGATTATGATCAAAGGAATTTCTCTTTTGTCCCTTATAGAAAAAGGAATTTCTTCTAATCTAAATGGCTTCCGCCTAAATCACGTGGAAAGAAGTTGTCTCGAAAGATCTACAAATTCTTGGAGTCAATGCAAATTTAGCTAAAGATAATAAGGTACAATGGAAGAAAAAGATCTGTATAGGTGATATCTACTAGTTGGGAATAAGTTGTCGACTTGTTGGAGAACATCTAATATTATTGCTGTCATTATTATTAATATATATGTGAATATAAATTTGTTTTTTTACTTTTTTGGTATGATGATGATATTACTTGAGTTTAAATAAAGAATCCGGGATTCATATACCAGCTTTAAGAAAGAAGTCGGGATTCATATAGTTGATCCAGCTTGTTTGGGACTAAGATGTAGTAATAACTGTTGTTGTATTAACGGCTTCAGCTTGCTGCATTAAGCGCATTTTTCTTCTTCATTTATCCTGACAAAGGGTGTGTTACAAAGTCTATAACCTCTTATCGCCAGCTGCTGGCCAAACTGACTAGCTGTTTTGTCCCTAAGGTGTACATATACTCAAGTGGCAGCAGATTGGCACAAAGGCTTTTGTTTGGTTACACAAACTATGGGGACCTGAGAAAATATCTCTGTGGATTTTTTGATACAACAGTAGGGTAAATTTCTACCTTTCATCAAGCCACATCTCCGATTTTGAAGTGGTATCCGGATCTCTCTCGTTGTTTAAAGTAATTCAAATTACTTCTACTTATTGTAGGAATAAGAAAGAAACAAAAAGTTACCATGAAATTACAGCATCCTTGGGGGTAGATCACCCATCCGAGATTTTGTTCGTGACTGATGTCTATCAAGAAGCTATAGCTGCAAAGCCAGCAGGTAAAATTCTGGTTGTTTTATATGAGAAGTACTTTGTTTCTGAGTTGCAACCCTATTGCCCTTCTTACCATTATAACTCTGTTATACAACGCTAAATCAAAATATTTTCTGATGATTAAACATTGTGCTCACTGTCATGTATTCTTTTGTTTCCCACCCGGTGTCTCGTACCTCTTTTGGAGCCCGACTAATATGAATTCACGCCTAGAACTCTAACTTTGGGGGATAAAGTTGATCAGGATCGAACCGGAGACCTCTTGTTAAAGATAAAGGGGTATTTACCACCCCAGCACAATCTATGGGGGTACATGCTGTCAAATATTAAATAAGTAAGACTGATTTCTTAACATCTGAATGTATAAAACTTGTATTTATAATAAATATAAAATTCAAATAAAATACTAAATCAATCTAATACTGTATCGAAAAAAAAAAAAATTATATAGGGTAAGTGGTGGTTGTAGATGTCGATTAGGGATGGAATTAGTTGATGGTGGTGGTCGTTGTTGTGGGTAGTGATGATGATGGCTAGTATTAAGCGGTTAAACAATGATTGTTGATGATGGTAGTTGGTGGTGACGGTTGACAATTGTGGTGAATGTTATGATAGCCAATGATGGTGGTGAATGATGACAATGGTTGATGATATATATTGGTGATTGTCGGTAGAGATGGGTGGTTGTTATGGTAATGGTGCATGGTTGGTGGTCATGATTGTAAATGGCGGCTAGTGGTGGTTGTTATGGTAATGGTTGGTAATGATGCAATATCAGGTCAAGTGTTCGGTAAATAGATTAAACCTCTCACTTTTCACGTACTCCTTTTGTTGAAAATTGCTATCAATCCTGCTATACCAAGCTCTAGGGGCATCCAAATGAATTTCATGTACTCACTTCTCTGTTTCTTCTTACTTCTTTCTCAACAAAATCGGTGTCAAAGTAGGGGAATGTCCTGGGATTTTGATCTCATTGTCACCCATTATCAAGAAAAAAATTCATGTCCTTGGCTAATGAAAAAATAGAATCAGGTCCACACGTGAGGGAGCATGTGGAGAATATAATCAAGTAAATAAAAGTGTGTTCTCTTGAAAAGTTGTTAAATGAGCTGATCGTACACTTCAGTATGTGTGTGTGTGTGTGTGTATATATATATATATATATATATATATATATATATATATATATATTTCATTGAACTTTTTAACTCCCTTTTCTTCATTCAGGTTTGGAAGTGATAATATCTGTCAGGCCAGGGAATGGACCTCTTCCAGATAATCATGGATTTAGGACAGTCGAGTCCTTTTCAGAGATCTAAAGATGGACTATGTTGCTCCCCCCCCCCCCACCACAAACCCCTATACAACATATTCAGTGTAATCCCACAAATACGATTGTGTTGTCTTGAATCCTACACGGATGGAAATGTTGTTCAGCCGTTGCTCAAATTCTTGAAAGATATCTCCGGATGCGTGTTGGATCTTCCAAAAATAGTGCATTTTTTGAAGAATCTAACAAAAGTACAACAACATAGCAATTTAGTGCAATGTCAGTTAATGTAATGGCATTGGATTTTTTTGACATGTATAGTGAGGTGGTATTGTAGAAAAGTTCATTTACAAAATGAAAAAGTCAAATCGTTATAGTAAAATATTATTATTGAGAATGCTTGTTATAAACATGTATGACTAGTAAGTACGAAACAATCTTTCTTATTATACAAAAGAGGTGTGATGTAGGTGACATATTTATAAGCAAATGTCAAAACATTGAAACTACACTAACAAAACTACAGAAAAATGAATAACTTAAAATGTTACTAGAGAACGACCGAGTTTTCTAATATCCCTCGTGGAAGTAGGAAAAATAAATTCCACAAGTGGCATTCCACATTTGATTTGATTGTGTCCTTCCCACCTCATCGATCTTCACCCTCCTATGGTCCCTACCACCCCACCAATCCACATCACCTACCCCACCCCCACCTCCCATAGTTTTTTCTCTAGATTATATATTAATGTTTTGATGATAACACTTTTTTCTTACATATCGAAAATTTAAAAAAAAATAATAAGTAAGAAATTCACTTATTTTCATTTATACCGACCACACCCTTAATTTACAAAGCAGATTAATTATGCATAAATTGTATAAAATATACATAAATTGTTATTTATGTTTTCCCGGAAATCAGTTAACAGAAAATAGCTCAAAGAAAAACACCAAACTGAAGTGGGATCTTCTTCTCTTTCACATCAATTTTCATTGATCATTTCATTTTCCAATATAAAGGTATTTTTTTCAATTTTATTTCTGTCAAATGTTATGTAAATTTGATTTTTTTTTTTCTCTATGTATTGTACATTTTACGTGTCTTTTTTAATAACGATAGAGGCAGATCCTGGGGATAACTCGAACTTGAATTATATGTATATATGATTTTATGTATTTAGTCTTTTTTTTCTGGAATTATTATATTAGATTCTTTCTTTTTTCCTGCCCCTTTTGGGGTTTTAGAAAAATTGCAAATCTGAATTTTTTTAATTTATTAGCTTAGGACAATAATATTGGCCTATGTTTTTTATTTGTTTGATAATGCAGTCCTGATGTTTACATTTCTGACCTTATTCTGCTAAAAAGATTCATTTGGATATTTACTTATGCTTATTTTTTTTATATAAATATAAAAATAAATAAATTATTTGGATGTCCACCATTGGAATATAGTATAGTTGAATAGATTCTTGTTAACTGTGGTGTCTGGGAAAGCTTGCAAGCATGTCGACTAATTCAACACCCTATACCTCAGGGTATCTCCCACCAGCACAAATATCGAGTAACTTTGTAGCTTATGGTACTTAAGTCATATTTCATTGACCACTAGCCACACCATACCCTTGGGTGAGAGATTCTTGCAATAAGTATAGTTGAACGTTAGCATGTTTCCACCTTAGCCGAAGGAGAGTCAATTGACACATCTTCGTCGAAAAATTACACTGTGTATGTAGGTTAAATGTGTTTATCTTTACGTATGTATGTACTATATGTTGAATCCCCTTGGCTTCTTTTTGCATTTACTTTTTTATATATTGAATTCCGTTAGTGAATATCCTAGCTTCGCCAGCGTTTACAATTGCAAGAGTTTTGTTTTGTCTTTCTACCAACTTTTAGCTCATGGACAGTTTAAGGGTTTATTGAGAAATTTTCTTTCACCATTTTAGTTTAAACAATTGTTGATGTTGACCTTTGATTTGGTTGCTTTTGATTTCAACAGAATATGCAGAGATGTATAAGATAAGGGGATCATTTTGAAGAAGGCAATTCTATTGGTTCGAGGGGCTCGAGGTCCTTTTGGTTCGCGATTGCCTAGTAAATGAGAGTTGAGTGGTAGTGAAGGAAGCTAGTAAGGCAGAGTGAACGAATAGTTGATAAGCCGTTGGATTCCACTTCCAGTGTTGAGATCACGGAGGCGGATCATCCACCTATTGTCAATCGTTCCTTCAGGGATATACTGAAGGGGCGAGTGGTCAAAAGTAGCAGACAGTAAATCTGTTGAATCTTTTTTAAGGTAGGTTCGGACCCTGCCTCTCCGGTTTTTGTTTGTTGTAGACTTTAGAGAAGGGAAAAGAGATTCATTTGTCAGCTTACATGATAAGGTCCAGCTATGAGGTCGTTGAACGTGGAGAAAAGATGGATGTTTCCTCTTATTATAAGCTCACTTGTGTTTATTTTCCTTCTTATAACCTCCTTCGACTTGGGCCTCATTTCCTCGTTGCATACGATCAATTCAGTTTTCTCAATTTTTCCATCTTGTGTTATGGAGAGTCAAACTAGCCCGTATATTGGTGAAGTAAAAGTTCAGCAAGCTCCAAGTCTGCCTCTGCCTCAGCCTCCTTCACCTCCTCCACCTCCTCCACCACCTTCTCCACCACCTCCTCCTCCTCCTGCTCCGCGTTTTGCTTATTTGATATCTGGATCAAAAAGTGAACTAGATCAGCTTTGGAGAACGCTGAAATCGATATATCATCCGTGGAATTACTACATTGTTCATCTGGACTTAAAATCAGCAGCAGAGGAGAGACTAGAGCTTGCTTCAAGAATTGCAAACGAACCTGTTTTCGCCAAGATTGGAAATGTGCACATGATTACGAAAGCAAACATGGTGACATACCGGGGTCCGACCATGGTCTCTAACACTCTACACGCTGCCTCTATTCTCTTGAAGAAGTATACGGATTGGGATTGGTTTATTAACCTGAGTGCTTCTGACTATCCCCTGCTAACTCAAGATGGTTAGTTCTCAACTCTCATACTAGAAATTTATGTTGCTTGTACTCTTCAAAATGTTGTCAAACCCGTGTCGGATCCTCCAAGAATGTACTACTTTTGGGGGATCTGACACACTCTTGTCGACATTTTTGAAGAGTCCAATCGTGCAACATAGCTAGAAATAGTATGTTCTGACCATTTATTCTTCTGTTTTCTTTACTTGAAGGTGAAATGTGATTTATTCTATTGCTTTACAGATCTTCTCTACGCGTTTTCTCAATTAAAACGTGACTTTAACTTCATTGAGCACACAAGCCGGTTGAGATGGAAAGAGTATGTTCTCCTACAAGTTCACCGAGTTTCTTGACTTGTTCTTTGTCTGTATTTGTAGTTCATTCTTTAACTTTAATGTCACTCGATTTATCCTATTGCAGGTCGGAAAGGGCAATGCCGCTTATCATAGATCCCGGGCTGTATCAGAATACTAAGTCTGATATATTTTGGGTTGCACCAAGGAGAACTCTTCCCACAGCCTTTAAACTCTTTACTGGTAAGATTTTAACAGTTAAATCTGAATACTTTAGCCTTGAACATGTTTGCTGATATTTACGCCTTACAAATGCAAGTAGAAAGTGCAACGTAACGTCAACATATATGTTTGATCCCATAACCTTTTGAGTTGTTGTTGTAGTCTTTTTTCCTCATAGCAGAATCTGCTATGTAACCTTTCGTAACCATATAAATTATTGCAACTAGAGAAACTAAGGCGTATTTGTTGTTGTTGTAGTCGAGAAACTAAACTATTAGTACCATGTTAAGACGCATTTGGCACTCGTCTGCAATCTTTGGATGTGATCGATATGCATACTTAGTATCGTCGTTTGATGAATTGATGATAAATTTTGCATAATTGCAACCCATGACTAAGCAAATTTACCTATCTAATGTAGATATGGAAATGACTTGGTTAGAATATGAACTATATGATATGATCGGAGACAGAGTTTTAGGATTTTGAGTTTATGGATTCTGAATTCTAGAATAGGCGGTTTACTTGTTCTGGATAAATTATTTATGCAAATTAAGAAGATTATCGCAAACACAAATACATGGTCTAGCTAGCTAAAGCTTTTGTTGCTCTGCCTCTTCAAAAATGCTTCCACACTCGTGACAGATTCTCCAAAAAACACACTACTTTTGGAGTATCCGGGCAACATAGGCCAAAGTTATTAGGTTCTACCGAACCTATAAGTAGACCTGTAGCTCCACCCTAGATCTGCACCATTCTGTCTGAACAACTATAAGCAACAACGACAACAACAATGCCTGAGTCACGAGTCTGGGGTCGGCTATATGAATCCTCACTGACCAAGTGACAAATTTTGTTGCAGGCTCAGCTTGGACGGTGTTGTCACGCGCGTTTATAGAGTATTGCATATGGGGTTGGGATAATCTTCCAAGGACTCTACTTATGTACTACTCGAATTTCGTGTCCTCTCCTGAAGGCTACTTTCAAACTGTTATATGTAATGCCCCTGAGTTTTCATCAACTGTTATTAACCATGACTTACACTATATCTCTTGGGATGTTCCTCCAAAACAACATCCACACATTCTATCACTCAATGACATTAGACAAATGACAGCAAGTGGCGCTGCATTTGCGCGAAAATTCAAGAATGACGATCTGGTTATGGACAAGATTGATCAAGAGTTTCTACACAGGGGGAATGGTAGCTTCACCCTGGGTGGTTGGTGCGCGGGAAATCCACCTTGTTCAAAAGTTGGGAACCCGGAAAAGCTTAGACCCGGGCCAGGGGCTCAAAGGCTACGACGTCTCATCGATAGATTAGTTGATACAGCTAGTCAGAATCAATGTAAGTAGATTTTTTTTTCCTGTATCGTTCCAATTTTATCAGATGTTACATACTTTTCCTTGATTTTATGATCAAAAGAGTATAAAGTTCATTGAGAGATCCAAATCAATAAGTATTGCCCATTGTACTAATTTTTGGTTTTTGGAAAATGTTAGTTATATTACATGTATACTGTCAGTGTAAATAACTTAAATTCGTTTTGATTTACAAATGTTATACTACATACTCCCTATTTTAGATGAAATGGCTATTCACACAAGAGCCATTGTTAACCAACAATTGCTAACATATATAATACATTCATTAATTTATTCCCACGCCAGAAGCATTGCCAACTATTATTATTTTTTGTTTTTTCGATCCGATGTTTGATATTTGTATAAGAGTCTGATTATTTGAATTCACGTAATACAAGTTCCAATTCTGCAAATAGTACTCTTAACAAATTTTTTTCCATTCTAAGGTGATTGAATCCAAGAGCTAACTAGCCATTTAAAATAATTTTTAAAAGATAAAATATAGAATTTGAATCAAAACAATTGACGGTTGCCGAAGTCGTGTCCTAATACACTCTTGCTCCGCCCTTGGTAGGACTTTAGATCATAAATTTATTTTTCTTTTACATCATCAAAGTTTTTTTACACCAATTCAATAAATACATAACATATTAACATACATTTTTATTATTAAATCACAGTTAGTGTTTATATATATATATATATATATATACACTTCTTTTATTTATTACTTTTATCATATCTAGAATAAATAATTATTTTTTCATTTTATACTCAACATTAATTAATCTGAGTAAGAAAGACATAAAAAGCATTCAGCGAATGCGATTTATGTATAAGTTTCAGTCTCTTCTCATTTATTGTTGAAATTATGTTATTACCACTTTCGTTTAATTTTATTTGTATAATATTTTTAAAATATATTTATTTATTTTATTTGTTACTTTAATCCTATCTAGAAAATACAATTACTCCATTTCAATTTTACAATTAACATTAATTGAGCTGAGTAAGAAAGGCATAAAACGCATTCAACAAATGCGATTTATGTGTAAGTTTCAGTATCTTCTTATTTATTGTTGAAATTACGTTATTACCCCTTCTGCTTAATTTTATTTGTCAAATATTTTTAAAATATATTTATTTCTTTTATTTGTTACTTTAACCCTAATATAATTATTATTTTCATTTTATAATCAACATTAATTGAGCTGAGTAAGAAAGGCATAAAACGTATTCAACGAATGCGATTTATGTGTAACTTTCAATCTCATTTATTGTTGAAATTATGCTATTAGTCCTTCCGTTAAATTTTATTTATCCAATATTTTTAAAATATATTTATTTTATTTATTACTTTTATCATATCTAGAATAGATAATTACTGTTTTTCATTTTATACTCAACATTAATTGAGTTGGGTAAGAAAGGCATAAAACGAATTCAACGAATGCGATTTATGTGTAAGTTTCAGTCTCTTCTCATTTATTTTTGAAAGTTCGTTATTACCCCTTCCGTTTAATTTTATTTGTCTAATATTTTAAATATATACTCATTTCTTTTATTTGTTACTTTAATCCGATCTAGAAAATATAATTATTATTTCTATTTTATACTCAACATTAATTGAGCTGAGTAAGAAAGGTATAAAACGCATTCAGCGAATGTGATTTATTTGTAAGTTTCAGTCTCTTCTCCTTTGTTGTTGAAATTACGTTATTACCCCTTCCGTTTAATTTTACTTATCCAATATTTTTAAAATATATTTATTACTTTAATCATATCTAAAATAGACAAATATTTATTTCTATTTTATACTCAACATTAATTGAGCTGAGTAAGAAAGGCATAAAACGCATTCAGCGAATGTGATTTATGTATAAATTTCACTCTCTTCTCATTTATTGTTGAAATTACGTTATTACCCCTTCTGTTTAATTTTATTCTAATATTTTTAAAATATATTTATTTCTTTCATTTGTTACTTTAATCCTATCTAGAAAATATAATTATTATTTCCATTTTATAATCAACATTAATTGAGCTGATTAAGAAAGGCATAAAACGCATTCAACGAATGTGATTTATGTATAAGTTTCAGTCTCATTTATTGTTGAAATTACGTTATTAGCCCTGCTGTTTAATTTTATTATCCAATATTTTTAAAATATATTTATTTCTTTTATTTATTACTTTTATCATATCTAGAATAGATAATTATTTTTTTCATTTTATATTCAACATTAATTGAGCTGAGTAAGAAAGGCATAAAACTCATTCAACGAATGCGATTTATGTATAAGTTTCAATCTCTTCTCATTTACTGTCGAAAGTACATTATTATCCCTTCCGTTTAATTTTATTTTTCTAATATATTTAAAATATACTCATTTTGTTATTTGTTACTTTAATCCGATCTAGAAAATATAATTATTACATCCATTTTATACTCAACATTAATTGAGCTAAGTAAGAAAGGCATAAGACGCATTTAGTGAATGCGATTTATGTGTAAGTTTCAGTCTCTTCTCATTTGTTGTCGAAATTACGTTATTACCCCTTCCATTTAATTTTATTTATCCAATATTTTTAAAATATATTTATTCCTTTTATTTATTACTTTTATCATATTTAAAATAGATAAATATTTTTTTCACTTTACAGTCAAACTTAATTGAGCTTAGTAAGAAAGGAATAAAACGCATTCAATGAATGCGATTCATGTGTAAATTTCAGTCTCTTCTCATTTATTGTTGAAATTACGTTATTACTCCTTCAGTTTAATTTTATTTGACTAATATTTTTAAAATATATTTATTTCTTTCATTTGATACTTTAATCCTATCTAGAAAATATAATTATTTATTTCCATTTTATAATCAACATTAATTGAGGTGAGTAAGAAAGGCATAAAAGGCATTCCGTGAATGCGATTTATGTGTAAGTTTAGTCTCATTTATTGTTGAAATTAAGTTATTAGCCCTTCTTTTTAATTTTATTTATCCAATATTTTTAAAATAAATTTATTTCTTTTATTTATTACTTTTATCATATCTAGAATAGATAATTATTTTTTTCATTTTATACTCAACATTAATTGAGCTGAGTAAGAAAGACATAAAACGCATTCAACGAATGTGATTTATGTGTAAGTTTCAGTCTTTTCTCATTTATTGTTGAAAGTACGTAATTACCCCTTCTGTTTAATTTTATTTGTCTAATATTTTTAAAATATACTCATTTCTTTTATTTGTTACTTTAATCCTATCTAGAAAATATAATTATTATTTCCATTTTATAATCAACATTAATTGAGTTGAGTAAGAAAGGCATAAAACACATTCCGGGAATGCGATTTATGTGTAAGTTTCAGTCTCATTTATTGTTGAAATTACATTATTAGCCCTTCTATTTAATTTTATTTATCCAATATTTTTAAAATGTATTTATTTATTTTATTTATTACTTTTATCATATCTAGAATAGATAATTATGTATTTTTTATTTTATACTCAACATTAATTGAGCTGAGTAAGAAAGGCATAAAACGCATTCAACGAATGCGATTTATGTGTAACTTTCAGTCTCTTCTCCTTTATTGTTGAAATTATGTTATTACCCCTTCCGTTTAATTTTATTATTCTATTATTTTTAAAATATATTTATTTCTTTTATTTGTTACTTTAATCCTATCTAGAAAATATAATTATTATTTCCATTTTATTCTCAACATTAATTGAGCTGACTAAGAAAAACATAAATGCATTCAGCGAATGCGATTTATGTGTGAGTTTCAGTCTCTTTTCATTTATTGTCGAAATTACGTTATTACCCCTTCTGTTTAATTTTATTTGTCCTATATTTTCAAAATATATTTATTTCTTTTATTTATTACATTTATCATATCTAGAATAGATAATTATTTTTTTCATTTTATACTCAACATTGATTGAGCTGAGTAAGAAAGGCATAAAACGCATTCAACGAATGCGATTTATTTGTAAGTTTCAGTCTCTTCTCATTTATTGTTGAAACTACGTTATGACCCCTTACGTTATATATATATATATATATATATATATATATATATATATTCACTTTACTTTATAATTTAATTATGATTATGAGTATAGGTGTGCATGATTTTTACCTTTACTTTTCCCTCACTTAAAAAGGGTAAAAAGTAGAAAATAAAAAAAAATTAAAAAAAAATAAAAAAAAACTTGTCTTCTATCATGGGAGTAAGAATAGAGGGGGGCCTATAATTTTAAGATATCTACAAATAATTGCATTTCATCACTTTAAAGAAAGTAAAATAATTGAAAATAACCTAATCCAAAACCATGATTATTATAGTAGATCATGTAAGCCCATGACTTCAAGATTTTTTTGCCCTACCATTGTTGACACCCAATTTTGGACCTCCACAGTATATATTAACCATCGAGCTTCTTAAATTTCAAATGATTTGAAATAATTAATTTCTATAAAGTTCAAGATATTTTCAAGTTATTTTTAATTAATTTTATCATCTTTATAATTTTTAGATAATATATATGATTTTACATAATTACGTATATAATTAGTATGTATTATGAATATTTGAAAATCATCTCAAAAGATTTTACTACTTACTTAACTATTTTTATTAAATTGGTGTAGTTTAGAATATTGTCATAATTTTGAGTAATTTAGTTTAGTTAAATTTATTATTTTGTTTTCATTGAAATTAGGAAGTTCGTTAGTTGATTATATTAATTCATCTCATTTAACTTTTAGCCAAATTCTTTGCATAACATTCTTAATACACTTGGCTATTTTTATAATCCTAATTTCAATCCTTAAAAGACCCATTTTGGGCATGCTTACTTCTTTTTCAGCAGTCCAAGTTCAATTTTCAGCAACAACCTTTGGGCCTCAATTTAATTCCAGCCCATTCCAAATTACAGCATACAACAACAACACAATTACCATCCCACCTTTTTTTAAAAAAAAAAAAAAAAAAAAACCCACCCAGCAGCCCATTCCCTGAATAACCACACAACAACCATACGTACAACAATACAAAACAAAACCCAACCCCACCCCTATACCTTTCGTCCTCCTTCTTCATCCAGCAAGCACCAAAAACCCAGAACGTGGTACTGTTCCAGCGGATAAAGCGACGCGTTTTCGTTCTTGCAACACCGAGATAAAGACACGTCAACGTCCAAGGACGAGGGAGTCAATCCCAACCATTCATCTCCCCTTTCCTCTTCCGGAATGGGGAAATTTTTCAGAGAAAAGGTGTTTGTCCCGAATTGTGAAAGAATTTCAGATTCGAATTTCGAAGTGGGTTCATTTTCTTAGGGGGTTTTGATCCGTTTTCCCCCCATTCCGACCCCCTATTTTTCCCTTATATATATGTTGCCTTTTTCACTGTGGAAAAGAGAGGAGATTGGAGATTGATTGTTGGAAATTTTAAGTCAAGAAAAAGGAAAGCATACAAGGAAATACATAGGTTTCTTTGAGGCAAAATAGACCCTAAAATCAACAAATATTACAAAGAGTATTCAGTTCCCAGCTTTTCTTTCGAACACGACTTTCTCGTTGTTTGTTGGAACCCTTAAAGTTTGTGTGTGGTGGAAGTGGAAGTTGCCTGCGCTCTTGCTCGTTGGTCTCAGATCGCTGCCCCGGAAAAGGTAATCTCCTTCCCTTTGCGAAGTTTTTTTTTTTTTTTTTTTTTTTTTTATATTTTGTGATCATGTTGCTGCTGTTGGTTTTCTGATTTCCTTAGTGGTGATATTGAGTTTTTTGTTTTTTTTTGTTTTAGCATTTGAATATAGCTAAGTGTCACTCCTCTTGCTTATAAAATATCTTATTATGTTATTGATCTAGTTTAAAGCTATGTTCGGACCAAATCTCTCCTGTTTAATCTAAGATTGTTTATTGTTTGAATATTTTGGTATTGTAGGGCTCTCTTTTTGTTTTTTTTTTTTTTTAAAATTTTTTTTTTATTTTCTTTGATGATTTTTTTCTTTTTTAGCTTAGTTAAGGTTTCGTCAAGTTCTCTTCCTAGTGGATTTGATCCAAACCTTCGTTGGATGTAATACATCGCTTAGTCTCTATCTTATATGATTTTATGCTTTGTTGGTTCATATTGTGTCCACATTCCTCATAGTTAGTTTAACTACATATTGATTTAGGGATATATAAATGAAACTTGAGAGTCCATGAAGCTAGAATTTGTTCATGGTTTGTATTCTTTGTTTGAGCGACATATGTATAGTTTGTTCTCTCTTGGAGGTTAAGTAGTATTTGTGAGTATGTATTAAAGCAATATATTTGTCCTCCTTCTAACCGCACCTAATAAAGTGTAATTTCAAAGACATTTGGGTTATTTGATTAGTCCATAATATTTTCATTGATAAATGATTGTCGGGTTGAGTTAGTAATCTTAATAGTGTTCATTTTTTTTAGAATAAAATGTGATAGAATAAAATTGTCCTATGCTAATGAGATTTTATCTTTCTTTTGTATGTGTCACTTGCAATGAGTTCATGTGAACTCTTCTTATCACTGGCATTTCGAGTCGGGATAAAACCCAACTTGTGTTCTCTTTTATCGAGTCAGCTTCATCTTGTTCGAATGAAAGGAAAGAAATTACAGGGGCAGGGACTGATTTACGAGTCTTGGAAAAGTCCAAATTGGACTATACACATGCCAATATACACCATGATACACTGGTATACAACAGTATACATGATATACAGGCCAAAGGACAGCGTATACATGGTTAAAAACGGAATTACAGGTGTTCGAGTGATGAAATAGAGTGTATGCATTTAGTGTATGGGCTGGTATACAAGAAAATAGTCCAGTATACAGCCCATATACAGCGGTATGCAGTCAGTGTATACGCTGGCTCTTGGGCACGAAAATAGGCCAAAACCCATAAATTTGATATTGAAGTGTTAGGACAGGTTCACAAATTTGATATCTCTCTCCCTACTCTTTATTTATTATTGTATCAACTAACATCTTATTTAATTTTGGTTTGACTTTAATTAATTTCCCCAAAGGTAGCCGTTTCTTTCTCATATTCAAAAAATATATAATAAAAAGATAATATATATGTGTGTGTGTGTGTATATATATATATATATGCTTTTGTTATATTATTATTAGTCTTGCAATTATACGAATTATTTTCCTTTAGAAAAATTCTCCTTTAGTTCATTTCTCTTCAAGAGAATAAAAATAAAGAAAAAATAATAAATAATAATCATAATAATAAGAATAAAATAATAATAAATAAATAAAGAGTAGTAAATAAATGAGTTCTTTTACTTAGTTAAAATTTCAAAAAAAAAAAAATTTGGTTGAAGTCGTTATGAGTTCTTTACTTAGTTAAAATTTCAAAAATTAGTCAAAGTCATTTTAGTCAAATCGCCGGTCAATCGCAAGTTAGCGGACAATCCGAGGGCCTAACACCTTCTCGGAATGTACATTGAACTCAAACCTTTTTTCAATTGATTTTATCTGTTTAAATCTTTTGAAAACCTTAGTTTTTTCTTGATTTTTACTAAAAAATTAAGTGGCGACTCTGTTATTTTGGAAATTCGATATCTCTTAAATCATAAGTTTAATCGATTTTTCAAAAATGTAGTCATTTTTTCCTTTACATATATTTTCGAGTAAAATAACCATATTAATATATTTAATCTTTAATTAGTTAAAATATGTGTGTTTAGTTATTTCATATTAAAAATATATTGTATTAACTATTTATTGAATTATATCATTATTAAATATGAAATAATAATATAATTTTAACATAACGTGTATGATAATTAAATTATAAATATAAATATGTGAAAATTCACAAGGAAAGTGATAGAAAATGAACAATTCAATTAATGGGGGTGTATGTACTTAGTCAAATTTCACGAGAAATAAATTAAATTTTTTATTAAGAATTAAGTGCAATTAATCCCTTTAATTACTACATAACATAATCACCACTAATTAACAACAAGAAACAAAAAAGGAAAAGATAAGGCAAAAAAAGAACAAAACCAGAAAAATAGTAAAAACGTTTAATTTACACCAAAGATTTTATCTTTATTTGTTTGTTTATAAATAGAAAAAAATATATCCGTAGCATTAGTAAGTAGTAACCGTCCCTACACTCACGTACCATTTCATAATATATTATATCATATTTATTATATTAATATTATTATATTATTTTAATAAATATAACCTTTGAATAGATGGTACATTTTATATAATGTCATACTTTAATTATTTGAAAAGGTAAATCTACAAGAGAGATAAGGTACATAGCAAACAATAACAATAACATATAAATAATGAAGAGGGTAAAGTGTACGTAGTGTTTATCACTGTCTCTCTGAACCCGAGGTAGAAAAGTTGTTCATTGAAAGACCTTCGACTCTATTACAACGAAAAAACTAAAAAAAACAATGTTATCATACCAAATCAGTTATTTTATAAAATAAGACTTTTACCATTATATAATAACAAATTTATTTAACTATATAATACAATAAAAAATAATATTTTTGTTGTCCCAATTTATGTGACACATTTCATTTTTCGAGAGTCAAACCATTTAAGTTTGATCAGGAATTTGCACATGAAATCTTTAATTTTTTTGAAATAAAATTTATATATTTATAAACTATGTAAAAATACTATAAATCATAATAATTGACAATTCAAAATATTTAAAAGATATATGAAAAATTTACGATAAAAAATAAAGTTATTTAAACTTTAAAATCTAAAATATGACACGTAATTGAGACAATAGAAGTAACAATTAAAACAAAGATAGTATTTGATTGTAATAAGATTTTATGTTCTTTTCTTTTACACTGATCTCTCTATAAAATATTTTCCTTATCCCTTTTATTAAAAGCCAACAAAAAGAAGAAAAAAAGAAAGAAATATCTCTTCCATATTCCTTGCCTTCCATCACTTTCCAGCTGTTTGAGAATTTGGCTTTTTGGATCCAAGGCCTTCTTTTCTCTCTCTAAATCTTGAAGTCCATCTGTCTGTCTAAGCTTTCATCCAGATCAGTCACAAAAAAGAATTATCTTAAATTCTTAAAAATTGACATTTGGAGAGCTGTAAATGGACCAATTTCTTGTTGTTCATATCCCAGAGTGATCTCTTTTCAGGTATATATGTTAATGATTTATCCTTTTTTGGAAAATTTATTTTCTGGGTTTCTTGTGATTTGAGGAAAAATTACTTTCTTTTGAACATTTGGTTAGTCTTTTTCACTGTTTTGTTAGATGGGGTTCTTGAGAACTGAGGAAAAAGACTTTCTTTTGAACATTTGGTTAGTCTTTTTCACTGTTTTGTTTTATGAGTTTCTTGAGAATTGAGGAAAAAATCTTTCTTTTGAACATTTGGTTAGTCTTTTTCACTATTTTGTTTTATGGGGTTGATAAACTCTTTCTTTTGAACGTTTGGTTAGTTTTTTTTACTATTTTGTTTGATGGGGTGGTTGAGAATTGAGGACAAACTCATTCTTTAAACATTTGGTTAAAAAAGTCTCACTGTTTTGTTTTCTGGATTTCTTGTGAATAGGTGGCCAAATATTTGATATATGTGATTCATTATTTTGTACCTGAAGTGAATCTTGAAGATGTTTTTGTGCCTAAAAATTGAATCTTTGATGAGCTGAAAAAAGAGAGAATTTTGGGGTGTTTGAAATAATCAAAAGGGGTGATCTAGTTTTTTCCTTCTTATGTATTATCCACTCATAAATGTTGAACCTTTGGTGAGCTTAAAGGAGGTAATTTTGTGTATTGTTTGAAATGATCAGTAGGTTCATCTGTAGTTTGTCCTCTTTATGTATTGAAAAATTGAACCTTTGGAGAGCTAAAAAAAAGGAGGTAATTTTGGGTATTGTTTGAAATAATCAATAGGGTCAATCTGGATTTTTCCTCTTATATATGTATTCTCCACTCATTAAGCTTGAAGCTTTTGAGTTTAAACTAAGAAGGAGATAATTTTGGGTGTTTCAAGTGATCAAAAGTGTAATCTGTATGTTGCCCTCTTATGTATTCTCCAGGTATAGAAATTGAAGCTTTTGAGAGCTAAAAAAGGAGATAAATTTGGGTGTTTCAAGTGATGAATGGAAGCGATCTGGATTTTTCCTATTATTTAGTATGATATGAACTTAAACGAAGAAGTGAGGATTCATATAGCGACCTCAACTTGTTTGGGATTGAGTCATAGTTGTTATTGTTGTATAAAGATTGAAGCTTTGGTGAGCTAAAAGGAGGAGATAATTTTGGGTATTGGTTCAAATAATCAATAGGGTCATATGGTTTTTTCCTCTTATTTAGTATAATCAAGAAGTGGGATTCATATAGCCGACCTCAACTTGTTCGTGACTGAGGCGTAGTTGTTCTTGCTGTTGTACAAAGATTGAAGCTTTGGTGAGTTAAAAAAGGAGATAATTTTGGGTGTTTCAAAAAGATCAAATGGGGTCATCTGGTTTTTTCCTCTTGTGTATGCTTCATTCTATGGTGGCGTTAACTTCTGGAGCTTTGATGATGTTTTATAGCAATGAGGTATTTATATTTAGCCATGGAAGAGAGCGTGCGAGTAAGCTTTTTGGATCGACACCCCATGACCAATTGATAATCCAAACATCAGATTCATTCTCTGGTCTGCTTTTATTTGCCATTGGTTTTTTCTTGTTCATGGTGGCATTTGTAAAAGACAGAGAGTTTCACAATTTCTTTGCTAAGGGATGTGTCCTTCTTCATATAGCTATGGCTGTTTGGAGAATTTACTTTGAGAGGAAGCTTGAGGAGGATCTCGGACACGATTGGCTGAGATTGGTTGTTGCTGACATTGCTTTAGGACTTTCTTGGGTTTTCTTTCTTGTGTATTCTTGGAGAGAGAAGTATGATTAGTCTTCGTTCGTCCCTTCGAGGGATGATACAGAGAAGATTAGCATCACCTTGTTCAAGGATGACACAAACAAATCAGAGAAAAGTGTGATTAGTCTATGACATGAACAAATCAAGATACGTAATCATTAGTCTTTGTTTCATAAATGTATCTTGTGGTTGCCATTTTCATGCCTTGAAGGGACACACATTTGAGTCCATGTTTAGATTAAAAAAACTGTCTTTGTTCAATCAACTACATCGCAATTCCGAACTAGTTGGATTTGGCTAAAGAATCTGAAAGTTTGCAGACTGAAATCTGGTTGTTATTACTTGAGCTATAGTTAGCTACTCCGCAAGAAGTTGGGTTTTGAAACACAACCAGATTGTGCTTCTTTGCTTCTATCTTGTATAGTACTTTCTTCCTTTTCTTTTTTTGTGGACAATTCTTGTAAAGTGCTTCATTTACTTGTGTAAGTTTCTGTTGATAGAATGAGATGTGTTTGTGATCTCCTGATGTTGGCTTTTGTTTGGTATTCTAACTTTCTATACTGCAAGACTCAATGTGGAGCTTTGTTGCGTAAAGTTCTCTTCGTGTAACCTATAGGTTATGGGTTCAAACTATGAAAGTAGTCGTTGATGGTTGCATTAAGGTAGGATATCTGCATCACGCCCTTTCTTGAGGTGTGGTTCTTTCATCAAATCCTATTAATAGAGGATGCTTTGTCTATCAAGTTGCCTTTTCTTTTCTATAAAGTTGTATTATTTCTGATTTGAAAATGTGTGATTGATCACTGTCTTATTATATGATACATTGTCAATAATATAAGACTTAATTAACCTGCTTTACGAATATTCAATGCTAGTGGCTTTGATTAATACAGAGCCTATGACTCGATCCTCATGAGTCATGAATCTTTAGTTGGGTCCCTCTACTTTTAATTTTTTGGACCAACTTCCTAGATCAATCATAGCTTTTGAAACTCAACAATAATGGGTTCGCTATAATTATTTTTCTTCACTTAAATATTAGGTTCTGATCATATCGAGCAGACTCGTATATGTGACTTGAATCACAAGTTTCTCAACTTTTGCCCCTAGAACTCAACCCTAGGGCATCTTTAGAGTCTCTTCTTTTATCAATAACGATCTCGTCCTTCTACCTTTCTCTACTGAAATATCTTTGCATAGTGAAGGAAGGATTTGTTTGGTTAATATTAAGTTTGATTTGCATTGACTTTCGTTCTTTTTTAGTTGATAATTATATTATATTTTTTTAGTTCTCTAGTTACTCTTATATAAGCAATATCATTTATGGATCTAATTGAGGAGCGCTAGAAACAATGAATTGAGGATGCTTTGAAGATCTCTAAACTCTAAAAGGACACAAGTGAATAATTGTCATCGAATTTAATCCACAAAACACAGAACGACCAATGCCCAAGTTAAAAAGTCCCCTCAACTTTTCCACTTGAACTCAACATCGGGTATCTTTTGTTGGTCCCCTTTTTAGCTCAATTTGGTTGATCCATTGGCCCACCTTACAGATGATAAGATTCTCGATTGAATTTTAATAAGTCTTTTTCACTATATTTGACTTCATCTTCATGCTTATCGGTGATAGTTTGTAGCTGCATTGTTCTATGGATGGTCACTTGAATGTACTTTTTATTAGAAAATGATATGGTATATATAGGTTGACAACTTCTTTTTAGAGATAAATATATTAAAATTTTGAATATCGCTAACAAAATTTTTAACTTCGCCATTGATAATAGTCCTTCTATCTCTAGTAGTATTTTCTATTATTAGATCTTCCAAAATTTGAAGTATGTCATTTGCAAATGGTATAGTTACTGCTGATATGCTTAGTCCTTTTTGAAAAGAACAAATGAAGTCACATTGTCTATCTCACTTCATAGATTATTCCTACAATAATGCTGTTTTAGCGTAAGCTTACACTTCTTTCTGGCCACGAAAAAAAAGAAAAGAAAAAGAATAACCAACCCCACTCCCCATCCCACAGGAGCACAGCCAGATAGATTCGAACTTCATTCGATAAAAAATTATATTATTTATATATATATATATATATATATTAGATGTTGAATTTATTTTAACTATCGAATTAACTAGGCAAGGTAGGTAAGAATTGTACGTAAGTTAAACGATATATTAGGGTATACTTTTATGATAATGGTGTTTGAATCAACATGCGTACAATTTTTATGATTATGACATTTGAATCAACATGCGTGCAACTTCATGAACATGCTTTTGATTGGTAAAGGAGACCATATATATATATATATCAACTACTATTATATAAGAGGGGATAAGCACACATGTCTCGATCGACGTGTGTTTCCCAAAAATATCAACTAAGTTCGAGAATAATTTAGTTATTTTAAATTATTGTGATTGCTTGTAAATTTGGACTTTCAAAATATCACATATGTCAACTGTCACATATATTATTTAAAAATTATGTTCAAAATATTTAATTTTATAATTTTTTTGTGGCTGTAAATTAGGACTTTTAAAAGTATCACATATGCCACATATATTATTTAAAAATAGGTTTACAATATTATAAAAATAATTGAGAATAAAATTATAAAATTAAAATAAATAAAATAATATATATCGAGCCCGAACAAGGTATCTAGTATATATATATTGGTTGATGTTGAAATTTATTGGAGTAATTTTATGCCGGCAGGATTAAAGAAAAAGAAAAGTAATTTTATGATGTTGAAATTCTAATTTTGACAAAAGTTTCCATAAGTTGGACATAATTAAATTTTATCATTTTATTTTTTACAATTTTGTCAAATTATTTTATTTTATTCGTTTTTTATTTATCTACTTCAAAAATTCATAATTTCTTTTCTATTTTAGTTCTCAATCGAATTGAAATATTTTCATCTAATTAGGTTTCTGAGACAATCTAATAACTTATCTAGTGAAATAGATAAGATTATCTATCTTTTAATTATTATTTTGAATTTATATATTACTTAGACCTTTTAGACCACAATGTGGATAATCATACTTTATTCATTGATGGGATAAAAAATACTTGCACAATCAAATCATAAATAGATAAATAATTGACTCTAAATAGTTATTAGTAATTTGATGAAAATAATTGACTATCACGTATTAAAATTTGCTTGAAGTAAAAAAATAATTACACTAGAATATAATAATGTGAAATTTCAATGTTTTAGGATAATTTCAATCCACGTCATATTTAATTGCATGTTAATTTTGGATTTGAAGTTGAATTATTTGTTTGTAATACAAGTGGTGACATGAACCAACGTAGAACTTCATTTTCTTCTTCTAAAAATTTTTATATAAAAAAACAAAAAATATTATAAGTGGAAATAGTGGTATGTATTTATTTATTTTTAATTGAAATTTTTGAGTTTAAGTCCTTGAAACAAATTTATGATTATCAATTGTAACTGGGATGGTTGTTACTATGTTGATCTATATCTATGTTATTTTGCGTTATGTGTGAAACTATGTAACTACTGAAGAGTTTTATGCATTTTTCAAAAGACGATTATATGTTTATGCTTATTCTAATAGACCATTGCACATTGGTAAACCAAAAAGTAGTGGGGGAACTTAGCCTTTTTCCCTTTCCTAATAAACCTACAAAGTAAGTAATTGTCAACAGATACATCGCCGTCTGCAATCAACGGAACGCCGGTGAAGAACGACGGAGCAAAAAAGGTAAGCCGCATATCTTCATACTATTTCATTCGAAGTTTGAAGTATCGATGATTGACAATTTTTGAATTAATCAATCTTTTATCGTATTTTGTACTCCGACAACTCAATTCAACCCTTGAATTTGTGTTTTTTTATGTGCTCCGTCACTTTGATTTTAGAACCCTAAGCGTTTTGATTACTTATTTTTTCCGATGAAACAAAGTCAGAAATAAATGCCTAGGAGCAGAGATGGAATTTGAAATCAGTTGATCCATTGTGTAATACAACAATAAATCCACAGGTGCGATCTATGGAGGGTAGAGTGTACGCAGACTTTAGTGACTGTGAAATTTGCCAGTACTTTGAGCTAATCGTACCCTTCGAAACTCAGAAGATGATGAGTTCGCCCCTCTTAGCATTCTCTATTCAAATAGTGGATTTAGTTCACTTGGTCAAGGGCTTGAACTTGTGGCCTAAGACACAAGTCCATCAACCTTTGCTAGTTGAGCTAACCACTAGGGGCTGTTGGAGGTAATTTTTGTCTCCTGAGCAACAACAACAACAAACTCAGTGAAGTCCCACAAGTGGGGTCTGAGAAGGGTAATGTGGTAGAGAAGATGTTTCCGATAGAACCTCAGCTCTAAACAGATGAAAAGACAACAGTAGCAACAAGCTAGAATAAAACAAGAGAACACAGTAATCGAGACTAAGGAATTAACTCATAGAAATAGATATCTAAGAATACGAAAATACAAGACTAATACTAATACACTAGGGAATAGGAAAACAGAACACTCGACTACCTACTAACGTTTTATCCTTATCCTCAACCTCCACACCCTCCTATCAAGGGTTATATCCTCGGTGTGTTGAAGTTGCTTCATGTCCTGCCTAATCACCTCATTCCAATACTTCTTAGGCCTAATTCTACCCCCCGTCAAGCCTTCGACCGGCCAACCTCACACCTCACGTGCTTTCTTACCGGCGCATCCACACTTCTCTTTTTCACAAGCCCGAATCATCTCAACCTTACTTCTCGTATCTTATCCTCCACGGGGCTACTCCAACCTTGGCCCGAATATCTTCATTCCTAATCTTATCTCTCCTTGTATGCTCACACATCCATATCAGCATCCTCATCAATTCTACTCTCATCTTCTAGGCATGGGAGTTTTTGACTGGCCAACACTCTTTCCCACATGACATAGTCAGTCTAACCATCACTCTGTAAAACTTACCTTTAAATATTGATTGCATATTCTTATCACACAGAACACTAGCTCAATAGAATCTTTTTTTACTCTTAATTTATAGAAATATATTATCATCTGCACCAAAGGGTGCCTAATAGTTAAGGAAGTGGATCGAAAATCATGAGGTCTCAAGTTTAAATCCCACTAGAGGCAATAAACATTAGGTGATTTCATTCTATTTGTTCAGCCCTTGGTGGATGGAGTTACTCGATACTGCAGCAGGTACCTCGTGGAATTAGTTGAGATGCACGCAAGCTAGACCAGATAACACTATTATTAACAAAACAAAGAAGTGTATTCTCTTTTGTTTCTTCGAAATGGTTGATTCTTTTTCCATCACGTTCTGAATTTTGATCCATGTTTTGTGTGAAGGAAATTAGACAGAAGCACTATTTACTGAAATACGGACAATGAACACCTGTTGTTCATCATTTTAAGCATTTTTAAATTCGAATTATCCTCCTAAGTAAAGATGTTTTTTATCCTTCTTAATTGTAGTATAGAAAGGTCTATGTGAATAGTTTGTTATCCAAACAATTATGACTTCTCCATATGTGTTTTCCCCCACAAAAGTGATGGATTGAACGGGACTGTAATTTTAAGGAACATCTAGTTTCGGAGAACTTATAATTTGTTTTAGGAGACAATAATGGAAGAGCAGAAGTAATATAGAAGATTCATATAGCTGACACTACCCATTTGGGTTTTAGAAGTAGTTGATTGATTGATTGAAGTAGACCTTATTAGGAAATTTGTATTGTTAAGCGGCATTGTTCCTATAGCTAGAGAATCTCACAAATTATCACTGAATACACCTTCTTTTGTTGAATAATTTTCACTTCACCTTTTCTATTTCATTATGTATAGTGTCTGACACATCATGTGGAATGGGTTAGTTGACGCTTGGCATACTATTGCTTAATTGTTAAAAGTCCAAATAAACAACGCTCTTGAGCTAGAATGTAGCACGACATTGTAATGTCATCAACGACATCATTTGTGCATCTTGCGAATGTGTTTGAGATTACATCTTTGTTGGAGAAATATGTTCGTATGAAAGAACTAATGTTGTGGGAAGATTAGTTATCATTAGGCTAAATAGAAGATGAGAAAAAGTGAATGGAAAATCTCTTTTTGGTAGTTTGGGTGGGGGTGTTGTGGTAGAGTTCCTTAGAGATTTTTTTTCTCCCCAGGAGAAAGCTTGTCTCTCTTATTTTTTAGCCTCCCCATGAGAAAGCTCTTTTTCGTAGGATAATATAATTATCATTTGGGTAAACTGATAACCTCATATATAAAAGGTTCCAAAAAACTTATGCACACTTAGATGTGAGTCATTTTGTAGTGATATGAGCTGGAAAAGGGTACCGAAAAAGCCCGGGGGGGGGGGGATTCTGTTTCTAGAAGCTCTATATATATTGAATTTGTTTTACTAGTGTAGAACCACCAGAATCTTTTTAATGATTATTGAGGATTTCTTTTAATAACAAGTGCATGTTGTTTGACATAGAAGTGATGTGGAAAAAAAGCGAATCCTAATACTTGCAATATCTTTCTCCACTTATTTTCTTAAGAATTGTGGTTAAGCATTTAAAAAAGGATTCCGTCAGCACTAGCTGTGCTCGATTGCTCATGTTTAATCAGCTCTTGATTACTTCATGTGAAGGTAGTGCAGTAACACTATTTTGTGGACTCCATAATAGATTTTTAGATTGATAAAATTGTAAATTTGACGTTCTATCAGTGTTATCAGTAGAAAACCCTTCGGGTTTCTTCTCCTCTTCTGGAAGTTTTGATGAGTTGAATTTGAAAATGCATTTCTTATACATTTATTTTGGTCCTTTCTAGTTTGTTTGGTCAAGTTTTTGGGAAGCTGAAAGTGCTTATTTTTTTTAAAAAGAATGCTTATTTTAAAGAGTTGACGTGTCCCCAAAACACTTTTGGAACCTTGGTCAAAAACAGATTGTTGCTCTAATATTGGCAAAAATGTTTATAAAATTGACTAGTCAAACACAAACTACTACTCTCCACGAGTACTTTCTCGAAAAACACTGACAAAAAACTCTTTTCAAAATAAGCAGATTTTAGAAGTTCAGCCAAACAGACTATCTGTTGGTTTACTTATATTAGTGTGTATTTCAGTTCTAAAGTGTCCTTTAGATAGCCGTTGTTGATCGTTATTTCTTACTCCTCCAGTAATCTTTGACGATGGGTGGACTGCCGATAGAGAATACATCCACAACCATTTCCTTGTCGAAACTTCCAAAAGATCAGAAGTCAGCCGCATCTACAATGCCTGATTCAAAGCCAAAGAAGAAGATTTGCTGCGCTTGCCCTGAAACTAAGAAGCTGAGGGATGAATGCATTGTGGAGCACGGTGAATCTGCTTGTGAGAAATGGATTGAAGCTCATCGTAAATGTCTTCGAGCTGAAGGCTTCAAGGTCTGATATTAGTGATAGAAGCAGATTTCTAACTAAAAAGACAAACGAAGATACAATTTTTTGTATAATGCCCAGTTTGTTTTTGGGACCATTCAAGCTCTCAATTACCTAATGTTTACGGATCATTTATACAGAGGAATTTTGTTTATCCAAAGTTCAGGAATAAAGCTAGGAAATTGAATAATCGATTTGTTTGGGCAGGAAATGTCAGATATTTTTTCTTAACTATTTGTATTGTGAATTACATTTATTAATGTAGATCGATCAATCCCGCCTTGTTCAAGTGATTGCCCCTAGCCAAGCGATATTGGAGGTTGTGTTGTTTATTGTTCATAATGGGCCTACATTTAACTCGCGCGTAGTTTTTGTTTTTGTGAATTACATTTCTTGGTCTAGTTTTTGCTTTGTGAATTACATATCTTGATGTAGATCGATCAATCCCATCATGCTCAAGTGATTGCTCCCAGCCAAGCGAGATTAGAGGTTGTGTTAATGATTGTTTATAATGGGCCTACATTTAACTTAGTATGTTACATAGTTTTCGTTTTTGTACATTTGTCGTCCCTCAACCCCGCTCCCACCTTTCTATCTATCATTAGAAGTAAAATGGTGACATTCCTCAACCCTTTGGGGTGGCCCAGTGGTTTGGGCTTGGGACTTCCATGTTGGAGGTTTCAAGTTTGAAACCCCTTGCCAGCGAAAGCAAGGGGTTTGCCTTCTGGGTCAAGCTTGTCGCACCGGGCTTGCCTAGTGCGGGTTATCTCTCCTATGTGGTTTGCGAGCTTATTGTATAGGAGCGGGGGCTTTACCCTGTGCGCACCCAAAGGGTAGTGGTTGCAGGTTTCCCTTGTCATAAAAAAAAATGTTGTAAATCAGGGTTAAACTCTGTCCTCGTCCTAGAGTTCTTATGAAGACTCTAGTGGTGCATGTGTATGATAGGGCTCCCGTAAGTGCCAAATATCAGTGATGTTGTTATAGTAAGTGTGGGAAGTTGATAGTATACCTCGACTTGCATTAAAAGTACTATTTGTGCATCAAGTAGAAAAAATGCTTATTAGGAAAATAATAGTAGTGTTTTTTCTTATATATAGAGAAAATAGAAGTTTTTAGCACCTTATTTGCTCACTTCTCCCATATTCTTTGGTTTAATTTTGCATAATAATGTACGAATATTTTAATACAAGGCAACTTGAAATATAAAGTAATAATATGTTATATCTACTTAAATTGTAATACCAATATAAAGTTTCCTTTAATGGAATGTATCCATAGGAATATTTGGTATTAATATCTAATTCAAATAGTTTAACTTCAATAGAGTTTATTAATATCAATTACTTGAAGAGAGTTAGTATATGTATCACATTATGAAATACTCCCTCCGTCCCATTTTATATGTCATTCCTTTCTATAAATAGCTGGACCACAATACTTGTCATTTTATAAAATTTATGCATAAATTACCATATTTTGCTTATTATATCCTTGATAGAATAGTTAATTAATTTTGCCATTTATTAATAAAGTTGACTTACGAAAACATTAAATAAGGGTAGATGGGTAAAGTTACATCATTTCTGTAACATCTCACAATTTGAAATAACTAGGAAGAAGCTAATAATAGGAAATAGTCATTTTTGGAAAGAATGAAAATCTGGAGATTTGTTTCAGTTAGGAAAAATTGAGTTTTGGTCAACTTCAAACGGCCATAACTCCTAGCTTAGGATGAGTTAGGTGTACTTCCGGATATGGTTGGAAAGCTCTTGGAATGATCTTTCCAATGCCGCAGAGTTTTGCTCGATTCCGAGTTCGTATAAGTAAGTTATACCCTTTGAAAGTTGGGCTGTTGGATTAAGGAAAATTTAATCCGGATTTTGGAAGGGTAATTTAGTCTTTTCCTTACCTAATTATTCTAATTCGTTTTTAGGAGTTTAATTGGGGTAAAGTCAGATTTTAGTCAGTTTAGAAAAGTGAATTTTACGCTAGGGCTTGGAGAAGAAGAGAAAAGAGGAGAAAGGAGAAGAACGTTCAAGATTCGTCGATTTTGTCAAGGATAGCTTGTGGAATTCGTCGGGGGTGATCCCTACAAGGTATGTGAGATCACATAGCATTGGGTTAGTTCACCCACGCGCCAATTATGATTCAATTTCAGAAAAATTATTAGATTTGAAAGTAAATCCTTGAGTTCTTGATGAAATTCGTTTGAATTATTGTGGGTTGTGTTGTTGGAGTTTTCTTGAGATTGATTCATGTTGTTAGTTGTGTTTTTCGAGTAGAATCTGATGTATATTGAGGGTACAAATGATTCTAAGTGTTTGGGGAAAGAACCATTGAAGTTTAGAGGGTTTAGAGTTGAAAACAGGAAAAGAAAAGTCGCCAAACACCTGGGGAAGGGGGTGGGGTGTCACGCCAACCAGCGCGCCCCAAAGCAGTCCCTAAATGTGGGGCTCTGGGGTGACGTGCCAGCCAGAGCGCCCCAAATTGTTCTCTGAATATTGAGGGCTGGTGCCCTGCGCCTCTCAGAGCGCCAGGGACGCTAGTTCTTCCCATTCTTCTCCCATTTTTTCGTACTTGTTCTTTAGCAATGTACCTATGATTTCTAGTTGATTCCAACACTCTAAGGTACATCTAAACATCATGAAATCATCCATAAACATGAGATCATGAACCTTGAATCCATAATCCAATTCAAGGAAAGTTCAGATCAAAGTCATGAGAAGTTAAAAGTTAAGTCTAGAAGTTAAGAAGCAAGTCAAAGCAAAGTTTTTAAAGTTTACAAAAGTCTTTAACGAATGTTTTAACTTTAATTTAAGACTTAAGTTTTCAAGTTAAGCAAAGAGTAAAGAGTTGAGTTCATTTCTCAAAAAGCTATAAGGGAACTAAGTATTCCCAAAGAGTTCATAAATGTTTTTTTTTAACATTTGAGCAAGAAAAGGGAACACCGATTCCAAGAGAGCTTTTAAGCTAAGTTTTTAGTAATTATCTCAAACCAAAGAAAGAAGTTTGTTTTAAAAACATATGAGTTAAGTATATTTTGGGAGTAGTATTGAGTACCAATATGGGGATGCGAGTTCATATTAACTCAAGTCTCCATAAACCATGTAGCCATATGTAGCCATATTGGGTAGTAAATGATCATACTTTTTAGATGACTCCTTAAGATGCTTTTAGCAAAGACTAGTGGATCCACTTAGTGAGTTAGGTTCTATACTCCCGGCAAGGTATAGGACGGTCCTTGGCAGCGTAAGGTAAACCGTTGTACCATCACTTTGGCTCATAGTAGTGGTTGTCGATTAGAGAATCTCCCACAGAAACTATATTACTTTATTATATGAGTAAAGTTGAGTTTGTTATTGCATTTCCTTTAACGAACTAAGTTGTTTTTATTGTTTTACAAAGTTTTTCATATATGACATCTGTTTCATTTGCTTTATTTTGAGTTAAGTGTTCATGAGTTGAGAAGAGTCAAGGTAAGTGTTTCTTTCAGATTCCTTTCAAGCTTAAGTTGTGTTTAGCATTCCAACTCGCATACTCGTACATTCAATGTACTGATGTCAGTTGGCCTGCATCGTCTTATGATGCAGACATAAGTAACCAGGATCAGCATCCAGCGCCTCGTTGATCAGGTTCAGCACTCAGAGTCAGTTGATGAGCCTCTTTGCTTCCGGATGGCTCCTTTTTACATTGCTTTCTAGTTTTCAGTTGTTAGAATGATTGGGGGTCCTGTCCCGACATCCCTCTTTGTTCGAGAGGCTTCATAGACAGTTAGTAATTCAGTTGTCTTCGCTTTATCATTCAGATGTTGTTTAAAGACTGCAGTTGCCGTTTTGGCTAAGTTTTATATCTCTTTAAAGTTATGTTTGAGATTATCTTGTGAGGTTAAGTCTTCCGCTGAGTTAAGTAAGCAAGGCCAAGGGTTTGCTTGGGGCCAGCAATGGTTCTCGAGTGCCAGCCACGTCCGGGGTGTAGTCTCGGGGTGTGACAATTTCTTAATGCAAGTGTAAAGTAAAAATGTGATATATAAAATGGGACGGAGGGAGTACTATATTTTATTTATTTGTTTATTACTAAGTGATTAAAATCTCAAAAGAGATGAAATAACGGAAAAGGATCAAACTTGTCCCTACACTATGCGAAATAGACCACTTATACCCTCCATTACATTTTGGGATCAAAAATACCCCCGCCGTTATCTTAAGAGACCACAAATACCCTCAAGAGTTAACAGCAGTGATGTGGCACGCCACATGGCACTAATTCTGCCACCTAAGCTTGCGAACTAGGAAACCCACTAAATTTTGACCCAATTTATAATTCAAACTCTAACCCATTTTTGCTAGACCCGGCCCACTAAAATTAAGAGGCAAACATCATCTTTTCACATCATTTTCATTATTCAATTCAATAGACCAGCAACTAGGATATTTTGAAGAACACAATTGGCTTAAAGAATTTCAATTTAGAATCTCCATCAAAGAATTTAGTTTCAATTGGGACTCAGCCCCCTGCTGACAGTGCTCCGCCACCCTAGAGAATATGTTATATTCATACTGGACTTTTTCATAAATCTCAAACTAGAGATGTAAAGAGATTTTAAGAGACATAAATTCATTACCATAGCATTTTATTACATTAATTATTTAATTAGTTCTGTGAACAACAAACATAATTGGCAATTCCAATCAACCCTGATTAATTAGAGTACAATGTAAAGGAAACATAAATTATTTCAGATCTCAATTTCTAGAGGATAGTACAATAAGAAATTGATTTAGATTCTCCGATGTCATCATTGTGGACATCGCCGGATATGTTTGCCTCTTAATTTTAATGGGTCGGGTCTAGCAAGAATGGGTGAAGGTTTGGATTCTATATAAATTGGGTCAAAACTTAGTGGGTATCCTAGTTGACAAGCTTAGGTGGCGGAATTTGTGCCATGTGGCGTGCCACATCATAGCTGTTAACTTTTGAGGATATTTGTGGTCTCTTAAGATAACGGCGGGGGTATTTTTTATCCCAAAATGCAATGGAGGGTATAAGTGATCTATTTCGCATAGTTTAGGGGTAATTTTGATCCTTTTCCGATGAATTAATGAATGATTATTGAGATTATCAACCTCAAAATTCTACATTCAAGTCTCAACTATTGTGAGATATTGTTATATATAAAGTGTATTTAATATAGTGAAAGCTATTTTTTTCAAAAAATGATATATAGTCAAAATAAAAGTTACATAATTCAAATAATGAGTCTAAAAATGCTTTTTTGTAATTTTTATTAAATATTTATTAAATGTAATCTGATTAAGATATTATTACATTAAAAGTGTATTTTAATATGACAAATCCATTTTTTTCAAAAATGATATTAAAAAAAAAAGGAAGACCTTTTTTCAAATTTTCATTAATGAGTCTGGAAATATTTTTGTGAGATTAGAAAATATTTATAATAAGTAATCTGATTGAGATAATATTACATTAAGGGAAAAAGGACAAATACACTCCTGAACTATCGTAAATGGTATGCAGATACCCTCCGTCATACTTTTGGGATATTGGTGCCCCTGCCGTCCAAAAACTAGAACATATGTACCCTTTATACTAACGGACATATACGTGTCATAATCTTATCTATCGACCCGACATTTATTAAATATCGGATCGACTGATAAGATTGTGGCACGTGTCCCTATTTAGTCTTCCGTTAGAGTGAAGGGCATATATGCTCTAGTTTTTTTACGGCAGGGGCACCAATGTCCCAAAAGTATGAGAGGGTATCTGCATACCATTTATGATAGTTCGGGGTATATTTATCCTTTTTCCCCACCATTAAAAAGTGTACTATTTAATATGCCGAAAGCCATTTTGAAAAAAAAAAAAAAATTATCTTGCCAAAAAGGAAATAGAAAGAACTAGCAAAAAATGTATTCCTATGTTTGGTCAATGAGTCAGAAAATAGTTTACAGAATTTCTTTATTTAATATTTAAAAATTGATAGTAATATTATTTAACTATTAGTTAAATTGTAATATAATATCAAGAGTCGAACTAACTTAAAAAAAATTAAAAAAAAACTTTCACCCCAAAATAAAGTTTACATATTTATCAACAACCAAATAAAGTGTGTATTTGATAAAAAAAAAATTGATTTAAATGAATTTTGTCACACAAAATTTAAGGTGGTTTTTTTCAATATGTTCTAGTCTTAATAGTTATAGTTATTTGATGTTTATTATCGGTGTGGGAGAAGGTAAATAACAAGTTGGATGAGTCAAAGTGTGCGAAAACCTAGTCCGTACACCACAATACAAAAACACATACAACAAAACTAACATACAAATATAATCTGAATAATAAAAAAAAAGAAACATACACTAGCCTTATTCCTACTTTATGAGATAGAAAAACTGTTTCGAATAAATCCTTGACTCAAAATCCTGTCCTAAAATTAAAAAAAAAAAAAGAAGAAATTTAGGCAATTCTTTCTATTATCATGATTTTAGTGAACACAACTACCTGATACTTTTTGCTGATTGAAGAAAGTAGATATTACATTAAATTAGTCCAAGTGAACGAAAATTTAATATCATGAAAAATAAAACACAATAAAAAATAACAAACCAATGTAATTCCACAAATAAAAACTAATAAAATAATACATACACCAACCTTATTCCTACTTTATAAAATCAAAAAATTATTTCTAATAAATCCTCGACTCAAAATTCGGTCCTATTATCAACTTGGCCAGGCGGGAAGAATGAGTCATAAAGTCTAAACTTATTGGAACCAAAAAGTTTCACAATATATATTTTTTTTTTTTGGTTTCTTTGTGAGAGTAATCTTTTAAATATAGAATCCACTGAAGAGACGGAACATAGCAATAAATTTTTCTGTATATATATATATGGAAGATTTTTCAATTTCATTGATGAAAATCTGTGGAATTTAACAAGCCAGACCTAAATCGCCTCTTTCAATTCTCTACAAAATCGATCCATGGAGACTCATAAACAAGTAGCAACATACGTTTCTGAGAATTCCAAGTAAATAGCACAAATCCCAGTTGATCATTTTCTTTTCTTGTCTTGATTTGTTCAGAAAGTATTTTTTTTTTTAAATTTTTGATTGTATTGATTTTCAAATGAAAGTGTGAAAAGATTACTCTTTTGATGATGGGATGTGTTGGGTATCTGTAGGATTAGTCGAGTTGATAGTGGAAGTATCTCTTTTTGATTTTTGATTGTATTGATTTTCCAATGGAAGTGTAAAAAGATGACCCTTTTTGATGATGGGGTGTGTTGGGTATCCGTAGAATTAGTCGAGTTGATAGTGGGGGAGGGAAGCTGGCCTGGACACCATGGTTGTAAAAAAAAAGATGACCCAGTTGATGATTTTCTCTGTTTTTAGGGGAAACAAGAGAATTATAACGAGGGTGTGTGGGTTTATGCACTTTTGAGATGTTATTATGGTGTTCCTAAGGTTGATGATTGTATTGTTTTGTTGTGAAAAGGAAAAAGAACTCTTTTAGGTATAATTGGGGTAGTTTTGTTGATTTGATGGTATTGAAAAAGAATGTCCAAGTATTTGGGGAAGCCGAGGGTTGTTTCTCTACCTCCACGAGGTAGAGGTAAGGTTTGTGTCTATCGATATACACTGGGTATGTTGTTGTTGTTGTACATGTTTTGGGGGTCTATGGTTTTGATGTTATTGAATTCAAAGTACATAATTGATGATTTTCTTGTTATCTTTTAAGTGTTTATGTGTCTGTGATATTGATGGTATATTGTTACAAGTTAAAAATAGACCAGTTGATCAGTTTCTTGTTTTTGTCTTTATTTAAGCATTTTCTCTGTGATTTGTGATGGTACTATTGATGTACAGGAAAAGAGTGTTTCCAGGTGGAAGTGCAATTGATGTCGAGGTAGTGGAAATTTCACGACCTACCAATTGGAGTTCGAAATCAAAAACTCCTAAGCAAAAGGAGGTATAAAATTATGTACTCTGTACCAGTATTCTATCTTTTTGCATTTTTCTTTTGTTTCTGAATTAATTGATTACCTTTAGCTTGCGCACTTTCAGCTATAATATATGTTAATGACCTCTTTGAATCATCTTGCTGATACACATTTTACCCCCAATGTACAGTTTACTATTTTTTCTTGGCTTATTTGGTGGTAATTGCACATGACAGTGAATTTGCATTTTCAGAACTTTTGGCTTTGCAGAGAGTTTATGTTTCTTTTTTATTAGGAATAGTCAAATGAAGTGTGTTAACGTCAGCTCCATGTCATTTTATCTCCCACTGTCCCTCCCAAGAAATCAAAGATTTTCTGGAAGAAACTTCTATGCCAGTCCAACTTCTGTATGGTCCTATTGGTGTTTAATTTTCTCACTTATTTTCACCAATGTTCAAGACTCTAGGTAGAAAGGAATAGTAGGATATTTGAAGGTGTAACAGATTGTACTCCTCGTATGAAATTCAGATTATCCAGAACTTAATACTATTGGAACAAAACAAGTAACCGATGTTGGAGCAAAAGAATTCTGTAACCGATATGGGAGATATCCAAGGACTTATGGGCTCCTTACTTTTTTATGTACCACTTGTATATGGGAGTTTTTCCTCACATTAATAAATTATTATTTTATCAAAACAATGAGAATAAAGTGCTTAGGCATTTGCATCCAAGGGTGTAGACTAATTGTCAATGAAGAAAAACTGAACCAGGGGATATCGATTATTCAAAATCTGAAGAAACACAAAGTGATTTCTTCCTATTTATGTAAATCTTTTACATAGTTACTTGGTACTTTGGCACCAAAGGGTGTGGCCTAGTGGTCAATAAAGTGGGTTGAGAATTATGATGTCTTAGGTTCAAATCCCAATTGAGACAAAATCACTAGGTGATTCGTCTCATCTATCCTAGCCTTGGTGGACAGAGTTACCCGATACTTGATGCTGGTGAGGGGTGACATGTATCTTGTGGAATTGATTGAGGTGTGTGCAAATTGGCCTGGACAGCATAGTTATTAAAAAAAGGTTCCTTGGTACTTCATTCTAGTAGGAGGTAGTAGGTACTGGTAAATTAGTTGAAGTTAGTCTGAGTTGGTCCAAAAAATATGTTCAGGCATTTACTTACCCTGTCCTCAACATGCTCTTGTACTATTTTTCAAATATTTTCTTTGTAAAAGTTAATTTGAACTTGTCTACAGATTAGTTTGGCATTACCATAATCCTCTTAACACATATGCAACATAATACATTCAGCTGGATTTCGCTCTCCTTTATGTGAGCAAAAGCTAGATATATCTGGATATATTTTCTTCCTTTCAACTGAATAGAAGTTTATTTTTCCTACGGTAGAAATCTTTTGATATGTATGAGATTGCCTCTTCAGGAAAATAGAAAATTGAGGAAGGACTAGAGTCCTTCAGATTAGCTAACCTCTTTTGACATCTTTTCTGTTATTGATTGTGTGTATGTATGCCTTTTAGTCCAAATTTTCAGGAGATTCTGTTGGAAGTTTGGTTTTATTGACAAGACAAGCATTGTTGTTTTGACTTGATTCTCTTTCCTTGTAACATTATTGTTGGCCCTGACACTAGTGCTGATGTATTCTTTGTAGGTTATTTTCCATGAAATAATAGATGTTGACGAAGAAGATTTTAGTGATGTTAAGCGCTCTTGTGGAAATGTAAAATTTAGTGGCAAGGGGAAGGTAATCAGAGATTGTCAATGCCCTCTTGTCAAAATACTGGTTCTTTTCTTGTTCGTCTTCTATGCTGTCCTTTTTTGGAGGTCTAATTTTGTCAATCACTTCTCTTGCAGGATATTTTGGTTGGTAATGGTAGCTCGGGTAATAGTGGACCAGTAGATGGGGTTCAGTCTTCAAATACGAAATGCCTTTCAGTATCTAATAGTCCAATTATTATAGACGAGTTTGGTTCTGATGTACTATTCGGTGCTGATGAGAACATGGACATGTATTATGATGATTTAATGTATTCCGACTATGCTGTTTTACAAGCACATTTTGATAACATGGATATCCCCCCTGGAGTTGAGGCTCCAATCCCATGGATGCCTGGTCCCATGAAAGAACAAATGGTGTCAACCACTACAAGTACTTCAGGAAGAGATGTCTCTGGGGCAGTAAGGGACCAGTCCACTTCATTTAGCAGCTCAACTCTCGTTGGTCAGCCTACACAGTTTGGGTCGTCTTGGTCATCCCCAGGACCTGCTTTAGGCAAGGAGGGACAATTAGTCATTGGAAATTCGAATGAGAAGAGTTCTAAGGGAGCAAGTAATTCAAAGATCCTCTCATCTGGGGCAGAAAAAAAGTTTTCCTATATTAGAAAGAAAATCCATTCATCCGGTCCTACAGCCTCTTCTGATTGGAATAACCCATATAAATTGTATGAAGAGTCATTATCTCATTATGGAAAGAAATTAGGTTCATCTTGTGCTACAACCTCTTATGGTTCGGGCAACCAATCTACTCCTATTGGGCCTTATTTTCCAAATCCCGTGGGATCTCAAGTGTCTGATATGAAGAATTTATTTCTTAATCAAACCACTCCAATTTCAGCAGGAATTGCTCATGCATCAGCTGCTATGACGAACTATTTCCCCCCGAGTTTGCATAAAAGGGCAACAACTGCAGGATGTCCTTCAATTCCTTCAGGACCAGCTTGTAATGGAGAGCAACATAAAAATTTAGCTGAAATTCTGAAGAAGTTCCAACGTTTCAAAAAATTTGATACTGTTGAGGATCATTCGGACCATTTCTATTCTCGACAAGCTTCTTCAGGGAACCTGGTTAGTTTATCCCAAGTAAAAAATTTCAAATAACTTCAACTAGTTTTGGCTTCATTATCTTATGATATATCTAATTCTATTGTAGCCTTCTAAGAATTGGGCCAAGAAAATACAGGAGGAATGGAAGATACTGGAGAACGATCTGCCTGGTATACAAGCAAAGTTTCACATGATGTGTTGTGATTTTCTTTTTTCATCGAGCCATTGATATTTAACATACAAAAGCCTAGAAATTCTGTTTAGTCAGGGAAGTCTGAATATCTCAGGCTTTCATTTCTATCTACCAAGGCTAGGATAGATGAGAAGAAATCACCTAGTGTTTTTTTGTCTCCGCGGGGATTTAAACCTGAGACCTCATGATTGTCATCCCACTTCATTGACCACTTGGCCACACCCTTGGGTGCAGCCTTCCATTAGTTATAACACATGTTTTTTTGCATTTTCTTAATCATGCACTCATCTTGTTGTCTTTTATTGAGCAGATACAATATTTGTCAGGGTGTATGAATCAAGGATGGATCTGTTAAGAGCAGTTATCATGGGTGCTGATGGAACTCCATATCATGATGGCCTTTACTTCTTTGATGTTTTCTTTCCAAGCAACTATCCCAGTGTTCCCCCGGTATGTGTCTCGCTGTCTCTGAGGACTGTACTGCTTTATCCTTTCAACCTTTAGCCTAACACCTCCCTACCTATTGTTTCCAGCTTGTGCACTACCATTCCTTTGGCCTTCGAATCAATCCTAATTTGTATAACTGTGGAAAAGTCTGCCTGAGTCTACTAAACACTTGGGCTGGCCAAGGGAAGGAGAAATGGATCCCTCGTGCATCCACTATGTTACAAGTCTTGGTGTCCATACAGGGGCTAATTTTAAATGCAAAACCCTATTTCAATGAGCCTGGTTTTGCAAACACAGGCGGGACAACCAGAGGGGATGCAAGCTCACTGCAGTACAATGAGAACACTTACATTTTAAATCTGAAAACGATGGTCTTCTCCATGAGGCATCCACCAAAGGTATCCATATTTTCTTTTATTCTTTGCTTGCTGTGATCGTCATCAATGGTTCTTAACCATTTATTACCAAAATAGGTTCTATTGTTATGCTTCATGACTATTTCTTGACTTCATTCACACTTGTGGTTCTAAATCAACTACTAATTCCAAATGCGCTTCTTGCTGCAGTATTTTGAAGATTTTGTATTAGGGCATTTCTTTCGAAGTGCTCAAGATATTCTTGTGGCATGTAAAGCATACTCAGATGGTGCTCAAGTAGGTAGCCTTGTCCGGGGTGGTGTTCAGGATGTTGATGAGGGCGACAAAAGCTGCTCACCAACTTTCAAGGCTTCTTTGGCCGGATTCATCAAGACAGTTATAGATGCATTTAAGGAGATTGGCGTAAAGGATTGCGACAAATTTCTTCACTTGACACAGAGGGGGACTGGAGTAGCACCAGTTGTTCCTGCAAACGCCGCGAATTATTTCTTCAGTTGAGACCATGCTGACATTGGATTTTGACAATAGGTGAATTGAGACTAATGTTGCCCAACTAGTTCAACTTTAATTGGGTAAAATATACTAGTACATTATTAGCTTCATATTAGTGCTCTTTCTAGCTTTTGTTCAGAGTTTCCTTTTAACTGTTTTTATGAGTTCATAAACAGCAAAAGTAGAGCTCATTAGAGAACGATGAATGATTAGTTCATCTGGTTTATCATATGTATAGATACATCTACTACAATTTATATACTTGTTCTCTCTTTCTCTTTGCATAATGATCTAGTATGTGAAATTAACTGACTCGATTAATTCAGATTTGCACTACGTCAGACCTATTTAAGGGGGAAAGCTCCCTTCCGCCCAAAGCTAGAGGTGTATAACTCATAAACGAGTTAAAATTAACTGAGTTATTAAATATACACTCATAAACGAGTTAAAATTAACTGAGTTATTAAATAGACTGATTATTAATCAAGGTGAGTTATTGAGATGAACTAAAACAATGTGTTATTCATCCCGTCAATTTTGTTACTAACAATGTGCTATAATTCATCTCGTCAATTCTGTGACTAACTCGCTAAAATAATGTGTTATGGTTCATCACATCAATTCTATTACTAACTCACTAAAATAATGTGTTATAGTTCGTCACGTCAATTTTTTTAATAACTCACTAAAACAATGTGTTATAGTTCATCCTATCAATTTTATTACTAACTCACCTAAAAACTAAGTGCTAAACTAGGTTTAGGTTTTCTAGCCATCGAAAAAATTGGACAGATTATATTTTTGTGAGTTTTATCACGAAGCAATTCAAGTTAATTCCCAACTTGCCCAAATTTGCTTTGATAATATTTTTATTATCTTTATACAAGGTGAATCCGAATTAATAAAACAACAGTAAAGCCCTAAACCAGTCCAAGTTAATTCCACGACAGTAACGTTGTGAGACACATTTTGCGGATTTCAGTACCAATGGAAGTTGATGGCATTTTGTACGAAACTCTCCGCCCACTCTCCGCCGCCGGCACCACCACCACCGCCACCGACGACTTACTTCCGTCGTTGTCGTCCTCCGACGAACATGAACCCTATGTCGTATTCCGGAATCAGATTTCACTATCAACTCTCCAGTGTCCCTCACCGGAAACTGCCGCGCCGGATTACTTTTCACTCGACCTCGATGGAGACGCTGCCGACCTGAATACCAGCTCTGTTTCGACGCCGGTACCAGCTGCTACTCCTTTGCCGGATAAGGAAGTAGAGAGAGGACTTGAAGGCAATTGGTTTCGTGCTAATTGTCGGTTTAAGAGTCCCATGCTCCAGCTTCACCAAGGTAAAGCTACGTCGTGTTGGTTTTCGTTGTTCTTCTGGTGATGATGTATGATATTCTTCTTCTTAGAAGCTAAATTTGCTCTAAACTTGCTCAGGCGGATCCATCAGCTTTTGCTCAAATTTTTATATATCTGTTAAACTATTCAGTAAATATTTGATAGTGAACCTAGTTATTATTGTATATTAACTTGAAATTTTGATGTTGGAACTCACAAACTTTAAATTTTGAATCAGCTTCTGGATTATGTATATATGCATTTACAGTATAAACACACACATATGCATGTGTGCATATTTAAATTTACTTATATAGAAAGTTCATATTTTTTACCTAACAGCTTTGCAGCTGAATTTGCTTAAACTTGCTGTGTGTGATATTTGCAGAGATAATAGATTTTTGTGAGTTTTTATCACCTACACTGGAGGAGCAAGAATCTCGTAATGAAGCAATAGAATGTGTTTTTAATGTTATTAAATATATCTGGCCCAACTGCAAGGTCTGTGCTCACACTAGCCATTCCCATCCTTGTATAGCGTATTATGCTTGTGATGTACAAAGCTAATTGCTTCAGTATGTTAAAGTTCTTTTTAATTCTTTTTTCCAGCCAGAGGTCTTCGGATCATTCAAGACAGGGCTTTATCTTCCCACTAGTGATGTTGATGTAAGCTTACTCATATTTTTTTCAAGTAAATTTTGGATTTTCTTTCTCGGTAACAATATATTTTCCTTAAAGTTTCTCATTAAAGTGCTGCAACTTCTGCTCAAAAGTTGAGCTAAATTGAAATCCTTGCTTTAATAATAATAATAACAACTGTCATTCAATACCTTATTTATCAACAAACCACAACAACTACCCTTCAATACTGATGTAGTTAGGTACTTAGGTTTACAGATGCTCCGTAACATGCTAAAAAAAGCATCATGCTAACCTGGACATCCTGTACTTGATCACTTATTCTGTGATGTTGGACCTGTAAATGTAGTCGTACCCAACAAAAGAGCATGTGTTTTTTTAAAAGAAAACACAGTTTCTTATTGACAAAATACTTCTGGAGCGTGATACTATTTTGTGGTGGTATACTATGTTGTAAATGTGTTTAAGATTGTAGACTTTCTTTGTCTGCAATGCTAGATCTTTTCACAGACATATATTATTTTTGGTTGATTGTGGTGTAGAAGCAAAAATGATTCAAGTTACAATAAAAGTAATGAGCTCCTCTTTGAAATACAGCTGGTGATTTTAGGGTCAGAAATTAGAAGTCCTCAAATTGGGTTACAAGCTCTTTCCAGAGCTCTCTCACAGAAAGGAGTTGCGAAGAAGATACAGGTGCATCACGTGGCCCTGTGATCTCTCTATGAGGAACATTTTCTTTTGTTTTCTCCCCCCTAACCTCTGTGATAGATTTCTGCAAAGAGAACTTATAATCTGGAATTTTCATGTACTTCTCTGAATCAGGTGATTTCAAAGGCTCGTGTGCCAATAATAAAATTTGTGGAGAAGAACAGTGGCATTTCATTTGACATAAGGTTCGATTCTTCTTAACGGCCAATATAAGGTTTTATTATGCACTAGTTTTATGGGATTCTGGCAATATTATGAGTTTGTAGAAGATAGTTCCATATTGATGATGTTTATTTGTCTAGTCTTTATCCCGAAATCATAGCTAAAAAGGCTATGTGTTGCATTTGCTAGAACTTATTCCATTTAGTCTCTTGCTGCGAATTGTCTTGTGCCTACTTGTTGATCAGTGGATAGTGTGCATAAGGAGAGTTGATGTTTTGCTTTCAGCTTCTCTATACTTGATTTCTGGTTTCAGCTCATTATCCAATTCAAATAATTCCACTGATTTTTATGATGTACTTCATTTTTGTGTTTTGGCCTAATCCTTTTCTTGTGTTCCCTTTTTTTCGGTTTGAGTTTCTCATGTGGTGCATTTCATTGTTAATTGTCCATATTAGTTTAGACTTTAGTCCTTATATTAACAAGCCAACAAAATTAAATAGAGAATTGACCAATTTCTCTCCTTCTGCACTTCTTAGAAGTTCGAGAAAAAACCTATGACGACTCATTCCTCACCCTTTGTAACTTGAAATCGCTTTGATATACCTCATTGTTTTATATCAGCTTCCTCTGAAGTTCAGCCAAGTACTTACTATGCAAACAAGACTGCCATCCTTTTGAACTAAATGGCCAAGTCTGATATTGACTGAAGAGCATTTGTGTTCTGTATCTAGTTAACTTTATACTTCTAATTTTCTGTTCTGTGGCCACAGCTTTGATGTGGAAAATGGACCCAAAGCTGCTGATTTTATTAAGGTTTGTGCCGACGTATCCACCCGCTGAACAGTGAAAATCCACTGATGTAGAAATTAACTGTGTCTGATGTTATTGTTTCTGCAAACTTCTATAGGATGCTATGTCTAGCTGGCCCCCTCTGCGACCATTATGCTTGATTTTGAAAGTGTTCTTGCAACAGAGAGAGTTAAATGAGGTAAAGCATTTCTAATGTCTTCTGATATCTCCAAGTTGCTAACTGTCTGCAGAGACTTGTGTAAAAACAGAATAATCCAAGTTGCTAAGTCTCAGCAAAGACATGCGTAGAAACATGTTTAGGTTGCTTGCTGATAAGGTTTCAATCTTTTCTGCTTTGACTTATTGTCTTCTTATATTGCAGGTTTATACTGGTGGGATTGGATCCTATGCACTGCTTGTAATGCTCATAGCAATGTTGCAGGTGAGTTAACTCAATCATATGTTCTAATAGTGTGAATGGTAAATTATAACTGGTCATGTATTTGTGTTGAATAATAAGACTCACTAGTCGAGTGAAATAGTGGTGTAACTAAGTGAAATATTAGTTTCACGGCAGACCTAATTATTCTCACTTAGAAAAGGATCCTCTTGTTTCTGTTACGTTTTATGTTTCACTGGTGCTGGCCTTTCACTTGCCAAATACACATGGCAGGATATTACTGCTGCTCTGTTTTCACATAAAAAAGGTGGGAGTTCTATCTGGGATTGAAGGAGTATGGATTAAAACAAGTTTTTGAGATGAGACAACTCAATCATGTTATCTTTAATTTGATCAAATAGCATTGGCCTCCTTTGTCAGTTTGTCGATTAAGGTTTGAAAAACTTAATTATGTCTAATAGAGAACATAAGCTGAGATGGGGAAGGAATGGAGATTTGAGGTACTATGGATGTCTGTTCTAATTGCTATTTCCTGTGTCTTTGATACTTCGTCCATCTGGAAAAGATTGTCTAGGCTTCTGTTTTTGGTTTGACCAAATTTCTACTGTTGATCACTTTTGTATTAACTACTGTAAAAAGGAGGAAAGGTCGAGTCTTTTGAGCAACTCTTTGATACTTCTAAATCAACTTAACCCCTGTGGGGTTATTGTTATGATGTGCTAATTGTCATGTAAAACTAGTTGCTACCAATACACCTTTTGTGTTTTACCTTGTTTTGATTATTTGGTCTATGCTATGTCATTTGTTTTGCAGAATCATCAAAATGGCCAAGCTTCTGCGGAGGAGAATTTGGGAATTCTTTTGGTATGTCTCTTTTGAACTTGCATCTCTTGAAAGTTTTCAAAGAAATCAATGCTCTACCTAAAATGACTGAACAGTGTTCTTGCTTTGAAGAGAACGGTCAAGCTGCAGGTGGGTGAACGGGGTAAAAGAATCAAACTTTAGTTTCTTAGAGGGGCAAAAGAGAAAAATCCTTATAGGTCATTTTTAGAAAAGATGAAAGCCTAAGGCAAAGTTTTCTAGTGACTAATTTAATAGAAAGTCATAGCACCTGTATGAGAAGTATGCATATGCTGAACTTCTAAACCATGTTGAAATATGTTAGCTTTATATGTTCCTTGCTGATACATAAATATCCTCTTTCAAAGTTCCAATGTGATAATTCACGACTGTCGCGTTTGACAACTACTGTCATATTGACCATGCTTCTCTCTCTCTCTCACTCACACACAAAAAAAAAAACCTTATTCTGTTTTTATGCTTTATTAGAAGTGTTTCTAAAAAAAAAACTTAATCTGTTTTGTGCTTTATTAGAAGTGTTTCTTTGCTTGCTATTAATTTCTTTTGATCTCTTCCAATTGTTGCTGCAATTATTGCCATTGGGGAGAAGATTATTTTGACCCTACTACCAAGTACCAACTAATTCAGGCAAGTGCGAGGGACAAAATTTTTACTTCAACTCATTTTTAAATCTTAATTTTTCTGGGAGAACTAAGAAATAAGTTCTTAATAGGTTGTTCAAGCAGATTCCTTGAGGCCTTTGATAAAAGATCAAAGACAAAATGCATAAGTTGGAAACTATAAGTCATCGATTAAACCAAAGCCGTAACATTTATATTTATAGGAGAAAGACTGTACAGCTCTAATTGTTATCAGTCTAAGATATTCAGTTCTTGCACTTAAAAGGTTTCTAAAGGAAGTTTCCTCTTTTCAGAGGGAATCAAGAGAAAGGGGAAGTTTTAGCTTTTGTGGAGTGCACAGCAGGTTGTGCATTTCGTTTTGCCTGTGTCCTGTGCTCACTTTTTTCCTTTTTAATCTTTGATTCAAGACATAAACTCTGAAGTTTAGTGACTACCTTTTTCTGTTCCTCCTGCTATCTCTTTTTGCTTTCATTCCTTCTTATTTCCCTTCTTTTATGTAATTTCATCTCATTGGGACTTTCTATTGCAAAATTACCCTACAGGTTTATATTATTCAGGGCAAGTTGCTCATATTTCCTCATATGTTGTGATATAGGTTAATTTCTTTGATATTTATGGACGCAAACTAAATACATCAGATGTTGGTGTATCTTGTAATGGAGAAGGTACCTTCTTCCTGAAGAGTAGCAAAGGGTATGAAATTTTGATATATTTTAAGTTATACAAGTGTTTTACTTTAAGAAGTTTATATCTGTTAGGTAAGTTATTTTGTTTCCTTCTTTTTGTTTTCAGGTTCTCAATTAAAGGAAAGCAATCTCTTATCTCCATTGAGGATCCACAGGTTACCCCTCTTATATCTTTGCTGTTCACATTTCCCTAGGGTCTTTTTGAATATCACAGTGAACTGTGTTCGTCCATTGTATCTTTTCCTATTTATATTTGTATTATTTATATATATTCTATTTGGTTTTATGCTTTTTAAGCTTGACTATGGTGTCAGTTATTTTGGTTGGTTTTATTTTCTAGTGGACCAATGACTAGAAGGATTATGTCCCTCACTGTTTTCTGTAGTTATTTCTTATATTTGAAATTTAGTAACCGAGTACCTTTTTATTTTGAAGGTTGTTAACATTATTAACAAATTACTAAACTAGGTTTCTTTCTTGTGATTGCAGACACCAGAAAATGACATTGGCAAGAGCTCCTTCAATTATTTTCAGGTGAATTCTACATGATTTCAGATTTATCAAAATCTTACTAGAGGCATTGCACCACATCAATAAGATTTGCTTCTTCTTTTTTTGGCGATATAAGAAGCTTGTTTGTCTAGCAATATTTGTGAGTTTCAGTGATTGTGAATTTTGCATGTTTCCCTTGTCATGCACATTGGGTACTTAACAGGCAGCATGTGTTATCATGTAAGTTTGCTGTATGTGCCTGTATCCCCTTGGGCTTTGGTCTAGTTGTAGGAGCGTAGCTCGTGATGTGTGGGTTAGATGCACGTCACAAGTTCAAAGTTCAAATGTTGCTGCTGACAAAAGCCTGATATTTAAGTGAAGGTTGGTGCGCCACATGCCCCCTGGGGATTTCTCAATAACAACAACATACTGAGTGAAATCCCATAGTGGAGTCTGGGGAGGGTGATGTGTATGCAAAGCCTTACCCCTACCTTTTGAGGGTAGAGTGTTTGATACAATGGACCCTCGGCTCTAGTAAAGCATACCAAAACAAGAAGGAAAAGAGATGTGATCCTTTCTGATATTTGCTCAACTTTTGTTTATGAAAATTGGAGATCATAGAGTAGTTTTATTACCTACTCGGCCCAATCAGAAATACTATAGCTCTCCATTAGTTTGGTTGTAATTTGTGTACATGCAATTGGTCCTTTTGCTTCTTGCTCCCTCTGGAGCTACATTCTGAGATTCTTGTTCGGTGCAGGTCAGATCTGCTTTTTCAATGGCTTTCACGACATTGACAAACGCAAAAGCCATATTTGCCCTTGGTCCCAACAGGAGTATTCTTGGCACAATAATTAGACCAGATGAAGTACTAGTGGAAAGGAAAGGAGGATCTAATGGGGAAGTGACTTTTAATAACTTGCTCCCAGGCGCTGGGGAGGGACTGCAGCAGTATGGTGACCAGCAGGAGATCTACTGTAACTGGCAATTAAATGATGACGAAGAAGCACTCCCCCGAGGAAATGGTATTGCAGAGGATGGTGGTGCTCAATCCTCAGGAAAGAAGAGGAAGTCAGCAAAGGAAAAACAGCCTTCTAAGAAGGTGAAGGAAAATGGGCATAGCAGTAATGTCAGAGATGAAGAAAATTCCTCGAGGAAAGAGAAGAGTTCGAAGAAGCATTGGAAACATAATAGATGGTGATAAAGAACAACATCAATATATATAGTGGTAAGCATTCGCCCTACTTGGATGGCTGTACCTGATATTCAACCTATTATACTGACGTATCACTGGAGATGCAGCATTTGTACACTGCAACTCCATTTGAGTTTCCGAGATACCTGTTTCTCTAGTGGACTGAATTGACAGTATTTATATGGGAAGTTCTTTAGCTAGTGGTAGCTAAAATGTCCACGTGTCAGCTTCCGTATCAGGTGAAATTGCATTGGAATTTCATCTTCAGTGTTGTAAAATGCCAATTTTGACAAGAGTGCAACTGTTGCTGTAATTCGAAAGGAAAAAATTGTTGTAAAGACTATTCTTTTTTGTTTGAAGATAAGAGACATAATCCAAAAATACCATTTGATCCTTCTGCTGCCAGTCAATGCCTATTTCGAAAGCACGATTTGACATAATGTAGATGATCTTTGGGCTTTTTATTGTTTTTTTTTGTTTTTGTTGGTTTCCGCTTGGTGTCTAGTACTTGTACTGGGTTCTAAATTCGGATTTGCCTTGGAAAGTTTCACATCGGGATAAATTGTTTTTCTTAACGAAGGCGATTTTGTAATCTAGGTAAACTTGAGATCTCTGATTATAGTTCGAACAATATGAAATCTAAGGAAAAAAACTTCTTTTTTTTAAATTTTGCAATTTAAAATATGTTATAACATTTGAGTAAGGATTAAACTTTTGAAACTTGTTGCCTCAAATCAAGAATGGGGAAAAGAGCATTCGTTACGGATGTAATTTTTAAATATATAGATTTTATTTTTAAAAAATTGAAGATTTCATGTTTAAAAGTCAAGAAATTCCATCGGAATATGAGAGTACCATGAAAAGTGTAAATTAAAAATACATTATTATTTTTCTAAAAAGTATGTCACATGAACTATCTAGCTAGCACACACCGAATAAATTTGTAAAATTGTAGTATAAATTGAAAATTTGCATGTTACTCACAACCCAAAAAAACACCGACAAAAGAACACAAATGCCGATCTGTAGCTCTTCATCATCTTCTTCCTTTAGCTCCACAAAATCATGGATCCTTCACGGCTTAGCCGTCGGAGCAGCAGTAGCCGTAGCTCTCGGCGCTCACGCTTACCTTGGCCGATCCGGAAAGCTTCGGAGCCGGGTCATAGGTATCATACCCGCCCGTTTTGCTTCTACTCGGTTTCAAGGGAAACCGCTCGTTCAGATCCTCGGCAAGCCTATGATCCAGGTATGAATTATGTATAGTTGAGAAGAATTTTGAAATATTTATATTGCTGTATAATCTAACCTTTTTGTACTCCACTTGTGGGATTTTAATATGTTGTCGTTGTTGTTGAGTGTGAAATGTAGTCGTAGTATTTTCTCGTTCAGTGAGTGGAAGTAGAGGTATGTTGAATTTAGTGATTCTTAAAATTCTAGATGATTAGATCCACCTTGGGTAGAAGCAGAGTCCGGATTTGAAGTTTATAGGTTCTGAAATTGTGTTTACGTTACATACTTCAGTTTCGATATGCTTTATTTGAGTAGAGAGTCTATCATATAGTCTTTCTGCCTGTTCAAGGTAGGGGTGAGACGGTATTTACACCACCCTCCCCAAACCTAGACCTCACTTGTGGGATTATAGTGACTGGGTATGTTGTTGTTGTTGTTATTGGGTTATGAAATTGTCACTTTAATGAACAGGTTCATGATTAAATATCCTCGGGAAGCCCATGATCCAGGTACTTGATTCTATAGCTGCATGACCTCAATTCGAATGATCTATCGTTAAGAAGAAGTTTGAAATGTTTATATTTGTATTGAGTCTGAAAATGTTGTAGTATTCTCTCTCTTGATGAGTGGAAGTATAAGTATGTTGAACTTAGTGACTCAAAATTCTAGATGATTAGATCCACCTTGGGCAGAGGTGGAGTTAGGATTTGAAATTTATGGGTTCTGAACATGCAACTGCTCATAACTTGTTTGCTATTGGGTTCATAATTAAATATTTATACATATTTAGTAGATTTCCTTGTATAAATACAACGTCTAGGCAAAAGTGGGTTCCTCCAAACCTGTATTTAATACTGTAGTTATGCCCCTAACCTTGGGTAACCTCTTGTTTTCCCAACGGATTCATGTCGGGCATCATAACCTCTTTGATAGTGTAATTATAACGGTAAATAAAATGAGTCTTCCTTTTTTTTTTGTCTTTCCTATAA